>JAVHYY010000179.1:0-239305 GCA_035221665.1 Okamejei kenojei
GAGAAGGAAGGGGGAGGAGCGACACCCGACCGTAAGGTTTTAAAAATCTAGGCGCGGGCTTGTTTTTTCGAGGCCAACAGGGAGCCGTTGGAAGAGAAGGAGGGGGAGAGCGACACAACCCCACCCGACCGTAAGCTATAAAAATCTAGCGCGGGGCTTTGTTTTTTCAGAGGCCCACAGAGCCGTTGGAAGAGAAGGAGGGGGAGGAGCGACACACCCGACCGGTAAGCTATAAAATCTAGCGCCGGGGCTTTGTTTTTTCAGAGCCCACCATACCGTTGGAAAAGAAGGAGGGGGAGGAGCGACACCCGAACCGTAAGGTTTAAATCTAGCGCGGGGCTTGTTTTTTCAGAGGCCCACAGGAGCCGTGTGGAAAGAGAAGGGAGGGGGGGGGAGGAGCGACACCCGACCGGTAAGGGTTTAAAAATCTAGTGCGGGGGTCCTTGTCCTTTCAGGAGGCCCACAGGAGCCGTTGGAAAAGAAGGAGGGGGAGGAAGCGACACCCGACCGGTAAGGTTTAAAATCCAACGCGGGGCTTGTTTTTAACCCAAATCCATTAACATTCCATTTGGAGAAGTGGGGTTTTTTTTGAGGAACCGCAGTGAATTGTGGAATGGATTATGGAAAGCAGCTGATTGGTGGACTTAGACTAGGTAAGCAGCTGATTTACAGTCCACAGATCCCAGCAGTTAGTAGTGATTTTATATTGTGTTCGCTATTGTATCCTGTGAGGGGGCAGTATGAAGCCAGGGAAGCGTACTGTTCTGGATGTCAGAAGTGAGGTCGGTGGAATTCTGATAGCCCTCCAGACGTACACATCTGGCGCCAGGTGTGGTCCGAGAAGGGGCTCCTAAAGGACAGTGTTAGAACCTGGAGCAGCAGCTCGATGACGGGCTCCGTCTCCTCAGGACAGTGGAGGAGAAATAGAGATGACGCAGTTCGGGAGACACCGATGTTAATTTTAGCCTCCCTGTGCCATGTCTCGCATGTGTCAGAACGTGTACAGAAAGATTCTGGATAAGGAGGTAGAGGAGCCTGGAATGTTGTAGGTACACATAGGAACCAATGAACATGGCAGAAAAAGTGACCCGAGGACCTGAAGGAAGAATTTAGGGAGTTGGGGGGAAAAGTTAAAAAAGAAGGACCAAAAAGGGAAACGATTCAGGATTACAGCCTGTGCCCGCGTGACAGTGAGAGTATGGAAGAAATGAGGTGGAGGCTAAATGCGTGGCTGAGGGACTGGTGCAGTGGGCAGCGATTCAAGTTTCTTGAATCACTAGAGGGACCACTTTTGGGGAAGGTGGCATATCTGTAACGAGAAAGGACGGGTTTTGCACATTGAACCCGAAGGGGACCAATATCTAGTGCAGGGGAGATTAGCAAATGCTACTGGGAGACCCTTTAAAAACTAGAAAGGCTGGGGGGGGAGGGGACTAGGGTAGATGGGCTAGGGGAAAGGGGTGGTGTGGTGCAAAGGCAAGAAGGGAAGCACTCGGGACCCAAAAATGTAGGCGAGAAAGATTGAAAAAGGATAATAGACAGAAGAATAAAGGATGGTGGTTTATAAATGTGCATAATTTTAATGCTAGGAGCTTGTAGGAGGAGGATGAACTTAGAGGCCTTGGATTGACCACTGGAAATAATGTTGTGGCAATCAGTGAAAACATGGGTTGCAGGAGGACTGTGATGGAAACTAAATATTCCAGGATTTCGTTGCTTCCGGGGTGAGAAAGAATTTGGGAGGGACCAGAGTGGGAGGTGTAGCATGCTTAGTCCCAAGAGAGGATATTACCTGTGCATTGCTATTGGGCCGGATAGATTAGAGGGTTCGTCTAGGGAGGCCTATTTGGGTGAACAGAGAATGTGGGAACGGTGTAGCAACACTTATTAAGGGGTGTACATAGACCGCCCAAAATGGGGAGCGAAGAATTGGAAGAGCAAATATGTAAGGAGATAGCAAGATATTAGTAGTAAGCACAAGGTAGTGATTGTGGGAGATTTCAATTTTCCCAAAGAATAACTGAAAACACATTCTGTAAACGGGGCTGGATGTTTGGAGTTTTTAAAATGTGTGCAGGATGTTTTTTTGCAGCAAGTACAGTAGAGGTAGTACCGCCGACCAGAAGAAGTGTCAGTGCAGGACCTCCCTGTTAGGAAAATGAGGCAGGACAGGGACGGAGGAAGCGTTGGTGAGCACATTCGGGACCAGTGATCACAATAACCATTAGTTTTCAATATAATTTATGGAGCAGTCAGAACAGGACCTAGCTTTGGAGATATTTAGATTGAGAAAGGCTAACTTTGAGGGAATGCGTGATGATTATAAAGGAGTGAATTGGGACACTTTGTTTCATGGGAAGATTGGGGGGTTTTACAAGGAGAAATGGATGACATTTTAAATGGGAAATTTGGTAAGAGTATACAGAATCTTTAATGTCCCTGTTTAGGTTGAAAGAAAATAGTAAAAATTTGAAAGAGCCATGGTTTTTCAAAGGGAAATTAGACACTTGTTTCGAAAAAAGGAAGAGATATCTCTACAATAATTATAGAGGCAATGGATTAAATGAGGTGCTTAAGAGTATAAAGAATGTAAAAAGAATCTTAAGAAAGAAATTAGGAAGGCTAAAGAAGATATGAGGTTGCATTGGCAAGAAAGTTGAAAGTAAACCCAAAGGGTTTCTTTCTACAGCTATATAAATAGCAAACGGATCACGAAGGGATAAAATTGTAACCATTAGAGAACCAGAATGGTCAGCTTTCTGCAGAGCCAAAGAAGATTGGGGGAAGATATTGAAACAATTTCTTTTCTTCGATAATTCACAACAAGGAGAAGGATATTGGCACTCTGTGAGGTAAGGGAAAAAAGTAGAGTAGCAATGGAAACATGAATTCAAAGAGGAGGAATTACTGACATTTTTTGACTAAATAAAAAGGTGGATAAGTCTCCTATTAGTTTTGACTTCAGGTGGTGGGCAAAATTAATGTAAAAGGATACGTTAGAGATAATATATATAGGAAAAAGCATCTGGATAAACAGGGTCTGATCAGGAACATCCAACATGGATTTTGTGCCGGGAAGGTCATGTTTGACAATACCGTCTTGGAATTTTTTTTGAAGCGGTAACTAGGGAAATTGATGCGGGTAAAGCCAGTTGGATGTTTGTCTATAATGATTTCAGTAAGGCCTTTGACAAGGTTCCCCCCCCATAGGAAGTTGGTTAAGAAAATGGATAAATGCACTGATTTATAAAGGCCAGCAACACGCAAGGCTTTCTTTAAAACCCCACCCCCTATCTACATGCGATCCACAGTTCAAGGGAACTAATGCACAGTTATTCCTAGATCCCTCTGTTCCTACAGCATTCCTCAATTGCCCTACCATTTACCATGTACGGTCCTATTTTGATTTGTCCTGCCAAGATGGTAGCACTTCACACTTATCAGCATTAAACTTCCATCTCGCCATCCATTCAGCCCCCCGTTTCCAAATGCCCAAATCTCTCTGTAGATATTGATGAATCTACATCATTATCCACAACAACCGCACCTATCCTTAGTATCAACTGCATACTTACTTACCAATTTTTCCCACCCCATCAACCAGATCATTGATGTTACATGACAAACAACAGTGGTACCCAACACAGATCCCTGTGCACCCCACTGGTCACCGGCTTCCAACTACAAACAGCCATCCAAAAAAAGACCACCAAACTCTCTACATCTCCCATTCAGCCACTGTTGAATCCCTCCATCTTCTACATCCGGCCATTATACACCCAAAGATTGAACATGCCAGAACCAACCTATCCATGGGGAACATTTTCAAAGGCCTATACGAAATCCATATAGACAACATCCACTGCTTTAAAAGAACCCTCACAATTTCCCCTAGTTACCGCGTTCAAAAAATTCAAGAGAGGTTTGTCAAACATGACCTTCCAGGCACAAATCCATGTTGACTGTTCCTGATCAGACACTGTTTTACCAGAATGCTTATATAAATAATCTCTAAGTATCCTTTCCATTAATTTGCCCACCACTGACGTCAAACGAATAGGTTCTATAATTGCTAAGTTTATTCCGTTGAAACCCTTTTTAAACAATGGAACAACATGCGAAGTACGCCAATCCTCCGGCACTATACTCCATTTCCTAATTGACATTTGAAAAAAGATTTCTGTCATAGCTTAGCTCTCCTGCTATTTCTACACTAACTTCACTCATGCCTAGGGAATATCCTGTCAGGGACCTGGAGCACTTTAATCACTTTTATATTATTTCAAAAGTGTCAATTATTCCTCCTCTTTGATATCTCATAGTTTCCATAGCTACATTACTTTTTTTTTCCCTTAACTCATCGAGTTCGAATATTCCTTCTCCTTGGTGAATAGCCGAAAAAAATAAATTGTTCAACATCTCAATGAATGTTTGGATGGTTGAGAGGGGATTGATGGAATTAGTGGGGGTTCGAGGGTTTTGGATGTATTTTGAGGGTTATACGAGGGGATTGGAGAGATCAGAGGGTTTTGTTGGGGGTCTGGGTGGTTCTGGGGTGTTTAGTAGGGGATTATAGTGGATTGGATGGGTATTGTAGGTGTTTGAAGCGTGTTTGGAAGGGATTTGGAGGATTTGGAGAGGTATTGAGCAGGAGTTTATCGGTGGGATTTAGAGTGTTTGTGAATGTGGTTGGACGGGTATTTTAGTGGTTTTTTGGAGAGGGATAGAGGGGTTTAACTGGTTTTGGATGGTTAAGCGGTTCTCAGCGGTTTACAGGTTTAGAGGCGTATACAGGGTTTTTGAAGGATTTACAGGCGGTTTACCGGGGTTTTGAGGCATTTAGAAACTGTTAACTAGTGGTGTTTTTAGAGGGAATTTAGGATTGGTTTCGAAGAGGTTTCGAGGGAAGGTTCGAGAGGGATTCGATGGTTTCCGAGGGATTTGCGAACATGGAGTGGTTTAGAGCGTCCCTGGAGGGTTTAGAGTGGTGTCGTGGGATTGGAGTTTTAGAGTGTGTTTGGAGGGTATGGAGCGGTTTATGAGGGTAGAGGGACAGTGACGGTGATTAGAGGAAGTTTTGGGAAAGTGGGGGTTTAGAAGGGGTTTAGAGGGGAATTAGATGGGTATAGAGAGGGGATTCGAAAAGGGTTTGGGAGGGGTTTATAGGGGTTTCGGAGGGGTTTGGAGCGTTTAGGAGGTGTTTGGTCGTGTTGTAGATTGTTTGGAGGTGGTCTGGATAGGGTCTGGTTTCTAGGGGTTTTTTAGGGTTTCGAACTTTACGAGTTGTATAGGTGGAATAGAGGGTTAGAGGACTTGAAGGGTGGCTTTAGAGGGGGGTGTTGGAGTGGTTTGGAGGGAATTAGGGATTCTAGAGGCGTCTGATTGTTATAGTGGCATTCAGGGGTTTAGATTGAGTTTATAGGTTTTAGAATGGTTTTGGAGTGGGGTTGGAGGGGATGTTAGGTTTATGGTCGAGGGGTTTTGCGGAGTTTAAGGAGGGGTTAGGGGAGGGGTTTAAAATGGGATTTATGTGGGCTAGAATGCTTAGGTGGGTTTTAGAGGTAGTTTAGAGAGTGTTTCATAGTGGTTTCAGGGTGTAGAAGTTGTTTGATATGCGTTTCGATTGTGTCGCTGTATTTGAGGGGTTTCGACTGGTTTGGAGGGGTTAGGAGGGGGTTCCGAGCGATTCCAGGTGGGGGTATGGGATGGAGTGAGAGCGGGTATTGGATAGGATTGAGTGGGTGATTCATAGTGTTTGGAGGGGTTTAGAATGTTTAAAGGGGAATGGAGTTGTTTAGCAGTGCGTTTGTGGTTGTTTAGGTGGGTCTGTGGGGTCTTGGTTGTTTAAGAGGGTAATTGCGCGGGTTTGGATGCGGTTGGAGGTGTTTGGAGTGATTTGGAGGGGATTTGGAGGGATTTGGAGATGTTTGCAGGATTCTGGTGAATTAAGAGTGGTTGAGGTAGTTAGAGGCGTGTCGAGGGGTTTGGAGCGATTTTAGAGGGGTTTAGAGTGGGTTTAGAGGGGTTTTACCAGAGTGCTTTAGACATGATACCGTGGTTTAGGAGGGGTTTAGGGGAGTTAGTAGGTGTTTACAGAGTTTGCAGTGTTTTTAGGAGGCTTTCACAGGTTTTTTCAAAGGGATTAAAGGCGTATACCAGGGATTTTGGAGGCGTTTATAGCAATCTACGGTAGGTTTGAGGGTTTTTAGAGGGTTTAATGGCTTAGAGGTTTTTAGAGTTGGTTTTTAGAGGTGTTAATGAGGGTTTATCGAGCGGTTTACGAGGGGTAGAGAGGGCTTTCCCGATGGGTTTCATAAATTGTTTTCGAGTGATTTAAGAGGGTTTTTTTAGTGCGGCATGGAGGGGTTTACAGGAGTTTCGAGGGGCATGGAGGGTTTAGAGGAGTGTTTTTGGAGGGGGTTTAGAGGTTGTTTAGAGATGGTTTAGAGGGGTTTAGAGGACTGGCGGGGTTCAAGAGGGGTTTGAATAGTTGTTTAGAGTGGGGTTTAGAGTGATATTGACATGTTAGAGGGGATCGAGGTGTTTTTTTGAGGGGATTAGCTGGCTTTTCGAGGCCGGGGGGGGGGGGGTTAGAGTGATCTGGATAGTGTTGGATTGAGGGCGGGGGTTGGAAGGTTTTTAGAGGCTTTTAGAGGCGTTTACAGTGTTTTGGAGGGGATTAACAGGCGTCAACCTGGTGGTTTGGAGGTAGTTTTAGAGTGTGTTACAGTGGGTTTTTAGAGGGGCTTAAGTGGTTTACATTTGTTTTGTGAGGGGTTTGGCGTGGTTTCCAGGAGGAAATAGAAAGAAGGCTTTCGAGGGGTTTCGAGGTATTTCCGAGGGTCTCGAGGGCTTCAATTGGTTTTTTTAGCGGCATGGGGGGTGAAGTAAGAGGGGATACGAGCGAGGGGATTGGAGGATTTAGAGAGTGGTTTGGATGGATTTAGAGGGGTTTAGAGATATTTTATAGTACTAGAGGGTTTAGGAGGTTTAGGAGAGCGGATTCAAGGGGATAGGAGCATTTAGAGTGTGTTTTAGTGTGGATTTGATGGGTTTATTAGAGGGATTTCGAGTAGTATTGGAGTGGTTTAGAGGGGTTTCGAAATGGTTTTAAGTCTGTGTTTGAAGGGTTTAAAAAAATGGTTTGGATGTGGTTTGGAGGGGTTTAGAGAGATTTAGAGGGGGGTTGGAGCGGTTTTAGATGGGCTTGAAGCGGTTTAGAGGAGTTTGTGAGCGGTGTTGGAGACGTCGGAAGGGGTTTGGACGGATTTGGGAGGATTTTTATGAGGAGTTATGGTGCGGTTTGGAGCGGTTATCGAACGTTTAGAGGGATTAGAGGGTGTTTGAGATGTTTGGCATTTTTAGAGGGTTTGTATATGCGTTTGGAAGGTCTTTTGAGTGTTTTAAGATAGGTTTTAGATAGATGTAGAGCGGCTGGGTTAGAGGGGATTGGGGGGGGGTCCAGAGGCGCTTTAGAGAGGGTGTATTTAGATTTGGAGACATTTGGGAAGGGTTGGAGGTTTTGAGTGGTTAGGAAGGGGTTAGGAGGGATTTAGATGGTTTAGAGTGTATCCCGGGATTTAGAGGTGATTGTGGAAATGGTTTTAGTGGGGATTCTGACGTATGGAGAAAATAGAGGGGTTTAGATGGGATTGGATGGATTTGGGAGAAGTTTGGAGGTGGTTAATATTTGTGTGGATTGTATAGTGTTTGCAGTATGTTGATGGAGGTTATAGAAGGGGTTAGATGGGTTATAGAGAGGGTTATGAGAATTTTTGTAGGGTCTTATATAGTGACAAATGGGAATTCTATACAGTACTTAGAGAAGAAGAAATGTGGTAGCCGCATGATTAAATATAGGGGATAAGATGTGAGTAGAGGAAGATGTAGCTCGATTTAGAGGGGATTAGGGGGGGTGTCAGAGGCGCTTTAGAGGATGTTTTTGAGGAGGCTGCAGGGGTATAGAAGGAGGTGATAGAGTTGCGGTATTGGAAGAGTTTGCAGGGGGTTAGAGGTGTTTTCGTGGTAATTAGCGGGTTTGGAGTGCTTTGCAGTGGTTTGGAGATTGTGGGTGTATATAGATTTGGAGACTTTTGGATGGGTTGGAGGGTTTGGTGGTTTTGAGGGGTTAGGAGGGGATTAGGATGGGTTTAGAGAGGTATCCAGGTGATATAGAGGTGTTGGAATTGGTTTAGTGGGGATTCGAGGTATGGAGGGAAAATAGAGGGGTTTAGCGGGGGATTGGATGGTATTTTGGAGAAGTTTGGAGGGTTGGGTGGAATTTATAGTGGTTTGCAGGTGTTGATGGGGGTTTTAGAGGGGTTTAAGATGGGTTTAGAGAGGTTTGAATTTTGTATGGGATTTGATTGTACTAAGAGGCGGTTTATGGTGCTATAGAGAAGTTGATATGGGGATAGAATGTGTTTAGTGGGAGAGGGTTTTAGATGGTTGTAGATTAGATGTAGCGAGGGTTCAGAGGGGTTTTTGCTGGGTTAGAGGGGCTTTACAGTACTGTTGAGGGGATTGGAGGGGTTTATAGGTCTATATTGAGAGTTAGGAGAGGTTTGGGAGGGGTTTTGGTGTGTAATCAGAGGGGGTATGGATGTGTTTGCAGGCGGATTGGAGATTTAGATGGATTTTATAGGGGGTTGGTGGGATTTAGAGATGTTAGGAGGTGTTGGGGGATTTAGAGAGTGATATCGGTGGGTTGGGAGGGGTTTAGATGGTATAGAGGTTGTTCGAATGAATTAGAGTGTGTTTGGAATTGTTTAATCGGTGATTCCGAGGGCATCGGAGGTTATAAGAGTGGTTAGCAGAGGGGAGTTGGTATTGGTGTGGATGGGTTGGAATGGTTTTGGAGTTATTTAGATGTGTTTGGATTGATTTGGAGAGTTTGGAGGGTTGGGTGGGATTTGTAGTGGTTGAGGGTTATAAAGGGGTTAGCGGTCAAAGAGGTGTTCAGAGTGGCTTTTGAGGAGTTTAGAGGGGGTTGGATGGGTTTTAGAGTGGTTTATAGTGGGGTTTAGATTGGGTTTAGAGTTGTTTATTTTTCGGTTTTGTGCGGGTTCAAGGTGTTTGGAAGGGCATTGGGGTGTTTAGGAAGGAATCGGAGTGGTATGGAGGGATTTAGAGAGTGTTTGTAGGGGTTGGAGGGATATTATATAAGGTTTTTATAGGGGTTAGTGGTGGTTCAGATGAGGTTTAAGGGGTTTAGAGTGTTTAATTTATTTTCGGGTTTTGTGCGAGTTCAAGGGGTTTGGAGGGCTTTGTGGGGTGTTAGGGGGGATTCGGAGTGGTATGGAGGGATTTAGAGAGGTTGTAAGGGTTGGATGTTAGGGTGGTTCAGATGGGTTTAGAGGGGGTTACGATAGATTGGGAGATGTACGAATATGTTTATCGTGATTCGAGGAGGTTGCAGGGGTGTGGGGAGCGGATTCGGAAAGGTTTTGGAGGTGTTTCAAAAGGTGTTTAGGGGGGTTTGTGGAGCGAATTGGAGTGGTTAAGAGAGGTTTGAGATGTTTGGTAGGGGGATTGTTATTGGACTAGAGGGAGGTTATAGTACTTTAGGGAAGTTGATATGGGGTTAGAAGATGTATTATAAGGGTGTAGATGGGTGTAGATTAGAAGTAGGCGAGGGTATCAGAGGGGTTTAGTGGGTTAGAGGGGCTTACAGTAAGTGGTTGAGGGGATTGGGGAGGGGTTTAGAGGGTAATTCTTCTTGAGGTTTGGAGATGGTTTTGAGGGGTTTTGTGTGGAATTAGAGGGTTGGATGTTTTGCAGGGGTTGGGAGGATTGGATGGATTTATAGGGTGTTGGGTGGGGATTTTAGAGAGTTTGGGAGGGGTTGGAGATTTAGAGTGATTCGGTGGGGTGGGAGGGGTTAGATGGGTTTAGAGGTGTATCGAGGAATTTAGAGGTGTTTGGAATGTGGTTTAGCGGTGATTCTGAGGGCTTCGGAGCGTGTTTAGAGTGGTTTAGAGGGGAATTGGGATGGGTGTTGGATGGGTTTTGGAATTGTTTGGAGTGATTTTAGAGGTGGTAGTTGGATTGATTTGTATTGGGTTTGGAGGGGTTTAAAGGGGTTAGAGGACTAGAGGTGTTCAGAGTGGCTTTTGAGGAGTTAGAGGGGGTTTGGAGTGGGTTTAGAGTGGGTTTTAGAGTGGGTTTTTAGAGTGGTTTATTATTCGGCTTTTGTGCGGAGTTTCAAGGGGTTTTGGGAGGGCTTTGGGGGGTTAGGAGGGATTCCGGAGTGGGTTTGGAGGGATTTAGAGAGGTTTGGTAGGGCTTGGAGGGATTTATATAGTGGTTATATTTAATAGGGTTATGGTGGGTTTCAGATGGTTTTAGATGGGTTTAGAGAGTGGTATTTTTATTCGGGTTTTTGTGCGGGTGCAAGGGGATTTTGGAGGGCTATGGGGGGATAGGAGGATTCGGAGATTTTGGAGGGATTTAGAGAGGTTTTTGGTATGGATGGAGGATATATAAAATTGTGTTTGTAGGGGTTAGGGGTTTGGGGTTCAGATTGGTTTTTAGAGGGGTTTTCGATGGATTTGAGAATGTGGTCGAAATATGTTTTATTCGGGGATGCGAGGGGGATGCAGGGGGTTTGGAGCGAATTCGGAAAGGTTTTTGGAGGTGTTTTGAAAGAGGGATTAGGGGTTGGACGAATTGTGATGGTATTTAGGATGGAGCCCTGTAGGGTGTTTAACAGTGGTTTGGAGCTATTTAGAGGGGCTGGGGGGGTTTGGAGGGATTTGGGGGGGGTTTGGATGGGTTTTGGAGTTCAGAGGGTTTTGAAGGGGATAAGTGTGTTTTTTAAGGGGATGGACGTGGGTTAAATATGTTTAGAGGGGTTTGGAGGTGGCCATGGATCAGATGTTAAGAGAGCTTTGATGGAATTGGAGAGATTTGGAGAGGTTGGAGGGATTTAGATTCGCTTGGAAGGGTTAGGGGGGGTTTAGATGGGTGGTATTAGAAACCGTTTCCAGGGATTAGAGAATGTGTGGAATTGGTTTTAGCGGGACTCTTCGAAATGGGTTTTGGAGGGTTAGATGGGTTTTGGAGGGGATTCGATGATTATAGGGGAATTGGAGGGATTTGTGCAGTGTTTTTTGAGGTGTTTGGAGGGGTTCAGGTGGTTATGGAGGGGGTTGGTTGTGGTCTGGAGGGGTCTTATGGGTTTAGAGGGGTTCGGAGGGTTTAGAAGGGCCTGGGAAGGATTTGCATGGGTTTGTAGGGTTTGGTAGGGTATAAAAGGGGTTTGGAATGTTTTGAAGGTGTTTAGAGGGGGTTGTTGGAGGGGTTCTGAGCGATTTATTGGGGGTTTGGAATGAGTGTAGAGGGATTGGATAGTTTAGTGGGAGTTCCATGTTTTTTGGAGGAGTTTAAATGTTTAAAGGGGAATGAGTGTTTAGAGGGGCGTTAGTGGGGTGTTAGGGTGGGTCTGTGGTGGGTCTGGTTGTTTAGGTAGGGGTTGTAGGGGTTAGGGTGGTTCAGATGGGTTAGAGGAGGGTTTCGAGATGGATTTGGAGATGTTCGAATAAGTTTGGTCGGGATCAGAGGGGGTTGCAGGGGTTTTGGAGCGATTCGGAAAGGTTGGTGGGGATGAGTTTGAAAAGGGTTTTAGGGGGGTTTGGAGCGAATTGGATGGGTTTTAGAGGGGCCTGTAGGGGTTTACAGTGGTTTGGAGCTATTTAGAGGGGCTATGGTGGGGTTTTGGAGGGATTTGGAGGGGTTGGATGGGTTTTGGAGTATCAGAGGGGTTTGAAGGGGATAGAGGTTTTTTAGGGGGTTGACGTGGGTTAAAGATGTTTAGACGGGTTTGGAGGTGGCTTGTGGATCGATTTAGAGAGATTTGGAGGGAATTGGGGAGAGAATTGGAGAGGGTTGGAGGGATTTAGATTCGCTTGGAAAGGGTTAGGGGAGGGGGGTTTTAGATGGGATTAGAACGGTTTTCCAGGGATATAAGGATGTTGTGGAATTGGTTTTAGCGGGACTCGAGGGGTTTGGAGGGTTTTATGATGGGTTTGGAGGGGATTCGATGGATTATAGGGGGATTTGAGGGATTGGCAGTGTTTTGAGGTGTTGGAGGGGTTTCAGGTGGTTTTGGAGGGGTTTGTGTTGTGTCTGGAGGGGTCTGTATGGTTTAGAGGGTTTCGAGGGGATTAGAAGGGCTGGGAGGGATTTGCATGGGTTTGTAGGGTTTTGTAGGGGTATAAAGGTTTTTGGATGTTTTTGAAGGTGTTTTAGAGGGGTTTGGAGGGGTTCGAGCGATTTAGTGGGGTTTGGATGAGTGAGGAGGGGATGGATAGGTGTAGTGGGGAATCCAGTGTTTTGGAGGGGTTTAAGAATGTTTTACAGGGAAATGGAGTGTTTTAGAGGGCGGTGTTCTGGTGGGTGTTAGGTGGGGGTCTGTGTGGGTCTTGGTTGTTTAGAGGGGTTGTATGGGTTAGGGTGGTTCAGATGGGTTTAGAGGGGTTTCGATGGATTTTTGGAGTGTTCGGAATATGTTTGTCGGGACAGAGGTGGTTTGCAAGGGGTTTGGGAGCGATTTCGGAAAGGTTTTGAGGTGTTTGAAAAGGGTTAAGGGGGTTTGAGCGAATGGATGGGTTTAGAGGGGCCTGTAGGGGGTTTACAGTGTATGGAGGTAATTTAGAGGGGCTTGGCGTGGGTTTTTGAGGGATTTTGGAGGGGTTTGGATGTGTTTGGAGTTCAGAGGGGCTTGAAGGGGATAGAGGTTTTTTAAGGGGTTGAGCGGGGGTTTTAAAGGGGTTTAGAGGGGTTTGGAGGTGTCTTGGATTCGATTTATGAGAGGTTTGACGGGAATTGGAGAGATTGGAGAGGATTGGAGGATTAGATGGTCGCTTGAAGGGTTAAGGGGTAAGGGGGGGGGTTTAGATGGGTTTAGAGCCGTTTCCAGGGATTTAGAGATGTGTGGAAATGGTTTAGCGGGGATTCGAGGGGTTTGGAAGGTTTTTTAGATGGGTTAGTGGAGGGGAATTCGAAGCTTATAGGGGATTTTGGAAGGGATTTGGCAGTGTTTTGTTGAGGAGTTTGGAGCGTTCAGGGGTTTTGAGGGGTTGGGTTGTGTCTAATGGGTCTGTATGGGATTAGAGGGGTTTCCGGAGGGGTTTAGAAGGGCTGGAGGGATTTGCATGGGTTTTTATGGGTTTTGTAGGGGTATAAGGGTTTGGAGGAGTTTTTTGAAGGTGTTTTAAGGGGTTTGGAGGGGGTTGGAGGGTTTATAGGAGTTGTAGGGGGTTAGGGGGGTTAGAAGACATTAGATGGGGTGTTGAGTGCGTAGAGGGCTTTGGAGTTGTTTGAATGGGTTTGTAGGTGTTAGAGGGGGTTGGAGGGGTTTTACATGTGTTTTGGAGGGGGTTAAAGTATTTAATGGGGTTTGTAGGGGTTGGAGGGGATTAGAGCGTTAGAAGGGGTTTTTGAGAAGAGGGCGATTCACAAGTAGGTTTAGAACTGTTTACTTGGGTTTGGATGGGTTTTGAAGCGTTTAGAGGTGTTTAGTGGCGATTAGAGAGGTTTGGAGGGGGTCGGAGGCGTTTACATGTGTTTAGTCGGGATTAGAGAGGATGTTGGAGGGTTTGGAGGGGATGGAGTGGTTGTGGAGGGCTGTAGAGCGGTGTCGTGGGTTTACATGGGGTTGGGTGTTGTTTTTGGAGTGTTTTCTATAGGGGTTCGGAAGGGTTACAAGGGATTTAGAAGGAATTAGTTGAGTGGTTTATGTGGTTTGGACGGACTGAGAGGGCGTTAGGGTGGGTCCTAGAGGCGGTTTAGGACGAGTTTCGAAGGGTTTTAGAGCGGGTTTTGAGTGTTTTTAATGCTAATCTACGGGGGTTACGTGGGTCCTGAGGTCTCCAGGGGTTATTAGTGTATAGAGGGGTTTATAGGGATTTAGAGTGGTTTACAGGAGGTTTAGAGGGGATTACAGTTTTTAGAGGGTGTAGAGGGGTGGTGCTGTGGTTTGCAGTGGTTTACTACAATTTAAGGCGTTTGCTGTTTTAGCAGGGATTACGTGCGTTGTTGGTCAGTTAGAGGGGTTTAGACCTGTTTACAGGGGGTTTTAGAGTGGTTCGTAGTGGTTTAAAGTGCTTTCGAGTGGTTTAGAGCGTTCGATGTTGTTTTCGATGGGTTTAGAGGGGTTTAGAGGTGTGTTGACAGGTTTAGAGTGTGTTTAAAGAGGGGATTAGAGGGCGTTCGAGGGTTTCGATGGGTTTTCGAGGGCTTGCGAGGGCTTTTCGAGTTGTTTCGAGGGTTTAGAGTTGGTTTTCGAGAAGTTTAGAGGGGGGGGGAGGGATTTTTCGAGTGGTTTAGAGGGGATTGGATGGACTCAGAGGGGTTTCGAGGGGGGGTTTGGACGGGTTTAAGAGGGGATTGGAGGGTTTTTAGAGTGGTTTGGAGCGGTTGAGGTTGTTTGGAGGGTTTTGTAGGGGTCTGGAGGTCTTAATAGGGATTAGATGGGGTTGGAGGAGTTTGGATGGGTTGTAGGGGTTTGGAGGGGATGAAGGGGTTAGAGGTGTTTGGATGGATTTAGAGTGGTCTGCAGTGGTTTTTAAGCGTTTAGATGGGTCTGTAGGATTTTAGATAGGTTTGGAGGGGTTCAGATGGGTTTAGATGGGTTTGGAGGCGTTTACAGGCGTTAAAAAGAGGTTTAGAGAGTTAGACTAAGGGGGTTTTGGACGGATTTTAGATTGGGTTAGGAGGGGTTTAGATGGGGTTTTTAGAGTATTGTAAAGGGCATTTGGGAGTTTAGAGGGATGTAGAAGAGGTTTACAGAGGTTTAGAGAAGCTTGGAGGGATTGAGGTGGTCAAGAGATTGTTTAGATTGCTTTAGTGGGGTTTCGAAATGGTTTAGAGTGTTTTAAATGCGTTTATAACCATATAACCATATAACAATTACCGCACGGAAACGGCCCTCTCGGCCCTTCCAGTCCGTGCCGACCATTTGTTTTTCCCCTAGTACCATCTACCTGCACTCAGACCATACCCCTCCATTCCCTTCACGTCCATATACCTATCCACTTTACTCTTAAATGTTAAAATCGATCCTGCCTCCACCACTTCTGCCGGAAGCTCATTCCACACAGCCACCACCCTCTGAGTAAAGAAGTCCCCCCTCACGTTACCCCCCGAAACCTCTGTCCCTTAATTCTCATGTCATGCCCCTTGTTTGAATCTTCCCTACCCTCAATGGGAATAACGTATCCACGTCAACTCTGTCTATCCCTTTCATTATTTTAAAGACCTCAATCAAGTCCCCCTTAACCTTCTGCGCTCCAAAGAATAAAGACCTAACTTGTTCAAAACCTTTCTCTGTAACATAGTTGCTGGAACCCTGACAACATTCTAGTAAATCTCCTCTGTACTCTCTCTATTTTGTTGACATCCTTCCTATAACTAGGGGACCAAAATTGTACACCATACTCCAGAATTGGTCTTACCAATGCCTTGTACAATTTTAACATTACTTCCCTACTCCTATATTCAATGCTCTTATTTATAAAGGCCAGCACACCAAAGGCTTTCTTTACCACCCTATCTACATGCGATTCCACCTTCAGGGAACTATGCACAGTTATTCCTAGATCCCTCTGTTCCACAGCATTCCTCAATTCCCTACCATTTACCATGTACGTCCTATTTTGATTTGTCCTGCCAAGATGTAGCACTTCACACTTATCAGCATTAAACTCCATCTGCCATCTTTCAGCCCACTTTTCCAAATGGCCCAAATCCCTCTGTAGATTTTGAAAATGTACTTCATTATCCACAACACCACCTATCTTAGTATCATCTGCATACTTACTTATCCAATTTTCCACCCCATCATCCAGATCATTGATGTACATGACAAACAACAGTGGACCCAACACAGATCCCTGAGGCACCCCACTGGTTACCGGCTTCCAACCTGACAAACAGCCATCCACCATTACTCTCTGACATCTCCCATTCAGCCACTGTTGAATCCATCTTGCTACTCCGCCATTAACACCCAAAGATTGAACCTTCTTAACCAACCTTCCATGGGGAACCTTGTCAAAGGCCTTACTAAAATCCATATAGACAACATCCACTGCTTTACCCTCATCAATTTCCCTAGTTACCGCTTCAAAAAATTCAAGAAGGTTTGTCAAACATGACCTTCCAGGCACAAATCCATGTTGACTGTTCCTGATCAGACCCTGTTTATCCAGATGCTTATATATATTATCTCCAAGTATCCTTTCCATGAATTTGCCCACCACTGACGTCATAGATGGGGTTTATAGGGGGTTTAGAGGGCTATAGATGGGTTTAGAGGGATTTAGCCGGCGTTCAGCTGGGTTTGGGTGGTGTTTAGAGGGGTTTAGAGGGATTTAGCCGGGTTTTGGGTATTTAGAGGTGTTTAGGGGTTCAGAAAGTGTTAGTGTTATTTAGAGGGGGTTAGATGGATTTAAGGGGCTTAAGAGACTTTAGTTGGGGTTTAGATGTGTTTAGAGGGATGTAGAAGTGGTTTAGAGGGGTTTAGATTGGTTTACAGAGGTTTACTTTTGTCTGGAATGGTTTACAGGGGTTTAGAGTGGTTTACAGGGGGATTAGCGGGGATTATTGTGTTTTAGAGGGGTTTAGAGGGTTTTACAAGGGCTTAGAGGCGTTTATAGAGTTAGAGGGCGTTACAGGAGTTTCCGGGGGATTAGAGGTTCTAAGGTGAATCGTAGTGGTTTCGAGGGGTTTATAGTGGTGTAGAGGTGTTTCGAGGTGTTTCGTTGGGTTTCGAAGGGTTTAGAGGTGTTCTGAGGAGTTTCGAGTGGCGTTGAGGTGTTGATAGGGCTTTCGAGGGGGTGGGGGCCTTTAGAGTTATTTCTAGGTGTTTCGATGGGTTTAGAGGGATTTCGAGCGGTTTTGAGGGGTTTAGAGAGGTTTCGAATGGTTTAGGAGGGATTTGAGAGGGTTGGATCGGTTTGGAGAGATTTAGGGTGGTTTGGATGTGTTTGATGGTGTTTGGGGGAGTTTAGAGGTGTTTGGAGAGGTGTGGAGGGTTTTGAAGTGTTTTAGAGGGGTTTGGAGTGGTTCGGAAGGGGTTCTGAGTGGTTTGAACGTGTTTGTTTGGGCTTTCGAGGCATTTGGATTGGTTTAGCGGTGATTAGATGGGTTTGGAAGGGTTTAGAGGGGTTCAGAGATGAGTGGGGTGAATTAAGGGGTCTAGATGGGAATTTAGAGTGCTTTACAGGGGGTTCGAGTGGCTTAAGGGGGTTTTGAGGGTTTTTGATGGGCTAAGGGGGGGGGGTTTAAAGGGGTTTTAGAGGGGCTTAGAGGGGTTTAGAGCGGTTTGGATTGATTTGGAGGGGTTTAGAGCGGTTTGGAAGGGGTTTGAAGGGGTATAGGTGGGTTTAGAGGTGGCGTAAACTGGTTAGAGTGATGTAGAGAGGGTTTTAAGGGGTTTAAGGAGATATTTGGGGGTATTTAGGTCGTCTATATGGGGGCGAGAGTGGTTTAGAGGGGGTTAGAGTGGTTTAGAGGCGGTTGGGAGGAATTTAGATGGTTTAGGTGAGATTTAGAGGGTGTTTAGAGGGGTTTCGATGGGATTGGAGGTGTTTGGAATGATTTGGAGGGGCTTGTAGGGTTTTGGAGAGGTTTGGAGGGGAGCGGGTGGATTTAGAGTGGTTTGGAAGTGTTTGGAGGGGTTTGGTGTGGTTTAGAGGGAATTGGACGGGTTTGAAAGGGGTTTGGAGGGATTTGCAGAGGGTTTAGATGTGTTTACAAGGTTTTGAGGAGCTCATATTCGTTTACGCGGGTTTCGAGGGGCTTAGACCTGTTTACATGGGGTTTAAATGGGTATAGAGGGGTACATCGTGGTTTAGAGCGGTTCAGAGTGGTTTAGGGCCGTTTCGAGGTGTATCGATGGGTTTCGAGGAGTTTAGAGGTGTTTTGAGGGGTTTCGAGTGGTTTCGAGGGGTGTAGAGGGTTATCCTGGGGGTTTCGAGGGGTTTCGATGCGTTTCGAGGGTTTTAGAGGGGTTTACAGCGGCTTGGAGGGGTTTAGGGGGGGTTCAAAAGGATTGGAGGGTTTAGAGGGTGTTTGGAGGGGGTTAGAGGAGTTTAGAGAGGGTTTAGAGGGGATTGGATGGGTTTAGAGGGGATTCGATGGGGTTGGACGGGTTTCGAGGGGTTCCGAGGGGACTCGAGGGTTTAGAAGGTGTTTGGTGGGGTTTACATGTGTTGGAGGTGTCTGGATGGGAGGGGTTTCGAGTAGTTTCGAGGGGCTTTGAGGGGTTTAGAGGGATTTCGATGAGTGTACAGTGGTGCAGAGGGGTTTCGAATGGTATAGAGGGGATTGGATGGGTTTAGAGGGGTTGGGAGCAGTTAAATGGTTGTGGAGGGGTTTGCAGAGGGTTGGAGGGTTTGGAGAGATTCGGAATGGGTTGGAGGGGGTTTAGAGGGGGTTGGGGCGGGTTGTAGTGGTTTGAAGAGGTTTAGAGGGGTTTGGAGGGATGAGGAGGTTTGTAGCGGGTTGGAGGAATTTGGAGGGGATTGGGGGTGTTTGTAGTTGTTTTCGAGTGGTTTGGAGGGGTTAGAGGTGTTTAGTGGGGTTTGGAGGGGGTTTCGAGTGGTTTAGAGTAGTTTAGCGTGGTGTATAGATGTTTGGGGCGATTCAGGGGGATGGAGGGGGTTTAGAATACTTTGGAGGGGTTTAGGGTTGTTTAAAGGGGGTTTAGGGGGCTTTAGATGGGTTTAGATGAGATTTAGAGGGGGCTTAAAGTGGTTTAAAGGGGTTAGAGTCGCTTGTGAGTAGAGGGGTTTGGGTGGGTTTGGAGTGGTTTAACGCTGTTTAGTGGGGTTTGAAGGAGTTTGGAGGGGCTTAGAGGTGTTTCGTGGGAATTAGATGGGGTTTGGAGGGGTTTGGAGGAGTTTGGGATTGGAGGGACTTAGAGGGGTTTGGATGAATTTATAGAGGTTTGGATGGGGTTGGAGGGATTTAGAGTGGTTTGGAGGGAACAGCGGGGGGGGGGTTAGATGGGTTTAGAGGGGTTTTGAGGGATTTAGATGTGTTTGGCATTGGTTTAGCAGGGATTCGAGGGGTTTGGAGGGGTTTAGAGGGGTTTATAGTGGATTGGAGTGTTTTGAGTGTGTCTGGTGGGGTTTGGAGGGGTCTGGATGGGTCTGGAGGTGTTTGGAGGGGATTAGCGTGGTTTGGATGGGTTTAGGGGAGTCTGGAGGGATTTGTAGGGGTTTGGAGGGATTTGGAGGGGTTTGGAGGGGTTCGGGTGGATTTAGAGTGGCGTGGAGGTGGTTAGATGGGTTTAGATGGGTTTGGAGAGGGTCTAGCGGCGTTAGCGGACTTCAGAAGGGTTTAGACGGGGTTTGGAGGGGTTTAGATGGGGTTCTGAGGGAATTGGATGGGTTTCGAGGGGTTTCGAAGTATTTCCAGAGGTTTAGAGGGGTGTCGAGGGGATTGGAGTGTTTAGATGGTATTTGGTAGGGTGTAGATGTGTTTGGAAGGGTCTGGACTGATCGTTATGTGTGTTTAATGGGGATTAGAGAGTTTGGTTGGGTTTGGAGAGGTTTGGAGGTGTCCGGGTGGATTCATAGTGTTTTGGAGGTGGAGGGGTTTAGAGAGGTTTGGGGGGGGGGGGGGTTGGAAGGGTTTAGAGAAGGGTTAGAGGGGTTAGAGGACCTTCGAAGTGTTCAGAGGCGGTTTGCAGTGGTTTGTGGGTATTTAGGGTGTCTAGGGAGAGTTTGGATGGTTTTAGTGGTGTTCAGGTGGGTTTTAAAGGTGTTTAGAGGGTTTTAGATGGGGTTAGAGGGGGGTTTAGAGGGCTTTTCGAGGGCTTTAGAGGGGGTAGATTACTTTAGATGGCTTTAGAGGGTGTTTAGAGGGGTTTATATAGCGTTTAGAGAGGTTGACAGTGCGTTAGAGGGGTTTAGAAGGCGTTTAGGTGGGTTTAAATGAGGTTTAGAGGGGCTTAGAGGGGGTTTAGAGTGTTTTTATAAATGCGTGTATATGGGGCTTATAGGGTGTTTAGTTGGATTTAGGGGGGGGGGTTTAGAGGGGTTTAGATGTGTTTGCGGAAGGTGTTTAGATGGTGCTCAAGGGACAACTTTTCACTAAACATCTCCAAGACCAAGGAGCTGATTATCGACGTCAGCACGTCACAGAATGGGGAATACGCCCCAATCTCCATCTACGGGAACAGTGTGAAGAGTGTCCAGCTTTCAGTTTCTGGGCACTCACATTTCAGAGGACCTCACATGGTCCACCAACACCGCTGCGCTGCTCAAAGAGGCAATGCAACGATTGTTCTTCCTAAGACTGGTCTAAACGGACTGGTCTGCCCCAACAGCTGCCGACGACCTCCTACCGCTGCACGAGAGCATACTAACGTATGGCATCTCTGTGTGGTATCTCAGCTGCACGGAGGTGGAGAGGAGAGCTCTTCAGCGCGTCGTCCACAGAGCGCAAAAATATTATTGCGACACTGCTACCAGCCTTGGAGGATATCTACGACACACTGTGCCTCAGGAAGGCCGTCAGCATCCATAAAGACTCCTCTCACCCTTGTAATGGACTATTCGAACTACTCCCTTCCGGTAGACGTTACAAGGCCTTATGCGCCCGCACCTCCAGGCTCAGGAACAGCTTCATTCCCAGAGCTATAGCGGCTCTGAACCGACCCTGCTGAGTGCCCCCCACCCCCATGGACTGTCTCCCTCGGATGGTCACGTCCCACAGACACATCTGCACTTTAGTCTGTTTTGGCTGCTTTACTGTTCTAATGTTATTTTTAAAACCTTGTTCTCGGGGTATCAAAACCTAAAATGTATTAGTTGTTTAAGTTATGACATCGGATGGAAGTTGCAAACCAAATCTCGTTGCACTTATGTGTAATGACATTAAAATATATTATAATTATTTAGACGGATTTAGGGATGGTTTAGAAGGGTTTAGATGGGTTTACAGGGGTTTATAGAGGTTTGCATGGGGTCTGGATGGGTTTACAGGGGTATACAGTGGTGTATCGGGATTTGGAGGGGTTTCGAAAAGGTTTAGAGGGGTTTGTAGTGGTTTAGAGGGGGATGGAGGCGGTTTTGATGGGTTTAGAGCTGTTTTGTGGGGTGCTGAATGGTTTTGAGGGGGTTTAGCGGGTTTTCGACGGGTCTCGGTGGGTTTAGAGGGGGTCTGGATGCGTTTAGATGGGATTGGATGGGTTTAGAAGGGGTTCCAGGGTTTGGAGTGATGTAGAGGTGTTTCGAGGGGATTGGAGTGTTTCGAGGGTGTTTGGTGGGGTCTGGGTGGGTCTGGGGGTGTTTGGAGGGGACTAGAAGTGTTTGGATGGGTTTGTAGTTGTTGGGAGTGATTTGCAGAGGTTTGGAGAGATTTTGAGAGGTTTGGAGGGTTACGGGTGGATTTGGAGTGCTTTGGAGGCGGCTGGAGGGGTTTAGAGGGGATTCGAGGGGTTTTCAATTCAATCTTTAATTGACATTGTGCAGTCTACAATACAGAGACAACGGAATGCAGTTGGTATCTCCGAAGGGCGAACTTACGAATAAACAAGTAATTGCGCAGTAGTATGAGTATATGCATCTATACATATACAGTGGTATCCGTGCAATTTGCTGGTGATTGGATAGTCCTGGGGAAGGAGGGGAGGGGTGGAGACAGGCAGTCATTGAGGTGCAGCGTTGAGAAGTGTGACCACCGCAGGGAAGAAGCTGTTCCTGAGCCTGCTGGTCCGGCAGCGGAGGGACCTGTAGCGTCTCCCGGATGGGGAGGAGGGTAAACAGTCTATGATTGGGATGTGAGCTGTCCCTGACGATGCTGTGCGCCCTGCCCAGGCATCGTTTAAAATGAACAGATTCGATGGAGGAGAGTGAGGAGCCTGTGATGCGTTGGGTGATCTTCACCGCCCTCTGTAGAGCTTTCCGTTCGGCAACAGAGCAGTTACCATACCATACTGTGCTGCAGTTGGTAAGGATGCTCTCGATGCTGCAGCGGTAGAAGTTCACCAGAATCTAGGGAGACAGGTGGACCTTCTTAAGTCTCCTCGGGAAGAAGAGACGCTGGTGAGCCTTCTTGATCAGCGAGGATGTGTTGTGGGTCCATGAGAGGTCATCGGAGATGTTGACCCCCAGGAACCTGAAGCTGGAGACACGTTCCACCTCCGTCCCGTTGATATGGAAGGGGTTGTGCGTGCAGCCTCTCGATCTCCTGGAGTCAACAATGAGCTCCTCGGTCTTCTTGGAGTTGAGGGCCAGGTGATTGTCGGCACACCATGCTGTTAGGAGCTGAACCTCCTCCCTGTAGACCGACTAATCGTTGTCGCTGATGAGGCCAATCACCGTCGTGTCATCTGCATACTTAATGATGGTGTTGGTACCATGTACAGGTATGCAGTCGTAGGTGAAGAGGGAGTAGAGGAGGGGGCTCAGCACGCAGCCCTGGGGTATCCCCGTGTTCAGGGTGAGCGTAGAAGGGGAGTGGTTATCCAACCTGTGGTATGTTGGTTAGAAAGTCCAATAACCAATTGGAGAGGGGATATGTTGATGCCCAGGTCATCGTGTTAGGCGTTCAATTTCCAGGGGATAATGATAACCATATAAACATATAACAATTACAGTACGGAAACAGGCCGTCTCGGCCTTTCCAGGCCGTGCCGACCATTTGTTTTCCCTTAGTCCCATCTAGCTGCACTCAGACCATACCCCTCCATTCCCTTCAGGTCCATAGACCTATCCACTTTACTTTTAAAATGTTGAATGCTGAGCTGTAGTCGATGAAAAGCATTCTCAAATAAGTGTTTCTGTTGGCGAGGTTGGAAGAGGGCGGAGTGTGGTGCCGTTGTGATGGCATCCTCCGTGCTCCTGTTCTTGCGGTATGCAAACTGATAGAGGTCCAGTGGGAGGTAAGCAGCATTTGAGGTGTGCCATGACCAGCCTATCAAACCACTTGGCGATGATAGGGGTGAGTGCAACTGGGCGGAAGTCGTTGAGGCTCGTCGCAGTGGACAGTTGTGGCACGGGCACGATGGAGGTAGTTTTCAGGCATATGGGGCCAAGTGCCTGGGCAAGTGACAGGTTGAAGATGTCAGTGCAGACGTCTGTCAGCTGTGCAGCACAGGTCCTGAGGACGCGCCCGGGGATGCCGCCAGGGCCGGCAGCCTTACGTACATTGATATTACTCAGTGCTACGTGCACGTCGTAGGGGTTGAGTGTGAGGGGCTGGGCGTCATCGGGGAGCACAGCCCTGATGGCCAACTCTTGGTAGTCCATTTCAAAGCGGCCATAAAAGTGATTGAGTTCCTCGAGGAAGGATGTGTTGATGGAAGTGGGGGTGGAGTTGGTGGCTCTATAGTCAGTGATGGCCTGGATGCCATGCCACATGCGTCCGGGGTCGGAGTTGCTGTCGAAGTGCTCCTCGATCCGCAGCTTGTATCTGTGTTTGGCGTTCTTGATGCCCCTCTTCAGATTGGCCCTCGATGAACTATAGGCACGGGCATCGCCTGACCTGAAAGCCGAGTCCCGTGCTTTCAGCAGTCGCTGGACCTCGCTGTTCATCCATGGCTTCTGATTCGGGTATGTGGTGATTTGTTTGAGAGTGATGACGCTGTTGATGGAGGAATTCATGAAGTCCAGAACCGAGGAAGCATAGGCGTCAATGTCAGTGTGGGAGTCATGGGTAGCCTGAGCGGCAAACGCATCCCAGTCAGTGTTACCAAAATGCTGCTGGAGTGTGGAGTCCGCTTCATCTGACCAAACCTTGACTGTCCTCACAGTGGGGACAGCGCGTCCGATGAGTGGGGAGTACTTCGGGAGCAGGAACAATGATAAGTGATCAGACTGACCAAAGTGGGGGAGGGGGATGGTTTTGTACACTTCACCCATGTTGGTGTAGACTTTTTCCAGTGTCTTGTCCTCTCTAGTGGCGAAGGAGACATGTTGGTGGAATTTGGGGAGTACAGTCTTCAGATTGGAGTGATTGAAGTTACCCGCAACAATGAAGGCTGCATCTGGATTGAGGGTCAGTTGTTTGCTAATGGCAACATGCAGTTCTTTCATTGCAAGCTTGGCATTAGCACCAGGGGGGTTACAGGCTGCAGTCACAACAGTGGAGGTAAACTCTCTGGGTAGATAGAACGGTCTGCACTTAACCAAGAGGAACTCAAGGTTGGCTCAGCAGTGACTCTCAATGATGATGGTGGTGTCTGTGCACCATGCTTTGTTTACATACATGCACAGACCCCCACCTCTGGTCTTACCGGAGTCAGATGTTCTGTCCGCTCTAAGTATGTGTCGTCCCGCTAGCTGAATGGCGCTGGCGGGAACATCAAAGTTCAGCCAGGTTTCGGTGAGGATCAGGATGCTGCAATCCTTGATCCAGTTGTCGGAGGCAATCAGAAGACGGAGGTCAACCATCTTGTTTTCGAGGGAACGGACGTTGGCAAGAAAAAGGCTATGGATCGATGGCCTATGTGCGGCACGCTCCAACCTTGCTTTCAACCCAACTCGAGATCCACGGCGATGTTTTCTGGCCCTTCGCCATCTGTGTGCACCTCCGGACGCCCGGGCCGACTTGGTGTGGTCCTCAGAGGGAGTTAGGAGGGGTTTAGAGGAGTGTAGGTGCGTTTAGATGTGTAGAGGGGTTTCGAGCGATTTCGAGGGGGTTTGGAGGGGGCTAGAGGGGGGTCTAGATGGGATCTAGAGGGGTCTAGATTTGTTTAGGGCGGTTTCGAAGGGGTTTAGAGGGGCGTGTAGGGGTTTGTTTGGCTTTTAAAGGGGTTTAGACCTGTTTAGAGGGGTTTAGAGTGTTTTAGAGGGGGTTGAGGGCGATTAGAGGGCGTTTAGATGGATTTAGACGGGTTTAGAAAGGTTTTTGAGGGATTCCTAGGATGTTAGAGAGGGTTTAGAGGGGCTTTGAGGGATTTGGAGGGGTTTAGTGGGGTTTACCGTGGTTTAGTTGGGGTGTAGAGTTGTTTAGATGAGTTTACGTACAGAGGGGTTTAGAGGGGTTTAGATGGGTGTACATGGGGTTTACCAAAATTGAGGCGGTCTGGTTTGAAGGGAGTTTAGAGGGGTTTTGATGAGTTTAGAGCGGTTTAGACGGGTTGAGAAGGGAGAGGGGGTTTAGAGGGGATTTAGAGGGGGGTGTACTGGGGCTGAGGGGTTTAGAGTCGCTTAGAGAGGTTTAGAGGAGTTTAGAGGAGGTTTAGAGTGTTTTAGAGGGGTTCGAAGGGGTTTAGGGCGGATTAGGGGTTTAGAGGGGTATAGGGTGTGTAGAGCTGGGATACAGGGGTTTACAGGGGTATAGAAGGGGTTTGGAGGGATTTCGAGGAGGTGTAGAGGAGCTCAGAGGCGGTTTTGAGGGGTATACAGTAATTTGGAGGGGTTTGGAGGTGTTTAGAAACGTTTAGCGGGGTTTAGAGTGGTTTAGAGGGGGTTGGAGGTGTCTCGAGGACGTTTAGAGGGATTTAGAGGTGTTTAGACGGGTTTAGAGGGGTTAGGATACGGTGTAGTTTAGAGGAGTTTACGTATAGTGTGGTTTAGGGGGGTTTATATGGGTTTTAATGGGGTTGACTGAAATGTAGGCGGTTGAGAGGGTTTTAGAGGGATTTAGATAGGGTTTAAAGGGGTTTAGGCGTGTTTGGAATGGGATTAGCGGGGCTGATAGTAGTTTATAGGGGGGCATAGTTGGTTTAGAAGTTTTGGAGGGGTTTAGAGGGGGCTTAGAGGTGTTTAAATAGGTTTAGAGGGGTTGAGCGAGGGCATAGATTATTTAGGGGATTAGAGCGGTTTAAATAGGTTTAGAAGCGTTTAGATGGGTTCAGACGGGTTTACAATGGTTTAGAGCGGTTTAGAGTGGTTGAGAGGGGTTTACAAGGGTTTACTGTGCAATACAGGGGTTTCGATGGGGCTTAGAGCAGTTTATACCGGTGCAAAGGGGTTTAGAGGGCTTTAGAAGGGATTAGATTAGTTTACAGGCGTTTGGAGAGGTTTAGAGGGAGTTAAAGGCAGTTCAGTGTAGTCTAGAGAACTTTAGAGGGGTTTAGAGGTGTTTAGAGCGGTTTAGAGGGGGTAGGAGGAGTTTAGAGGTGTTTGGAGGGTTTTGAATTGGACTAAATGGGTTTACAGGGGTTGGGAGGAGTTTAGAGCAGTTTAGAAGCGGTTTCGAAGGGTTTAGAGTGGATTATAAATGGGGGAAAACAAATGGTCGGCACGGACTGGAAGGGCCGAGAGGGCCTGTTTCCGTGCTGTAATTGTTATATGGTTATATGGTTATATGGTTATTCGAGGGGGTTAGAGGGGGTTTTGATGGATTTTGATTTAGAAGGGGTTTAAGGGGGTTTAGATCGGTTTATAGGGATGCGTAGGGAGTTTAGAGGGAGAGAGTGTTTTGAGGTGTTTAGAGGGGCTTAGAGGGGTTTGGAGGTGGTTTAGTGGGATTTAGATGGGTTTAGGGGTGTAGACGGGGTTAGAAGGGTTTAGAGGGGATGTAGAGGGTTTAGATGGTTTTAGAGTCGTTTCGATAGGTTTACAGGTGGTTAGAAGAAGGGGTTTGCATGGGGGGTTGCAGGGGTTTAGAGGGGATTGGTGGTGTTTACATAGGGTTTAGAGCAGTTTAGATATGTTTAGATGGGTTCACAGGGGTTTAGATGGGTTTAGAGGGGTTTAGGTGGGTTTAGTGGGAGTGTAGAGGGGATTAAATGGGGTTTAGAGAGGGTCTAGAGGGGGTCTAATGGGGATCTAGAAGGGTCTAGAGGTGTTCAGAGAGGTTTAGATGAGTTTCTATGTGTTTGGAGGTGTTTGCAGGGGGTTGGATGGGTTTAAAGGGGTTTACAGTGGGTTTTGTGGTGTTCGGAGGAGCTTTGATTAGTTTAAAGGGGTTTAGAGGGGTTTGGAGGCGTTTTAGAGTGGTTTAGTGTAATGTGGAGGGGTTCGAGGTGTTTATAAATGTTAGAGGGGTTCAGAGAGGTTAAGAGGGGGGGGGGTTCGAGGGTTTTTTGGGGATTTAGTGGGGGGTTTAGTGGGGTTTGTAGGGGTTTGGAGAGACTTTCGAGGGGACTAGGGGAGTCAAGAGTGCTTCAGTAGGCTTAACAAGGTTTAAAGTGGGTTTCGAGTGATTTAGAGGGAGATTTAGAGGGGTCTAAAGCCGTTTAGAGGTGTTTGGAAGGTTTTATAGGGGGTTAGAATGCGTGTAGAGTGGTTTGAGGGGGTTTCGATGGGTTGACATGGGGTTTAGACGGGGTTAGAAAGGGTTTGGTGAGGTTGTTAGTAGTTTAGAGGGGGTCATAGGTGATTTAGAGGGGTTTAGATGGGGTTTAGAGAGGATTGGAGGGGTTGCGCGGGGGCATACATGATTTAGAAGGGGTTTCGAACGGTTTAAATAGGGATAGAGGCGTTTAGTGGGGATTAGACGGGTTTAGATGGGTTTAGAGGGGGTGTAGTGGAGCTTAGATTTGTTTAGAGGGGTTTAGAGGGATTTAGAGATGTTTGGATTGGTTTGGATGAGTTCAGAGTGGTTTACAGATGGTTTAGAGCGGTTTGGGGGTGTTTAAATGGGATTAAAGCTGTTTAGATGGGTTTAGAGGTGTTTACGTGGCTTTGGAGGAGGTGTAGAGGGGTTTAGATCGGTTTGCAGCGAGTTTAGAGGGGTCTAGAAGGGGTCTAGAAGGGAACTAGAGGGGTCCAGAGGTGCTTTGAGAGGTTTAGAGGAGTTTAAAGGGGTTTGCAGGTGTTTAGAGGGTTTTAGATGGGGTTGGAGGAGATTAAAGGGGTTGACAGGGGTTTATAGAGGTTTTGGGGGTTTAGAGGCGGTTTAGAGAGGCTAAGAGTAATTTGGAGGGGTTGGAGGTGTTTATAAATGTTTATAACGGTTTAGAGGGGGTTTAGTGTGGTTTAGAGGGGTGTAGAGAGTGTTTAGAGTGGTTTAGAGAGGTTTTAGATGGCTTTAGTAGGCATAAAAGGGTTTAAAGGGATTTAGAGGGAGATGTAGAGGGATATAGAGGAATTTAGAGGGAGAGGGGGTTATAGGTGGTTCAGAGCGGGTTAGACGGGGTTTAGAGGGGTTTACGGATGTTTAGATGGGTTGAGCGGGGATAAACATGATTTAGAAGGGGTTTACCGCCGTTTAAATAGGTTTATAGTCGTTTAGAGGGGATTAGATTGGTTTAGGTGTGTTTGGATAGGTTTAGAGGGGTTTAGAGGTAGCCTAGATGGGTTTGGAGGGTTTAGAGGGGTTGAGAAGAGTTTAGATGGGTTTAGAGGGGTTTAGAGGGGTTTGCAAGCGTTGAATGTGGTTTACAGGGTTTTACAGGTGTTTAGAGTGATTTAGAGGGGATTAAAAGGGTTTACTTAGGCGTTAAGGCGGTTTAGATGGGTTTAGAGTGTGTTAGCCAGGGTATACGGGGGGTTTAGATGCGTTTCGAGCGGTTTAGGGGGATTGTAGTGGTTTAAAATGGGGTTAGACCTGGTTCATAGAGGTTTAGAGCGATCTAGAGGCGTTTATTTCAACTCAATTCAATTCAATCAATTCGATATTTAATTGTCATTGTTCTGTGTACAATACAGAGACAACGAAATGCAGTTGGTATCTCCGAAGGGCGAACTTACGAATAAACAAGTCATACATATACATATACAGTTGACTGGATAGTCCGGAGGGGGGGGGGGTGGAGTCAGGCAGTCATTGAGGTGCAGCGTTGAGGAGTGTGACAGCCGCAGGAAACAAGCTGTTCTTGAGCCTGCTGGTCCGGCAGCGGAGGGACCTGTAGCGTCTCCCGGAAGGGAGGAGGATAAACCGTCTATGTTTGGGGTGTGAGCTGTCCCTGGTGATGCTGTGCGCCCTGCGCAGACATCGTTTGCTATGGACAGACTCAATGGAGGGGAGTGAGGAGCCGTTGGGCGTTCTTCACCACCCTCTGCAGAGCTTTCCGGTCGGTGACAGAGCAGTTACCATACCATACTTTAATGCAGTTGGTAAGGATGCTCTCGATGGTGCAGCGGTAGAAGTGCACCAGAAGCGGGAGACAGGTGGACCTTCTTAAGTCTCCTCAGGAAGAAGAGACGCTGGTGAGCAGTCTTGATCATCCAGGATGTGTTGTGGGTCCAGGAAAGGTCATCGGAGCTGTTTACAGGCGTTTATTAGGGTATGGGGGTGTAGTGGGGGGTTACAGGTGTTTAGAGGGATTTAGAAGTGGGTAAGAGGGGTTTAGACATGGTTTAGAGAGGTCTGCGTGTGTACAGAGGGGTTAAGACGGGTTTAGGTGAGTTTAGAGGAGGTGTAGAGGGGGATAATGAGGTTTAGATGGTGTTTAGAGGGGTCTAGACGGGGTATAGAGGGGATCTAGAGGTGTCTATAGGTGTTTAATAGGATTAGAGGCGTTTAGAGCGGTTTTGAGCGGTTTAGAGCGGTTTAGAGATGTTTAGAGGTGATTAGAGTGGATTGGAGGGGTTTACAGAGGGTGTAGAGCGGCTTAGAGGTGGTTAGATGGGTTTAGAGGGGCTTAGACGGGGTTATAGGGGGTTTAGAGGGGTTTTAGAGGGGTTTACAGGCGTTTTGATGGGTATAGGTGGTGTGTAGAGGGGAGTTACGGGGTGTTTAAACGGGATCTAGAGTGGTTTAGATGTGTTTAGAAGTGGTTTTGAGGGGTTTTGAGGAGTTTAGACAGGGTTTAGATCGGTTTACAGGAGGCATATAGTGGTTTGCAGGGGTAAAGAAGGTGTTTGGATGGCTTTGGAGGGGTTAGGGGTTTAATGGCCTTTACAGGGGTTTATAGGGGGTTGGAGAGGCTTCGAGGCGGTTTACAGGGGTTTGGAGATGCTCAGAGGCGATTTAGAGGGGTCTGGAGGTAATTTGGTGGGGTGTGGATGTGTTTAGAAATGTTTAGAGTGTTTTAGAATGCTTTAGAGGAGGTTGGAGGGTATTAGATGGCGTTTAGAGTGATCTAGATGGGTTTAGAAGGGGTTAGAGGTGTTCTGGTGGGTTAGAGGGGTTTAGAGGGGTTTTGAGAGGCTTTAGAGAAGGTTTAGAAAGGGTTTAGAGAGGTTTAGAGGGTGGCATAGAGGTCTTTAGGAGGCTTTAAAGGGGTCAGAGGGCGTGCAGATTGGTTTACATGGGGTTTAGTGTGGTTTAGTGGGTTTAGAGTTGTTCAGAGAAGTTTAGGCTTAGAGGGTTTAGAGAGCTTTAGATGGGATTACGTGGGGTTTACAGAAATGTATGCGGTCTACAGGGGATTAGAGTGATTTAAAGGGGGTTATAGGCATTTAGACGGGTTTAGAATGGGTTTAGCGGGTTTGATAGTAGTTTAGAGTAAATAAGTAAGTAAGTAACTATTGGCCAAGTATTCACATACAAGGAATGTGCCTTGTTGCTCCGCCCAGAAGTAACAACATGGCATACAGGGGGTTATAGGTGGTTTAGAGGGGTTATATGTCGTGTAGAGGGGTTGAAAGTGGGTTGAGACAGGGTTTATAGGGGGTTTAGAGGGGTTTTAGAGGCGTTTCGATGCGTTTAGAGGGGTATTGGGGGTGTAGATGGGGGTTGCAGGGGTTTAGAGATGCTTAGAGGCGATTTAGAAGGGTCCGGGGGTAATTTGGTGGGGTGTGGATGTGTTTAAAAATGTTTAGAGTGTTTTAGAATGCTTTAGAGGAGGTTGGAGGGTATTAGATGGCGTTTAGAGTGATCTAGATGGGTTTAGAAGGGGTTAGAGGGGTTCTGGTGGGTTAGAGGGGGTTTAGAGGGGTTTTGAGAGGCTTTAGAGAAGGTTTAGAAAGGGTTTAGAGAGGTTTAGTGGGTGGTTAGGGGTCTTTAGGAGGCTTTAAAGGGGTCAGAGGGCGTGCAGATTGGTTTACATGGGGTTTAGTGTGGTTTAGTGGGTTTAGAGTTGTTCAGAGAAGTTTAGGCTTAGAGGGTTTAGAGAGGTTTAGATGGGATTACGTGGGGTTTACAGAAATGTATGCGGTCTACAGGGGGTTAGAGTGATTTAAAGGGGGTTATAGGCATTTAGACGGGTTTAGAATGGGTTTAGCGGGTTTGATAGTAGTTTAGAGTAAATAAGTAAGTAAGTAACTATTGGCCAAGTATTCACATACAAGGAATGTGCCTTGTTGCTCCGCCCAGAAGTAACAACATGGCATACAGGGGGTTATAGGTGGTTTAGAGGGGTTATATGTCGTGTAGAGGGGTTGAAAGTGGGTTGAGACAGGGTTTATAGGGGGTTTAGAGGGGTTTTAGAGGCGTTTCGATGCGTTTAGAGGGGTATTGGGGGTGTAGATGGGGGTTGCAGGAGTTTAGTGGGGATTAGAGCGGATTAGAGGGATTTAGACAGGGTTCAGAGGGGTTCACATGACGTTTACAGGGGGTTTACTTGGGTATAGAGGGGGTTTAAAGGGGTTTACAGGGGGTTATAGAGGTTTCGAGGGGTTTAGAGGCGGTTTAGATGTGTTTAGAAATGTTTAGAGTTTACAAGTGTTTACAGGGGTGTAGAGTGTTAGAACTGTTTACATGGAGTTTACAGGGATTTAGAAGGGGCTTACAGGGTTTTAAAGTAGTTTAGATGGGTTTAGAAGGGGCTAGAGTGGTTTAGAAGGGTTCGCAGGGGCGTAGATGGGTCTGCTTGCGTTTAGAGTGGTTTAGAGTGGTTTACAGGCGTTCAGAGGGGTATAGACAAAATTAATGGTGTTTACAGGGGATTAGAGAGGTTTAGCGGTGTTTAGCGGAGTTTAGAGGGGTTTAGAGGGGGTTGATTGGGGTTAGATGTGTTTAGAGTGGTTCAGAGTGGAGTAAAGGGGTTTAGAGGGGTTTACAATAATTTAGGTTGGTTTAGAAGGGGTTTAGAGGGTTTAAACGGGGTAGTTAGTGGGGTGTAGAGGGGCGTAGAGGGTTTAGAGTGATTCGGAGAGGTGTAGATGGGGTTAAAAAAGTTTAGAGCGATTTAGAGAGGTTTCCAGGGGTTTACATGAGTTTAAAGGGGGTTTAGATGGGTTTAGAGGGGTTTACATTGGGTTTACATTGGGTTTAGAGGGTTTGGAGGGGTTAGTGGGGGTGTGGAGGTTTTGAGTGATTTAGAGCTGGGTTGGTGGGGTATGTATTATGTATAGATTTAGAGGTTTGGCGAGGTTTAGAGGGGTTTGCAAGGGTTTGCAAAGGTTTTATTTTAGGAGGGGTTTAAAGGGATTTAAAAGCGGGGTTTAATGGGGGTTTCGAGGTATTTAGGAGGGTTTTAGTGGAGTTAAAGGGGTTTAGAGGGTTTCGAGCGTGTTTAGAGTTGTTTAGAGTGTCTAAAAGGAGGTTCGGTGTAGTTTAGGAGTGATTTAGATGGGGTATAGAGGGATTGAGGGTGTGTAGGCGTTTAGAGGGGATAGAGGGTGTGCAGCGGGGGATTTTCAGGGGATTAGACCCGGTTTAAATTGGTTTAGATGGGCGTACATTGGTACAGAAAGGGTTTCGAGGGGGTTAGATGCGTTTAGGTGGGTTTAGATGGGTTTGGAGCGGCTTAGAGCGGTTTGGATCGGTTTGGACGGGGTGTAAGGGGTTTAGAGGGCAGATTAGAGAGGGGTCTAGAGTGTATAGAGTTGTTCAGAGGTATTTGGTGTGGTTAGATCGGTTTATCTGGGATTTAGATGGGTTTTGCTGACTAGAGGGGGTTAGATGCGTTTCGAGCGGCTTAGAGGGGTTTAGAGGCAGTTCAGAGTGGTTTACATGTGTTCAGAGGGGTTTAGATGTGTTTTATGGGATTTAGCGGGAGTTCAGAGGGGTAAGGTGGAGGGGGCTGTGAGGTGTTAGAATGGGTTCAGAATGTGTTTAGAAGGTAATATTATGATGGGGATCTTAGTAGGGTTTACATGCGTTTATATGGGTTTAAAGGAGGATGGGAGGGGTTTAGAGTGGTTTATAGCCGGTTGGAAATGTTTAACCATATAACCATATAACAATTACAGCACGGAAACAGGCCCTCTCGGCCCTTCCAGTCCGTGCCGACCATTTGTTTTCACCTAGTCCCATCTACCTGCACTCAGACCATACCCCGCCATTCCCTTCACGTCCATATACCTATCCACTTTACTCTTAAATGTTAAAATCGATCCTGCCTCCACCACTTCTGCTGGAAGCTCATTCCACACAGCCACCACCCTCTGAGTAAAGAAGTTCCCCCTCACATTACCCCCCGAAACCCTCTGTCCCTTAATTCTCATCATGGCCAATGCCCTGTTTGTTTGAATCTTATCTTCCTACCCTCAATGGGAAAAACGTATCCACGTCAACTCTGTCTATCCCTTTCATCATTTAAATACCTCAATCAAGTCCCCCTAATCTTCTGCTCTCCAAAGATTAAAGACCTAACTTATTCATCCATTCTCTGTAACATAGTTTGCTGAACCCTGGGCAAACATTCTAGTAAATCTCCTCTGTACTCTCTATATTTTGTTGGCATCCTTTCCTATAACTAGGCGACCAAAATTGTAACACCATACTCCAGAATTGGTCTTACCAATGCCTTGTACAATTTTAACATTACTTCCGTACTCCTATATTCAATGCTCTGATTTATAAACTTCTGAACTTAAAGAAAGGTAACTTTGAGGGTATGAGACGTGAATTGGCCAAGATTGACTGGCAATTAATTCTAAAAGGGTTGACGGTGGTATACAATGGAAGACATTTAAAGACTGCATGGATGAACTACAAAAATTGTTCATCCCAGTTTGGCAAAAGAATAAATCGGGGAAGTAGTGCATCCGTGGATAACAAGGGAAATCAGGGATAGTATCAAAGCAAAGGATGATGCGTACAAAGTAGCCAAAAAAGCAGCATGACCAGAGGACTGGGAGAATTCAGAGACCAGCAGAGAGGACAAAGGGCTAATTAGGAAAGGAAAAATAGATTATGAAATGAAACTGGCAGGGAACATAAAAACTGACTGCAAAAGTTTTTATAGATATGTGAAGAGAAAGAGGTTAGTTAAAACAAATGTAGGTCCCTTGCAGTCAGAAACAGGTGAGTTGATCATGGTGAACAAGGATAATGGCGGACCAATTGAATATCTACTTTGGTTCCGTCTTACTAAGGAAGACATAAATAATCTGCCTGAAATAACAGGGGACTGTGGGGCAAAGGAGGAATTGAGTAAAATCCAGGTCAGGCGGGAATGGTGTTGGTAATTGAATAGATTAAAGGCCGATAAATGCCCAGGCCAGATAGGCTGCATCCCAAGTACTTAAGGAAGTAGCTCAGGAAATAGTGGATGCATTAGTGATAATCTTCAAAACTCTTTAGATTCTGGAGTAGTTCCTGAGGATTGCGGGTAGCAATGTAACCCCTCTTTTTAAGAAGGGAGGGAGAGAGAACACGTGGCGAATTACAGACCAGTTTAGTCAACATCGGTAGTGGGAAACTGCTAGAGTCAGTTATAAAAGATGGGAATAGCAGCACATTTGGAAAGTGGTGAAATCATTGGACAAAGTCAGCATGGATTTATACAAAAGGTAAATCATGTCTGACGAATCTTGTGGAATTTTTCGAGGATGTAACTAGTAGCGTGGATAAGGGAGAACCAGTGGATGTGGTATATCTGTACTTCCAGAAGGGTTTTCGACAAGGTCCCACATAAGAGATTAGTATACAAACTTAAAGCATACGGTATTAGGGGTTCAGTATTGATTGGATAGAGAACTAGGCTGGCAAACAGAAGCAAAGAGTAGGAGTACACGGGTCCATTTCACAATGGCAGCAGTAACTAGTGGGGTACCGCAGGCTCAGTGCTGGGACCCCAAAGCTATTACAATATAATTAATGATCTGGATAGGGAATTTGAAGGCAATATCCTCCAAGTTTGCGGATGGCACTAAGCCTAGGGGTCAGTGTTCGCTGTGAGGAGGATCTAGGAACTGCAAGGTGACTTGGATAGGCTGTGCTGAGTGTGAGGCAAATGTTTGGCAGATGCAGTATAATGTGGATAAATGTGAGGTTATCCCACTTTGGTGGCAAAAACAGAATGCAGACTATTATTTAATGGTGGCCGATTAGGAAAATGGGAGATGCAGCGAGACCTGGGTGTCAAGGTAACACTGCAGTCATTGAAAGCAGGCAGCAGGTGCAGCAGGCAGTGAAAAAAGCGATGGTATGTTAGCTTTCATAGCAAAAGGATTTGAGTACAGAGCAGGGAGGTTCTACTTCAGTGCAGGGTCTTGGTGAGGACCACACCGGGTGGAGTATTGTGCGTGCATTTTGGTTTCCAAATCTGAGGAAGGACATTATTGCCACGAGGGAGTGCAGAGAAGGTTTCACCATGACTGATTCCTGATGTCAGGACTGGTCTTATGAAGAAAGACTGGATAGACTCGGTTTATACCTCTGGAATTTAGGAGATTAAGAGGGATCTTATAGAAACTTACCAAAATTCTTAAGGGGTTTGGACAGGCTAGATGCAGGAAGATTTGTTTCCCGATGTGGGAAGTCCAGGACAAGGGGTCACAGCTTAAGGATAAGGGGGAAATCCTTTAAGACCGAGATGAGAAAGACTTTACTTCACACAGAGAGTGGTGAGTCTCAGGAACTCTCTTGCCACAGAGGGTAGTTGAGAGGCTCAGATCATTGGCTATATTTAAGAGTTGAGTTGGATGTGGCCCTTGTGGCTAAGGGCTAAGGGGATCAGAGGGTAAAAAAATTAAAAAAAAAAAAAATAAATGGAGAGAAGGCAGGTACGGATACTGAGTTGGATGATCAGCCATGATCATATTGAATGGCGGTGCAGGCTCTAAGGGCAGAATGGCCTACTCCTGCACCTAATTTCTATGTTTCTATGTTTCTATGTTTCTATAAAGGCCAGCACACCAAAGGCTTCTCTTTACCAACCTATCTACATGCGATTTCCACCTCAGGGAACCTGATATCAGCACAGTTATTCCTAATCTCTCTGACACAGCATCTCAATTCCTCTACCATTTTACCATTATTTGATTTGTCTGCCAAGATGTAGCACTTCACACTTATCACATTAACTCCATCTGCCCATCTTTCCACCCACTTTTCAAATGGCCAAAACTCTCTGTAACTTTGAAAATCTATTCATTATCCACAACACCACCATTATGCATCAGATACTTACTAGGATCCAATTTTCCACCCCATCAGCAGATCATTGATGTACATGACAAACAACAGTGGACCCAAACACAGATCCCTGAGGCACCCCACTGGTCACCGTCTTCCAAACCTGACAAACAGCCATTCACCATTACTCTCTTACATCCCCCCATTCAGTTACATCCATCTTGCTACACCGCCATTAAACACCCAAAGATTGAACTCCTTCTTAACCACCTTCCATGGGGAACCTTGTCAAAGGCCTTACTGAAATCCATATAGACAACATCCACTGCTTTACCCTCATCAATTTCCCTAGTTACAGCTTCAAAAAATTCAAGAAGGTTTGTCAAACATGACCTTCCATGCACAAAACCATGTTGACTGTTCCTGATCAGACCCTGTTTATCCAGATGCTTATATATATTATCTCTAAGTATCCTTTCCATTAATTTGACAACACTGACGTCAAACTAATAGGTCTATAATTGCTAGGTTTATTCTTTGAAAACCCTTTTTAACAATGGAACAACATGCGCAGTACGCCAATCCTCCGCCACTATTCCAGTTTCTAATGACATTTGAAATATTTCTGTCATACCTACCGCTATTTCTACACTAACTTCCCTCAATGTCCTAGGGAATATCCTGTCAGGACCTGGAGACTTATCCACTTTTATATTTTTCAAAAGTGTCAGTACTTCCTCCTCTTTGAATCTCATAGTTTCCATAGCTACTCTACTTTTTCCCCTTAACTCACAGAGTGACTACCGAAGAAAATAAATTGTTCAATATCTCCCCCATCTCTTTTGGCTCTGCAGATAGCTGTCCATTCTGGTTCTCTAATGGTCCAATTTTATCCCTCGTTATCCTTTTGCTATTAATATATCTGTCGAAACCTTTTGGGTTTATTTTCACCTTTCTTGCCAAAGCAACCTCATATCATCTTTTAGCCTTCCTAATTTATTTCTTAAGATTCTTTTTACATTCTTTATACTCCTCTAGCACCTCATTTACACCATGCCTCCTATAATTATTGTAGATATCTCTCTTTTTTCGAAACAGTGTCCAATTTCCCTTGAAAGCCATGGCTCTTTCAAATTTTTACTATTTCCTTTCAACCTAACAGGGACATAAAGATTCTGTACTCTTACAATTTCCCCTTTAAATATCCTCAATTTCTCTTCTACATCCTGCCCATGAGACAAAGTGTCCCAATTCACTCCTTTAAAATCCTTACGCATTCCCTCAAAATTAGCCTTTCTCCAATAAAAAATCTCCACCCTAGGTCCAGTTCTGACTTTCTCCATAATTATATTGAAACTAATGGTATTGTGATCACTGGTCCCGAAGTGCTTACCAACGCATACCTCCGTCACCTGACCTGCCTCATTTCCTAACAGGGCGGTAGAGTTGTTGAGAGGGGTTTACAAGGGATTACATGAGTTTAAAGGGTGTTTAGATAAGTTTAGAGGTGGTTTATAGTGGTTTAGAGTGTTTAGACAGGGTTTAGAAGGGTTTAGATTGGGCTTAGAGAGGGGGTTCGAGGTGGTTGGACGGGGTTTAGTGGGTTTTGATGGGTTTAGAGGGGGTTTAGAGGGAGAGGGGGTTTATAGGGGATTCGAGGGATTTAGACGTATTTGGGGGTTAGAGGGCTTCTGAAGGAATCAATGGGGATTAGAGGGGGTTTAGAGGGTTTTAGAGGCGGGATAAGAGGGTTTTAGGGAGAGAGTGTTTAGAGGAGTTTTGAGGGATTTTGTGGGTTTAGTGGGGCTAAGAGTGGTTTAGAGGTGTTTACAGGGATTTAGAGAGTGTATAGGGGTTCAAATAGGTTTAGACGGGTTTTAGAGGGGTTTAGAGGGATTTAGAGATTGTATAGGGGTTCAAATAGGTTTAGACGGGTTTAGAGGAGTTTAGAGGGGTTACAGGTTTACAGGGGTTTGAAAGGGGTTTAGAGGGGTTTAGAGGGTTTAGAGTGGTTAGAGGGGCACAGAGCGTTAGAGGTGTTTACATGGAGTTTGCAGGGATTTAGAGAGAATTTACACTGAAGGTGGTTTACAGCGGGTTTACAGGGGTTTAAAATTGGTTTAGAGGGGGTTTGGAGAGGTTTATACGGGGTTATATGTGATTTAGAGGGGTTTAGAGGGGGTTAGAATGGTTTATAGGGGATTTAGATGGGGTTAGATTGGTTTCGAGGGGGGTTATAGGTGGTTGAGCGGGGTCTTAGAAGGGAATAGTAGGGAGTCTTAGAAGGGAACCTGGAGCAGCAGCTCGATGACCTCCGTCTCCTCAGGGAGAGTGAGGAGGTAATAGAGATGAGCTACAGGGAGGTAGTCACTCCCAGACCACAGGAAGCAGACAAGTGGGTCACAGTTAGGAAGGGCAAGGGGCAGAGACAGGGGCTAGAGAGTACCCCTGTGACCGTACACCTGGAAAATAGGTACTCGGGGTTGAGTACGATTGGAGGGGACAGCCTAGCGGGGGGCACCAACAGCAGCCTGGCCTCCGGCACGGAGACCGGCCCTGATGCTCAGAAGGGTAGCAAAAAGAGGAGGGCAATTGTAATAGGGGACTCTATAGTTAGGGGGTCGGATAGGCGATTCTGTAGACGCAGTCGGGAAACCCGGATGGTAGTTTGCCTCCCTGGTGCCAGGGTCTCGCATGTGTCAGAACGTGTACAAAAGATTCTGATAAGGGAGGGAGAGGAGCCTGATGTTGTGGTTCTAAACCCCACCACACCCTTCCAAACACTCCAATCCCCTCTAAACACCTCTAAACCACTTCAAACGCCTCGAAACCCCTCGACAGGCCTCCAAACCCCTCGAAACCTGTCGAAACCCCTCAACACACCTCGAACAACATCGAAATCCATCGGAACGCCTCCAAACCACTGTAAGCCCTCTAAACCCACGTAAACGCCTGTAATCCACTTTCAACCTTGTAAACGCCTCTAAACCCCTGTGAACCACAGTATAGCCCTCCACATCATCCCTAAATTCCTCTAAATACATCTAAACCCATATAAAGCCCCGTGAGCCCCTCTAAACCCGTTCTAAGTCCCCCGATAAACGTACCTAAAATATTCTAAACGCCGCTAAACCATCTAAAGCAATCTAACCACTTCTAAACCGCTACACACACCTCTCACTCAAAACCCCCTCTAATCCCCCTTTAAACCCCTTTCAACCCATCTAAATCCCTCTAAACTCCCATCGCAACCCCTCTAACCCCCTCTAAACACTCTCTAAACCCCCTTAAACCCGTCTAAACCCCCTCTATATCCTTGTAAACCCCCCATCAAACACCCTGCCAACCGCGCCAAACACCTCCAACCCCTCCAAACCCCTCGAAACCAATCGAAACCCCCCAGCAATCCCCTCTAAACCACTCTAAACCCCTCGAAACATCTCTAAACCCATCGAAACTCCTGGAAACCCCTCCAATCCGATCTAAACCTTTCTAAACACCTCTTAACCCATGTCAACGCATGTAGTCTCCTGTAAACCGCCTGCAAACAACTCTAACATCCTCTAAACCCCGCTAAACCACTGTATACCCCTCTAAACCCCTATAAACCCTTCTAGATAGACCCATGTAAACCCCTGTAAACTCTCTCTAAACTCATGTAAACCCATCTAATCATTTCTAAACCCCTCTACACATTGCTAAACACTCGAAACCCCTCGAAACTACCTCTTAGCCCATCTAAACGACCTCTAAACTCCTGGAAACTAATCTCTAAATATCTCTAAACGAACCTCCTTAATCCCATCTGAACCCCTCTAAACCCCCTCTAAGCCCATGTAACCACCCCCCCTGTAAACCCATGAAAAACCCCATACTAACTCCCTCTGAAGCCCTATAACCCCTTCTAACTCCCTCTAATCCCCGATAAAGCACTCTAGACGACCTTTAGACCCCCTACATCTTCCCAAACATCTCTATACCCCTCTAATCCCCTCTAAACCACTTCTACCCCCATCTAAGCTCCCTCTAAATCCCTCTACCCCTCTACAGCTGCACTCGGCCATCAGCAAGCAGCAGGATGCTCAACCCGACGGTGCCTTCATTGTTGCAGGGGACTTTAACCATGTGGACCTACGAGCTGCATTCCGCAAATTCCACCAGCATGTGCAGTTCCCTTCCAGGGGCTCAAACACGCTGGATAAAGTGTACACTAACATCGAGGACGCATACTGAGCCCTCCCCTGCCCATCCCTGGGACAATCCGATCACCTCTCACTGTTTCTACTGCCTGCATACAAACCCCTCATCCGCAAGAACAAACGTGCAATAAAGACAGTCAAAATATGTCCCGAGGACGCCACCCTACAACTCCAGGACTGCTTTGATCGCAACGACTGGGACCTGTTTGCACAACAGGCTACCAGTGGTACAGAGGTAGACTTGGAGGAATACACATCCACTGTGTTCTCCTTCATCAACTGCTGTGTGGAGTTTTTAACACTGGACAAGGAAATAAAGATGTTCCCAAACCGCAAACCGTGGATGAACAAGGAGGTTCTTAATCTGCTAAGGGAACGAACCATTGCCCTTAAATGCAGGGACACTTCCGCCTACAGTGCTGCCAGGTCAAACCTGAACAAAGGCATAAAAAAGGCCAAAGACATCCACAGGCAAAGGGTGGAAGACCACTTCAACACCGCGGACACCAGAAGCATGCGGCACGGTGTCAGGGTATCACTGACTACAAGAGCAGCCCCGTCTGCCCCACAGTGATATCACACTCGCCAATGAATTAAACACCTTCTTCACCCGCGTCGACTCTGGCAACACCACCAGGAGAGGAACAACCCCGGCTAGGGCGGAGGGACAGGCCTTAACACTGAGCACCCAGGAAGTACAGTGCGCTCTGCGTAGGATCAATCAACGCAAGGCTGCAGGCCGGATGTAGTCCAGGGTAGGGTACTAAAGGACGGTGCTGTACAGCTGGCGGAGGTACTTACGAGGACCTTCAACCTGTCTCTATCTCTGGCAACGGTCCCCAAGTGCATGAAGACAGCTACCACAGTGCCGAAGCCGAAGAAGTCTAAAGTCACCAACCTGAATGACTACCGCCCGGTTGCCCTAACTCCAATACCAATGAAGTACTTTGAAAGGCTGGTCCTCTACCACATCAAATCCAGTACCCTGCATCATTGGACTCTCATCAATTTGCATACAGGGCAAATAGATCCACAGAGGATGCCATCTCTGTGGCTCCTCACAGTCCTGACCCACCTGAAAAGACAGGGCACCTACGTGAGGATGCTCTTCATTGACTATAGCTCTGCCTTCAATATGGTCATCCCCACCAAGCTCACCACCAAACTTCACCAGCTAGGCCTCAACTCACTGATATGCGATTGGATCCTGAACATTCTGGTGGAGCGACCGCAGGCAGTGGGACTGGGGACGCACCTGTCCTCCACTATCACCCTGAGCACCGGCACACCACAGGGCTGTGTACTGAGCCCCATGCTCTACACCCTCTTCACCCACGACTGTGTCCCTGCATTTGACAACAACACCATTGTCAAGTTTGCAGACGACACAACGGTGATCGGGCTGATCACCAACGGTGATGAAACAAACTATAGAGCGGTAGTGCAGAACCTGGCGGGCTGGTGCTCACGGAACTACTTGTCGCTAAATACCTCCAAGACCAATGAGCTGATTATCGACTTCAGGAGGTCACTGAATGGGGAATACGCCCCAATCTCCATCTACGGAGGCAGTGTGGGGAGAGTGTCCAGCTTCAAGTTTCTGGGCACTCACATCTCAGAGGACCTCACATGGGCCACCAACACCGCTGCGCTGGACAAAAAGGCGCAGCAACGACTGGTCTTCCTAAGAACATTTAAACGGACTGGTCTGCCCCAACAGCTGCTGACGACCTTCTACCGCTGCACCACAGAGAGCATACTAACGTATGGCATCTCTGTGTGGTATCTCAGCTGCACGGAGGCGGAGAGGAGAGCTCTTCAGCGCGTTGTTCACAGAGTGCAACCGATTATTGGGACACCACTACCAGCCTTGGAGGGCATCTACCACACACGGTGCCTCAGGAAGGCCGTCAGCATACATAAAGACTCCTCTCACCTTTGGACTGTTCCAACTACTCCCTTCCGGCAGACGGTGCAAGGCCATCTACGCCTGCACCACCAGACTTAGGAACAGCTTCGTTCCCAGAACTATAGCGGCTCTGAACCGGCCCTGCTGAGTACCCCCCCCCCCCCCCCCCCCCACTCCCATGGATTGTCTCCCCCGGCCTCGCACTTGAATCTGTGTTGATTTTACTGGTCTAATGTTCGTTTTTACAAATCTTGTTCTCAAGGTATTTAAACCTAAATGTTATTTGTCGATTAAGTTATGATATCGGTTGGAAGTTGCAAACCAAATCTCCTTACACTAATGTGAAATGACAATAAAATATATTATTATTATTATTATTATTATTATTATTATTATTATTATTATTATTATTATTATTATTATTATTATTATTATTATTATTATTAATTACTATTAGTAGCAAGATGGATTCAACAGTGGCTGAATGGGAGATGTCAGAGAGTAATGGTGGATGGCTGTTTGTCAGGTTGGAAGCCGGTGACCAGTGGGGTGCCTCAGGGATCTGTGTTGGGTCCACTGTTGTTTGTCATGTACATCAATGATCTGGAGGATGGGGTGGAAAATTGGATAAGTAAGTATGCAGATGATACTAAGATAGGTGGTATTGTGGATAATGAAGTAGATTCTCAAAGTCTACAGAGAGATTTGGGCCATTTGGAAAAGTGGGCTGAAAGATGGCAGATGGAGTTTAATGCTGATAAGTGTGAAGTGCTACATCTTGGCAGGACAAATCAAAATAGGACGTACATGGTAAATGGTAGGGAATTGAGGAATGCTGTGGAACAGAGGGATCTAGGAATAACTGTGCATAGTTCCCTGAAGGTGGAATCGCATGTAGATAGGGTGGTAAAGAAAGCCTTTGGTGTGCTGGCCTTTATAAATCAGAGCATTGAATATAGGAGTAGGGAAGTAATGTTAAAATTGTACAAGGCATTGGTAAGACCAATTCTGGAGTATGGTGTACAATTTTGGTCGCCTAGTTATAGGAAGGATGTCAACAAAATAGAGAGAGTACAGAGGAGATTTACTAGAATGTTGCCAGGGTTCCAGCAACTATGTTACAGGGAAGGTTGAACAAGTTAGGTCTTTATTCTTTGGAGCGCAGAAGGTTAAGGGGGGACTTGATTGAGGTCTTTAAAATGATGAAAGGGATAGACAGAGTTGACGTGGATACGTTTTTTCCCATTGAGGGTAGGGAAGATTCAAACAAGAGGGCATGACATGAGAAGTAAGGGACAGAGGTTTCGGGGTAACGTGAGGGGGAACTTCTTTACTCAGAGGGTGGTGGCTGTGTGGAATCAACTTCCAGCAGAAGTGGTGGAGGCAGGATCGATTTTAACATTTAAAAGTAAAGTGGATAGGTATATGGACGTGAAAGGAATGGAGGGGTATGGTCTGAGTGCAGGTAGATGGGACTAGGGGAAAACCAATGGTCGGCACGGACTGGAAGGGCCGAGAGGGCCCGTCTCCGTGCTGTAATTGTTATATGGTTATTATTATTATTATTATTATTATTAATCCCCGCTAAACGCTTCCAAACACCCCCAAACCTCTCTAAACCCCTCCACACCACTCTATAGCCCTCCACACCCCTCCGAACCCCTCTAATCCCCACTAAACACCTGTACACGCCTTCAACCCCGCCAAACCCCACTGAACCCCTCAAAACCCCTCTAAATTCTAAGCCATTCTACACTTCATCTAACACCTCTAAACCCCTCCAACCCCCCAAACCCCCCTAAACCGCTTTATAACCCTCCAAACCCCATCCAAACCACTGTAAACCCCTCCAACCCCTCCAAACCCCTCCAAGCCACTCCAAACCCCTCATAACCACTCCAACCACTCCAAATCCCTTCAACCCAAGCAGACCCCTCCAAACCCCTCCAAACGCCTCTAAGGCCCAACAAATCCTCCAATCCCCTCTAAACCCCTTGAACCTCTCCAAACCCCTATAAACCCTTCATAGCTCCTCTAAACTTCGGTAAACGCCTGTACACCCGTCTAAACCCCCTGTAAACGCCTATAAATACATGTAAATCCTTGTTAACCCGCTCAAACCCCCTCTAAACCTCTCTAAATCACTGTATAACTCTCTAAATCACTGTAAACCCCTGTAATCACATATACACCCATGTAAACCCTGTAAACCCATGTACACCCATTTTAAACCCCTCTAAACGCCTCTAACCCCTTCTAAACCCCTCTACCAGTTCTCAACACTCTAATCCCCGCTAAACCCCTCTAAACCCCCTCTAATCCACCTCAAGCCTCTATATCCCCTCTAAACCCACTCTGAAGCACTCTAAACCCCCTCTAAACCTCCCTAACCACACTCTAAAGCACTTTACCCCACTGTAAACCATTCTAAATTCCTCTAACCCCTCTAAGCCCCCCTGTAAACCACCCCAAAGCCGTCCAAACCCCTCTACACACCTCTAAACTCCTCTAAACCCATGTAATTCATTCAGCGCCCCATGTAATCTCCTGTAAATCCCTCTAAAGCTTTTTAAATCACTGCGTAGAATTTAACGGACTTGAACTTTATTTCGCCTTCCACCACAGTGAGGAATATTTATGAGTCACTGTGATGGATGTTTAAGTTAAAATGTGTTTTTTGAGCCAGCTGCTATTCTAAATTGTATTTCTCGAAATCCCTCTAAATCCCTCGAAACACCTCGAAACACCACGAAGCACCTCGAAACCCTTCGAAAACCTAAACCCATCGAAATACCTGGAAACCACTCGAAGCCCCTCAAAACACCTGGAAACCCGTCGAAACCCATCGAAACACCTCGAAACGCATCTAAACCACTCGAAACCGCTCTAAATCACAATGAACCCCTCTAAACCCATCTAAAACCCTTGTAAACACCTGTAAACACATCTAAACCCCCGGAAACGCCTGTAATCCCCTCTGAACATTGAAAACACCTCTAAATCCCTGTAAACACCTGTAAACTCCTATAACTCCCTCTAAACCCCTCTAAAACCCTGTAATCATCTATAGACCCCTGCTAACCCCTCTAAACCCCCACTGATTTCCTCTAAACCACCTCCATAACCTAAACCCCTCTAAACCCCTCTAAACACTCGAAAACCCTCTAAACCCTCTCCAACCCTTCTAGACAGATCTAGACCAATCTAGATCCCGCTACACCGTTCTAATCCCCTCTAAACCCATCTAACCCCCTCTAAACCTTCAATGACCCCCTTAAACCCGTCTAAACCCCTCTACACCCCCTGTAAACCGCTGTAAGCCCCTTTTAAACCAATATAACACTTCTGAACCCACCTGTAAACCACACTATACCCCATCTAGCGCCCCCTAAATCCCCCCGAAACCCCTCCAAATCCACTCAAACCCCCTCTAGGAACCTCTAAACCCCTCTAAACACCATTAAATTCTTCTAAACCCCGCCTAAACTCCTCCTGGACGCCCTACACCCATCAAAATCACTCTGAATCACTCGAAACCCCAATAAACCCCTTTCAACCCATATAAACCCCTCTAAACCCCCCCAGAAAACCACTCTAAACCGCCTCTAAAGCCAAACCCTTTCAACCCCTCAAGAAACCTCTAAACCACTTTAGACCCCTCTAAATCCCGGAAAATGCCTCTAAACCACTGTAAACCTCTCTAAACCCCTCTAAACCCCTGTAATTCGCTTTAACCCCCTGTAACCCCATCTAAACCCCTCCAAACCTCACAATACCCTTCTAAACCACTACAAACGGTTCTAAACACCTGTAACCCCATCTACACCCCTCTAAACCCCTCTAAGCAACTGTACACCCTTCTAAACTCCTCTAAACCTCTCTAAACGCCTGTAAACCACTCGAAACCCCCTGTAAACCCCTGTAAACCTCTGTATACACATCTAAACTCCTCTAAATCCATCCAAACCCTCTTAACCCCTCTAAACCTCTCTAAACCCCTCCAAACCACTCCAACACCCTCTAAACCTGCAACGGAAAAAACGGGCCTGTTACGAACCTTGCGATCCTGATGCAAAAAGTGCGAGCCCGGTGCGAAATGTGCAATCCTGATGCGAAAAGGGCGAGCCTGGTGCAAAAAGTGCGAGCCTGCTACGAAGAGAGGGAGCCGGTGCGAAGATTGCGAAACTGGTGCGAAAAGTGCGAACCTGCTGCCAAAAGAGCGAGTCTGTTGCGAAAATGACAATTCAGGTGCGAAAACTGCGAGCGTGGCGCAAACATTGCGAGCTTGGTGCGAAAAGTGTGAGCCTGCTGCTAAATGTGCGAGCTTGATGCGAAACGTGCGAAGCTGCTACGAAAGCTGCGAACCTCGTCCACAGCTACGAGACGGGTGCACAAGCTGCCAGCCTGGAAGGAAAAGAGCGAGCCTTAGTAAATGAGGAAATAGGGGAGGGCAATGATAATTGGTGAGTTAGGGGAGCGCAGCATTAAATGGTGAATTAGCGGAGGACACCAGTAAATGGGGATTTAGGGAATGGTACCAGTAAATGAGAAATCAGGGGAGGGCGCCAGTAAACACTGGCGTAGCGGTAGATTAAACTCTAAGCCTCAGTAACCCACCCAAACCCCTCCAAACCTCTCCAAACCGCTCCAAACCCCTACAACCCCACCAAATCCCACCAAACCTCTCTTTACCCCTTCAACCCCCTCCAAATTCCTCTAAATCATTCCAAGCCCCTCTAAACCCCATCCAAACTTTCCACACCCCTCAAAGCCTCACGAAACCCCTCGAAACCCCATCCCTCCAAAATCCTCCAAACCTGCAACGGAAAGAGAGAGCCTGGTACGAAAAGTGCAAGCCTGTTGCGAAATGTGGGCGCCTGATGCGAAAACTACGAGCCTTGTGCGAATATTGCGAGACTCGTGCGAAAAGTGATGCTTGCTTCCAGTTCCTCACGCAGGCTAGAGCAGGAACAGGGAGACATGGAAACTGAAAGAGTGGCTGAGGAACTTGTGTCGGGGGCAGGGATTTAGATTCTTAGATCACTGGGATCTGTGTTGAAGTAAGGGGAAACTGTTTTGGAGTAAGGAGGTACAAGAGGGACGGATTGAATCTTAACAGGTGGGGGCCAGCATTCTGGCAGGCAGGTTTGCCACTACTGCACGGGTGGTTTTAAAATGAATAAGGGGGGCGGGCTATAAAATGGGATAGTCGAGGACAGAGTTAAAGGGAAAGAGAGTAAATGGATGGTGAACGAGCCCAGAATTAACGGGAAAGGAAGCTCACAAAGTGATAGGAGAGTTATGCCAAGTGTAATAGGGATCGATGTGAAAGGAGAGAGGCATAAGGAATTAAAATTATTGTATATGAATGCGCGAAGTATAAGTAAAGTAGATGAGCTTGGGACTCAGTTAGAGGTTGGTAGATATGCCATTGTGGGGATTGCTGAGACGTGGCTGCAGGAGGATCAGGCCTGGGAACGTAATATTCAAGGTTATACATCATACAGAAATTACTGACAGGTGGGCACGAGGATGGGGGTAGATCTGCTGGTGAGGGATGGAATTCAGTCCCTTGCGAGGGAAGGCATATGGACTGACAAGGTAGAGTCACTGTGGATTGAGTTGAGAAAATGTAAAGGCAATTGGTGTTATCGACAGACCCCCAAATAGTAGCCAGGATGTACGGTGTAGGAGTTAAAACTGGCATGTTACAAAGGTAATGCCACTATGGTGATGGGGGATTTCAATATGCAGTTAACTGGGAAAATCAGGGCGGTTCAGGACCCAAAGAAAGAGAGTTTGTAGAATGCCTCCGAGATGCATTCTTAGAGGAGCTTGTAATGGAGCCGATCAGAGAAAAGGCAATTCTGGAATTAGTGTTGTCCAATGAACCAGATATAAGAGAACTCGAGGTCAGGGAACCGCTTGGAGGTAGTGATCATAGTATGATTAGTTTTAATCTGCAATTTGAGAAGGATAATGTTACTTCGGAAGTGTCAGTGATGCAGTTGAACAAAGGGCGCTATGAAGGCGTGAGAGGGGAGCTGGCCATGGTAGACTGGAAAGGGAAGCTAGCAGGAATGACGGTGGAACAGCAATGGCAGGAATTTCTGGGCATAATCCGGGTGATGCAGGATCATTTCATTCCATAAAGGAAGAATGATTATAAGGCAAGTAGGAGGCGCGCGTGGCTGACAAGAGAAGTTAGGAATAGAATAAAACTAAAAGAAAAGATGTATAACACAGCAAAGATTAGCCGGAAGCCAGAGGATTGGGAAATATTCATAAGACAACAGAATAAAACAAAACGGGCAATAAGGGCTGAAAAGATGAAGTACGAAGGGAAGCTGGCCAGGAATATAAAGGACAGTAAAATCTTGTTTTAATATGTTAAGGGAAAAAGAGTAGCAAAGTTAAATGTGGGTCCCTTGAAGGCCGGCATGGGTGCAATTATTTTGGGCAACAAGGAAATGGCAGAATGGTTCAATAGGTACTTCGGAACTGTCTTCACTAAGGAAGACAAAAGCAATCTTCCAGATGTACTGGAGGACAGAGAATCTAAGGGGGTAGCGGAACTGAAATACATTTTCATTAGGCGAGAAATAGTATTGGGTAGGCTAATGGGACTGAAGGATGATAAATCCCCTGGGCCTGATGGTCTGCATCCCAGGATCCTCAGGGAAGTGGCTCTAAAAAGAGTGGACGCATTGGTGATCATTGTCCAAAGTTCAATAGATTCAGCATCGATCCTGCCTCCACCACTTCTGCTGGAAGCTGATTCCACACAGCCACCACCCTCTGAGTAAAGAAGTTCCCCCTCACGTTACCCCGAAACCTCTGTCCCTTAATTCGCATGTCATGCCCTCTTGTTTGAATCTTCCCTACCCTCAATGGGAAAAACGTATCCACGTCAACTCTGTCTATCCCTTTCATCATTTTAAAGACCTCAATCAAGTCCCCCCTTAACCTTCTGCGCTCCAAAGAATAAAGACCTAACTTGTTCAAACTTTCTCTGTAACATAGTTGCTGGAACCCTGGCAACATTCTAGTAAATCTCCTCTGTACTCTCTCTATTTTGTTGACATCCTTGCTATAACGAGGCGACCAAAATTGTACACCATACTCAAGAATTGCTCTTACCAATGCCTTGTACAATTTTAACATTACTTCCCTACTCCTATATTCAATGCTCTGATTTATAAAGGCCAGCACACCAAAGGCTTGCTTTACCACCCTATCTACATGCGATTCCACCTTCAGGGAACTATGCACAGTTATTCCTAGATCTCTCTGTAGACTTTGAAAATCTACTTCATTATCCACAACACCACCTATCTTAGTATCATCTGCTTACTTACTTATCCAATTTTCCACCCCATCATCCAGATCATTGATGTACATGACAAACAACAGTGGACCCAACACAGATCCCTGAGGCACCCCACTGGTCACCGGCTTCCAACCTGACAAACAGCCATCCACCATTACTCTCTGACATCTCCCATTCAGCCACTGTTGAATCCATCTTGCTGCTCCGCCATTAACACCCAAAGATTGAACCTTCTTAGCCAACCTTCCATGGGGAACCTTGTCAAAGGCCTTACTGAAATCCATATAGACAACATCCACTGCTTTACCCTCATCAATTTCCCTAGTTACCGCTTCAAAAAAATTCAAGAAGGTTTGTCAAACATGACCTTCCAGGCACAAATCCATGTTGACTGTTCCTGATCAGACCCTGTTTATCCAGATGCTTATATATATTAGCTCTAAGTATCCTTTCCATTAATTTGCCCACCACTGACGTCAAACTAATAGGTCTATAATTGCTAGGTTTATTCTTTGAACCCTTTTTAAACAATGGAACAACATGCGCAGTACGCCAATCCTCCGGCACTATTCCCGTTTCTAATAACATTTGAAATATTTCTGTCATAACTCCTGCTATTTCTACACTAACCTCCCTCAATGTCCTAGGGAATATCCTATATGCTGATGTCATTTATTAAAGAGGTAATAATGGAGCATTTTGATAGCAGTAAAAGGATTACTGCAAGTCAACATGGATTTATCAAAGGGAAATCATGCTTGATTAATCTTCTGAAATTATTAAAGGATGTGACAAGTAAAATGGATGAAGGGGTGCCAGTGGATGTAGTGTATCTAGACTTACAGAAAACCTTTGATAAGGTAGCGCACGGGAGTCTGGTGACTAAAATTAGAGCACATGGTATTGGGGGTGGGATGTTGACATGGATAGAACATTGGTTAGCAGATCGGAAGCAAAGAGTAGGAGTGAACGGGTCATTTTTAGAATGACAGGCAGTGGCGAGTGGAGTGCCACAATGCTCAGTGTTGGGGCCGCAACTGTTTACCATATACAGAGGCATGCAAATGTTTTCATAGCCCTTGAACTTTTCCACATTTTGTCACGTTAGAACCACAAACGTAAATGTATTTTATTGGGATTTTACTTCGGAGTCACGTGAGTGACTACGTGAAGACCCCGCCGGGACGCATGCGCGAAATATCGTCGAACGCATTGCGGAAGCGACAGTCGGGAGGAGCGCCGCTCCTCCAGCGCGAATTTTGAAAAATTACGGAAGGTAAGTCTTACCTTTTCTGGTGAGCGTGGCGACTCGGTGTGTTTCTTTTTCAGAACGGAGGAAGCACCATGGAGTCGCGCAAGGGAGAGCAGCAGCTGATACCGCTGCTGTGGAAGCAGCCAGCAGCGTGCCGTCTCTCCAGAGCTGCAGGTGCTGCCAGCAGCTGCCGGCTTCTCGCCGCTGCAGACCGCAGGTGCGCCGCGGTCGGCGGCAAAACCACCCGGAAGTCGGACAGGTCCGTTGACTCGGCTGGGTCCGGACCTGAAGACACCCCGTTCACGGATAGGGACGGCGGGCGTCTTTCCCGCGGGAGCGGATGGGGAGCAGTGCTCCAGCGTGACCTGCTTATGCAGGGACAGAGTCACAGTGGGTCTCTTCGCAGACCCACGGCAGCATCCTTTCAAGGACTGCCAAATGTCTCACCCTCTTCGCAGGGGAGCATTAGGGGTCAGAGCTGGGCTGACCCTGAAGAAGGGGCAATGGCTGAACAGTCAACTGTGAGGGGTGCCAGAAGAGAGAGCAGCAGAAGATTGTGGGACACATGCTGTATCAACTCAAGAAGGACTGCCTATACAAAGCTGCAAGCCAGTAAAAAATACATGGCTACAAACCAGCTACAGGAGCAAGCCATTAACTTTATGGCTGGGAAGTACATTGCTCCAGAGAACTCCATTTCTCTTAAAGTACCAGCAGTCTATGACCCCATCTGGGGCAACAGGAGCCCATCTATAAGGAGCCAGGAGGTGAAGCTCCAGAGGAAACTGCTGGCTGCTAAAATCACAGCAGTACCAGGACAACTGATGGGATTGATTTGCCTGAAGAGTTACGTGATGCTCTAGCAGACTGTGTAATATTCAGTGGAGATTTACAGTTACAGGAAGAGCATCATCAAGAAGTGCGGAATTATGCAAGACAAGTAGCACACAGGCGCCAAAATTGCTGTTGGGGGACCTCCCGAAGCAGGTGAAAGACCTGCATGAGGAAGCCAAGGCTATAGGCCTGATCAAGGTGCCAAGCACCTCTAAAACCCACTATCAACAGCGGCAGCACCACTACACACCCACCAGGCATCGGTGCTATGGAAGACCATCTGGTGGTGAAAGCTCGAAGGCCGGCCCACCTGCACAGCGGTCTTTCAGACCATGGCCCAGCCCGGCCTTCATGGAAAACGCGCCAACCCCACAACGCAGCAACACAATACCAGAAGAAACAACTGCGGAAACAACCCACACAACACCGGTAACCATGGAGCTAGGTGGGTCTGGTTGTTTTAAAAAAACATTGCATGTCCGATTCATTAAAGTTGGGGGACGGTTGCACTTGTTTCATCATGTGTGCTGCACTTTTACCTCTGAAATTTTACATACTCGGAAGTATTCAGAATTACAAAATTGAATTTGTATACGAACTACCGTCCCAGTTCAGCATACGCCTAGCAGGAAGTTCATACTTCACAAAAAGAGAGAACACCAGGCCATGCTGAACTGTTAAGACTAAACACAAAAGGGATTGAGAAAACAATCAGAGAATTTCAAGAGTTCGTATCAAATATATTTATAAAAAACTAAAAAGATGGTGGTTGCCGTATCATTACAGATTTGACCGAACTAAATACTTCCGTTCAGTATGCCCATTTCAAAATAGACACGTTTGTCACACACAGGGTCATCGTAAATACCTGAAATTTATCTGGATGGGACAGCAATGGCAGTATGCCTTATCCAATGGGTTGTCATCAGCACCCAGGCTATTACAAATTTATTAAAACCAGCTTTAGCATACTTAAAGAAACATAACCATATCGTCATGGCTTACCTTGATGATATTCTCATTGTAGGAGAAAATTGGAGCTGGCTACATTGGTGGTATCAGCCACAACAGAGAGGTTTAACGTACATCCAGATAAATCAAAATTGGAACCCTCCACTACCATGGATTATTTGGGGTTCACTATTGACTCTGTTCATATGTCTATCACCTTGCCACCAAACAAAGTGACAGACTTGATGGGAGTATGCAAAAGCCTCACTGGCATCAGGGAACCATCCATTCGGCAAGGAGCAATAGTGATTGGGAATTGGTGGCTGCGTTCCCAGCAGCACAATTGGACCACTCCGTTATTAAAACCTGGAAGAGGGAAATTTTAGCTCTCAAAAATCATACAGGCCATTTCAATAGGCCTATGCAACTACCAGGGAAAGTAAGTTAGAATTAAACTGGTGGATAGAAATGTTCCATATTATCCTAACCCCATCACCCCATTATATATCCCTAGGGTACATTACAGACTGATGCCAGTGCTAAAGGTTGGGGAGCAACTAATACCACCGCAAGTTGTGGTGGCAGATGAGTGCACAAAAATTATTCTGTTTAAAGCACTAGGAATTAATTATCTAGAAATGCTGGGAGCGTTTCATGGACTCAGGGCCTACTGCTCAGATGAGCACCAGTTGCATGTACGGTACAGATTGATACCACACTGGGGGCCTATATATAATCATATGGGTGAAATAAAGTCGATATCATGTGATGAATTGCCTAATAATATCTGGCACTGGTGTCTGGGAGAGAGATTTGGATCTCAACCACTTACCTTCCAGGTAAGCTAAATACAGTGGCAGACATCAGGTCACGTAAATTCAACGACAACATTAAATGGATGTTGGATCGGAAAGTGTTTACAGATATTATAGACCGGTATGGGACACCAGATATCGACCTTTTTTCCATCCGGACTAATTCACCAACTACCAACATATGTTGCTTGAGAACCAGACCAAGGGGCAGCAGCGATGGACGATTTCTCGCTGCATTGGGGGGGGGGGGGAATTGTTTTGCTATGCATTTTCCCCTTCTGCCTCATCAGGCGAGTCTTACAATAATTAAACAAAACGCCGCAACGGGTACCATGGTTCCCAACAGTACAAAGATGGTCTCAGAACCCTGCATCTGGATCAACAACGGCCAAGGAGGTTGGCACACCCCGTGCGGGAAAGTATCCGTGCCATGACTGTATGAACTTGTTGATTTGCAGTTTCTGAACAGGCCATTTCTGGGAAACGGACTCTCCGACAGGACGATCAATGCCATCACAGCGTCGTGCAGGGAGTCCACGAGAAGACAGTACCTGACATATGTCAGGAAATGGGAAGTGCTCTTCACCAGGACTAACACTACATATGACTCAGCCACCAACACTGAAGTGCTGGAGTTCTGGCCACCCTTCATTTCGATGAAGGATTGAGTTACAGTGCCATTATTGTGCAAGGAGTGCCCTATCTAATATCTGGGCAGAGGGAGTGATCACCTGGCTATAGGATCACACCCACTAGTACCTAAACGAATGAGGGGTATTTGTACTCTATTCCCCCCAGGCCCAGATACACCCATATATGGGACATAGGTAGTACACCATGTTACGAGGATGGACACCAATATCGGGGCTCACTCTGGACAAACTAATATCCTAGATGGGAATGATTATGGCACTTGGATCAGCACAACGGGTCCAGTCCTTACACAAGCTAGAATAGGACGTCATGTCTGTCACAAATGGCAGATAACCTGCTACATACAGGGGTACATAAACTAGACTGACCCGGTTCCTTTGGCTATTATTAGAGTTCTGGCCTATCCTGCAGATAGTCGGCCCTGCATAGTGACACATACTTTCCAATATATAGTCACCAATACACTTATGGGCACGGAGAGAGCTTTCTCTTTAGCCATAAATGCCCTCACCTAAGGTCACAGTGCAAACCATATCCAGATGGTTCGGGTGGTATTACGTGCAGTGGTGAATACTAATGTTTCAAATCTCACTCCAACAGGGCTGCATCTACATCGAACGCTAGGATGATGGGAGTTCCTATGGACCACATCCTTGCCACAGCGGGGTGGAGCAATGAACGCATTCAATGCTTTATAATAAACCCGTGGCCGATCTTGAGACGTTTGCAGGGAAAAATTAAGTTCTGTAAAATAAATTACCCAATGTGGGGCATATTATTTTAGGTATGAATAATACCTTTATTGTTTTTCAGCACAGTGTCGTGTGTGAAATACGTTCATCCTCCGTCCCAGAATGGCAGTGTGTGAGCATGGTCTCGTTCCAGGGCATGAAATCACAGAGCTTTGAAATCTTCACGTAGTCACTCACGTGACTCCGAAGTAAAATAGTAAGATTAAATGAGAACTTACCAGTTTGAAGTTTGATCTTTATTTTATGAGGAGTTACGATGAGGGATTTGTGCCCTCCGCTCCCAAAACCCTCTATTATAAAGTTCAACTGGTATGGAGGTTCTCTCTTATCTTACTATATTAGTCTACTCTGGTATCTGTGATTTCACACCACTGCTTTGAAGAAATACGCGCATGCGTCCTGGCGGGGTCTTCACGTAATCCCTCATCGTAACTCCTCATAAAATAAAGATCAAACTTCAAACTGGTAAGTTCTCATTTAATCTTACTATTTTATGTGATATACCAACACACAGTGGTGCATAATTGTGAAGTGGAAGGAAAATGATACATGGTTTCCATATTTTATTACAAATAAAAACTGAAAAGTGTGGCGTACAAAAGTATTCTGCCTCCCTGAGTCAATACTTTGTAGAACAACCTTTCACTGCAATTACAGCTGCAAGTCTTTTGGGTTATGTCTCTGCCAGCTTTGCACATCTAGATACGGACATTTTTGCCCATTCTTCTTTGCAAAATAGCTCATGCTCAGTCAGATTGGATCGAGAGATACCGACAGATATGGGGAAATGAAATAGGTCTATCTATAATGAAAGACACTTGAGAAGAAAGTTTACAATGTATACACCGATGCTCATTAAATGCCAGACATATTTTGGCACAATTTAAAGTATTACATGGATTAAACTACGCTAAAACGAAATTAAATATAATTCTAACATTTCTTCTATTTGCGATCAATTTCAAGTGGGTCACGGTTAGGAAGTGCAAGAGGCAGGGGCTATAGAGTACCCCTGTGACTGTACAACTGGAAATATGTACACGGGTTGGAGTACAATTGGAGGGGACAGTCTATCTGGGGGCAGCAAAAAGAGAGGGCAATTGTAATAGGGGACTCTATAGTTAGGGGGTTGGATGGGCGATTCTGTGGACGCAGTCAGGAAACCCGGATGGTAGTTTGCCTCCCTGGTTACAGGGTCTCGCACGTGTCGGAACGTGAAAAAGATTCTGAAAAGGGAGGGAGAGGAGCCTGATGTTGTGGTGCACATAGGTACCAATGACATAGGCAGAAAAAGAGATGAGGTCCTGAGGGGAGAATTTAGGGAGTTGGGGGGGAAAGTTAAGGAGAAGGACCAAAAGGGTAACGATTTCAGGATTACTGCCTGTGCCGCGTGACAGTGAGAGTAGGAATGGAATGAGGTGGAGGATAAATGCATGGCTGGGGGACTGGTGCAGTGGGCAGGGATTCAAGTTTGTTGATCACTGTGACCTCTTTTGGGGAAGGCATGATCTGTACAAAAAGTACGGGTTGCACTTGAACCCGAGGGGGACCAATGTCCTGGCCGGGAGATTTGCAAAGGCTACTGGAGAGACATTAAACTAGTGAGGCTGGGGGGAGGGACTCGGGTAGAGGGGGCTAGGGGACAGGGTGTAGGGCAAGAGAAGGGAAGCACTCGGACCCGAAATGTAGGCGAGAAAGATGAAAAAGATAATAGACAGAGAATAAGGGATGGTGGGATTATAACATGTGTATATTTTAATGCTTGGAGCGTAGTAAGAAAGGTGGATGAACTTAGAGACTGGATCGACACCTGGACATATGATGTGGTGGCAATCAGTGAAACATGGTTGCAGGACGGCTGTGATTGGAAACTAAATATTCCAGGATTTCGTTGCTTCAGGTGTGATAGAATTGGAGAGACCAGAGGTGGAGGTGTTGCATTGCTGTCAGAGAGGATATTACAGCAGTGCTTTGGCAGGATAGATTAGAGGGCTCGTCTAGGGAGGCTATTTGGGTGGAACTGAGAAGTGGGAACGGTGTGGCAACACTTTTAGGGGTGTATTATAGACCGCCAAATGGGGAGCGAGAATTGGAAGAGCAAATATGTAAGCAGATAGCAGATATTAGTAGTAAGTACAAGGTAGTGCTTACTACTAATTGAAATTTGGAGATTTCAATTTTCCTAAAATAGACTGGGAAACACATTCTGTAAATGGTCTGGATGGTTTGGAGTTTGTAAAATGTGTGCAGGATAGTTTTTTGCAGCAGTACATAGAGGTATCGACCAGAGAAGGGGCAGTGCTGGACCTCCTGTTAGGAAATGAGGCAGGTCATGTGACGGAGGTATGCGTTGGTGAGCACTTCGGGACCAGTGATCACAATATCATTAGGTTCAATATAATTATGGAGAGAGTGAGAACTGGACCTAGGGTGGAGATTTTTGATTGGAGAAAGGCTAACTTTGAGGGAATGCGTAAGGATTTAAAAGGAGTTGTGAGATACCCTTTATGCTCACAATTAATACTCAAAGACTAAATCTTGGAAGCAAGAGATTTCTTTATTTTTCGAGTCTGCAGACCGGGTGCCGCTCCAACTCGAGACACACCGAAGCCAGGGAGATCATCCCCCTTTATACACAAAATCTTACATTCAATCTCCCCTCCGGACCTTTCTCCAATCAGAGTCGGAGGTGCACAATCTGTAGGTACAACCCACCGTTCATCCCCTCGCACCTCCCATATCACACATCGCATGTTCAAACACGTTCATGGTAATGAGCAATTTCTTGACGAGGGGTGTGTTGTAATATTCATTTATTCTATTAAGCATGCTCAATTGCTCATGACCTGGCCCAGTTTTACTCACCTCCTAGTGAACCCTCTCAGTTTTCCTATATCAGCACTCAAGCTAAGCTATAGTGACAGGGGTCCCATCTATCACTCCTTTCCACTGATAGGGATCTCTCTACACCACCCCCTTCTCTAGCTACACAATGAATCTCTCCTAACTCAAGGCCTCAAGGATGGGTCTGGCAACTGGCAACCTTCAGACACTGCTGTCAGAATTCACTCTCCAGCCCCTCTCTGTTTGAATTATCTTTAAAACTCATTTCTTTAATAGGGTTTAATCACTTTATTCCTCACAATCCTCCCTTTTTCTTTTGCTACGCATACACTGATTAAACCCTCATTTTAAGTTCCTTCAATTCGAACTGACGTAACATCGTCCTAACCTTCTCCTCCTGTAAATCATAAACTTCCCCTGGTCGCATTATCATTATTTTCTGTATTTCCCCTTTCTCTCCCATAGGCATGACTACAGCCTGCATCTGACTTATACTTCTGGTAATAAGTTCCCTAAAACAAGGGATACAACAGGGGATAAAGATCAGTCCAGCCACTGCACATAGAAACACAAGTCCCACCGTTCTCCACCATGTTCCTCCGAGGATAGAATCCCACCATTGAGTATGTGGGGGAGGGGGAGGCTTAGTGACTACTACCTTAGTAATCTCTTTCACTACTTCCTCCTTCGTCTTATCTATTGCCCCTTTTATGATCTGAGAAAGGAAAACTAACTGTACACAAACCCATCTCTCTCCCCTTGGGCAGGTAACGGCCCCAAACTTCCCTATATACCCCCTATTGCCTGCCATCAAATACTCCTTCCCCCCCTCTTTACAAATGACTCTAGTCTTTCGGTCATGGCATACTTTGTTCACATGGGAATGATAGGTAAATGATCTGGTTATTACCCCCCTGTATTGAATAGGATGATAACATTTATCACAATTATTAATACCTTTTACAACAATTACATACAAAGCAAACAATACCACAACTGCTCCTTTCATACTGTCAGTTATACATTCAATGCTTTTCTTTTTAAAATTACTGTTAGGGGTTTACTTCCCGGCTTCACCGTCCACTGTTCCTCCTCCTCAGGAACGGATGGATCGACGGGTCCTTTAACCCGGATCGCGTGGGTCCACCCTTTCTCTTTTGTTCGTATTGCTGTCTCGGTTGTCAGTAATACTAGGTACGGTCCAGTCCACCTGGGCTGGAGTTTCTCCTCCTTCCAATTTTTGACCAGTACCCAGTCGCCGGCCTTTACACCATGTATTGGAAAGTCAAGTGGCGGGCTTTGAGCCAATAATCCTTTCGCTTTTAATTCTGTAAGGGAACGGGACACTGCCAGTAAATAGTTCCTCAAGAATACATCACCTCCCTCAAAGGTTGGTGTGCCTTCCACTTTCCCAAAATAAGGCCATCCAAACAACATTTCATAGGGAGACACCGCAATATCCTTTCGTGGTGCCGTCCGTATTCGCAATAGAGCAATTGGTAGACATTTAGTCCAGGGTAACCCCGTCTCCTCCATTAATTTGGTTATCTGTATTTTTAGAGTGGCATTCATCCGCTCCACTCTTCCCGAACTCTGGGGGTGCCATGGAGTATGCAACTTCCAGTTTATTCCCAAGGCGCGACAAATTAATAGGTGTACCTTGGAAGCAAAATGTGTTCCTCGATCTGAGTCTATGGATTCAATTACTCCATATCGTGGGATGATTTGTTCCAGCAATATCTTAGTAACTGCCTGGGCAGTGGCATTTATCGTGGGAAATGCCTCTACCCACCTGGTGAAATGATCCACTATAACAAAAGATATTTCCACTGCTGTACTTTTGGTAATTCTGTGAAGTCTACCTGTATTCTCTGGAAGGGTCTAATGGCCAATTGTTGTCCTCCCCCTGGGACAGCTCTCATTACCTTCTTATTCACCTTTTGACACACTACACAACCAGACACCGCCTGCTTGGCTAAAGTATAAATGCCTCTACAGGCATAAGTCCGTAGTATCGTGTCACGCAGAGCCTGAGCTCCCCAGTGCGATTGCGAATGTAGTTGTCTAATCAAATCCCTCGTCAATCCTTTAGTAATTATTTGTTTTGTTGTCCGGCGTCCACCACTTCCCGTCCGTGGAGCGCCGGGCACCCAACTCATTCATTTTATCTTCCTCCTCCCGCGAGAATACAGGTATCTTCTCTATTCCCTCTCTCAACGGTATCAGAGACAGCATTTTACCGTTCCTTCTGTCGCTGCTGTCTTAGCGACACTATCGACTGCCCTGTTCCCTCTAGCTTCCAGCGAATTCCCTCTCTGGTGGCCTGCTACATTCTTTCTGGCAATTTTAGTGCTTCCAAAGCTTTCTCAATTAACTGTTCATGAGCCAACTCTTTCCCTCTGGCTGTAATCATCCTTCTTTCTTTCCAGATTTTCCCAAAGGTGTGTACCACCCCAAAGGCATACTTGGAGTCCGTATACACAGTTCCTTCTTTCCCTTTCAATAGTTCCAATGCCCTCAGTAATGCATACAATTCACACGTTTGCGCGGACCAACTTTCTGGTAACCTGCCTGCTTCCACTTTTTCAAACCATTCTACGGTTATTATAGCATACCTACTATACCTTTTTCCGTCTATGCATCGGGAAGAACCATCAATAAACCATCTTTCCCCTGTCTCAAGCGGTCGTTCTTCTAAATCTTCCCTACTCTTTGTCTGAAGTTCTATTCCTCACTACTATCATGTTCTGATAACTCCCCTTCCTGCTCAGCACCTGCCGAGTACAAAAACTGAGAGGGATTTAGGTTTTTATCCGTTACTATGGTCAAATCATTCTTTTCCATAAGTATAACCTCATACTTCAAAATTCTAGAATCCGTCAACCACCGACTGGACTTCAGAGTTAGTATCGTCCGGACCGTGTGGGGAGTGGACACCACCAGAGTTCCTCCAAACGTCAATTTTCTACTTTCTTCCACTAACACCGCTGTGGCTGCTACCGCTTGAATACATACTGGCCATCCCCGCGATACTGGATCCAAGAGTTTGGAGAGGAACGCGACGGGCTGCCGCTTCCCTCCTTTCTCTTGGGTCAGTACTCCAAGCGCAATTCCATTTTCTGCGTTCACAAAAAGATGGAATGGCTGGTCAATAGACGGGAGAGCCAGTACAGGGGCAGTGATTAAACTGTTCTTTAATTTCCTAAACTGGTGTTCGTCCCTGGATTCCCACTTTACTTTATCATTTTCTTCACTTAATTTATCATATAGAAACCTAACCTGTCGGGTATAGTCATCTATCCATAATCTACAATATCCAATCAGTCCAAGAAACTTCCTAATCTCCTTCTTATTCTTCGGCATTGGCAGTCCGGTAATTCCCGCTATCCTTTCTGGGTTTATTCTCCTCTTCCCATCGCTTATCAGGTGTCCTAGATATTTAACTTCTCGTTCTACAAACTGTAAATTACTTCTAGACACTCTCAACCCCTTTTCCCCCAGAAAGTTCAGGAGGGTTATTGTTGCATCCTTAACTGCCTCCTCTTCTTCCCCTGATAGTAATAAATCGTCCACATACTGCAACAGCTGTGTCTCATCAGTCCTCGGGACGTCCTCTAATACTTGTTCTAATATCTGTCCAAACAGGTTCGGGGACTCTGTAAATCCCTGAGGGAGTGCAGTCCACCGATACTGCTGTTTCCTTTGGGTCTCTGGGTTTTCCCATTCAAACGCAAAAAGGTCCCTGCTCCCTTCAGCCAGGGGACAGCTCCAAAAAGCGTCTTTAAAATCTACCACACTGAACCACTTGTGATTCGGGGGTATCCGTCCCATTATGGTATAGGGGTTCGGGACTACCGGGTGTCGCGTTCTAACTACCTTATTTAATTCCCTGAGATCCTGGACCAATCTGAACGTCCCGTCGGTCTTCCTTACGGGGGTGTTATATGGGGACATACAACTCTCTAATATTCCGTCCTTTAGTAAGTTCTCTATAATTGGCTGAAGTCCTCTCCTTCCTTCCATAGAAATTGGATATTGCCTTACCCGTACTATCTCACTTTCTTTTTTCAGAGCTATTTTCAAGGGTGGGACCTGCAGCCCACCCCGGTTTCCTTCCTTGGCCCACACCTGCGGGACTATTCTTCCCTCGTCCTCCGTGGTCAATTTATACAATTGGACTATTATTTGTCCCCCTACGGGGGCTGTTCCCATTCCTAATTGAATTTGTAAGTCTCTTCCCATCAAATTTATGCCTGCCTGGGGTACCAAGATTAAATCTTCCATAGTTTCCCGATTCTCATATTTCACCACCACCCCTTCTACCTCGGGTAATGTCATCACTTTCCCTTCTACCCCTGAGATTCTAACTTGTTTTTTACCCAATCTCATTCCTTCTGGTACCTTAGTTACACTTGATCTCTCTGCTCCCGAATCTACCATAAATATCATATCCTCTCCCTGGGGTCCTAATCTCAAGTTTACCAGAGGTTCCCGTGTGTATCCCATACACCCCAGGGAGCGGAACCCCTGACTCCCCTATTCTTCCTCCATGAGTGCGTACGACTGCACCTCCCGTCGTAGCTTAGGACATTCCCTTTTGAAATGACCCGGCTCTTTACAATAATAACACCGGGGTGGCCCCGTATACCATCCTTCTGATCCTTGTTCCTTGTTTTCCCGGGGACCCCAACTTCGGTCCCTCCGTTCACCTCTTCCTCGTCCTCTAATACTACCGCTTCCCCTTCCCCGGTCTCCACGAACACCCGGCTTTCTATCACCTTCAATTCCCCCCTTCTGTGCTACTTGCTGTACTGCTTGCAACATCATTTTTGCCTTTCTCTTCTGTTTTTCCTCATCCCGTCTTACATATACCTTTTGAGCCTCTGTTAACAACTGATTCAATGGTTTTTCCTTCCAATCTTCCAATTTTTCCAATTTATTTCTAATATCTGGCCATGATTTTGTCACAAAATTAACCTTCAACAACTGCTGACCTGCGGTCGTATCAGGGTCTATCCCCGAATACTGCTGGACGTTCCTCCTTAATCTTTGTAAGAACACTGTTGGAGGTTCGTCCTTGTTCTGCTGATTTTCAAAAGCCCGTTCGAAATTCTGTCCCTTGGGAACGGCTTCTCTGATTCCCTTTATTATTATCTCCCTGAGATCTCTCATCATTTTTCTTCCTTCCTCTGTTTGGTTATTCCAATTTGGCACAGTTATGGGATATTTATGTGCTCCTGCATCTCCTGCTCCCGCGTCAGCCGACAACCCCTTATCCCAAACCTTTATTCCCGCCTGTCTGACCATCTGCCTTTCTTCTGAAGTAAACAAACTTCCCAGTATCGACATCATTTCCTCCCATGTATAAACATTTGGCCCTAGGAACTGATCTATTTGTTCAGCCAGTCCCAAGGGGTCGTCGAATAAACTTTTCATCTCCCTTTTAAAGTTTCTCACCTCCATACTGGTGAGAGGCACATTTACAAATCCCATCCCCCCGACATTTCCCCCTAACGGGACCTCCCTGAGGGGCTTCATTCGAACAGACCGCTCTAATCCCTGTGCCTCTGCCCTCGTTTGAGATCGCGTCCTCCGATGACTGCCTGGGGCACCCGTCTCATCCTCGTCCTCACTTTTAATCTCTCTTCCTTATCTGACTGGCTCTCTTCTTCATCTTGTATCTTCCGTAATTCTCTATGCTCTGTCTCCTCTGAGACAGAAGCGGACAGGTTTACTGCCTGGCTTAGTGCGCCTGCCTGACACTGGCTTAGTGGGACCTCCTGGGCAGATGCAGCCGGCGCTGATGGGGATATATTTGGGGGCTGGGATTCATATGGCGGGGGCAGTCTCCGTAGGTGATCATCACCAATTGGTGGCCAGTCAGGTTCATCCTGCTCCTTTTCCGTCTTTAACGGAAACATCCCATTATTGGGTTTCCAGCACTGGGCATATTCCTTTTCTATTTGGTTCAGCGTTTGTCTTTCATTCACAAAAACATTCAACGCCTGTCTCACCCAGTCCTCATTTGAACCCAACCGCGGCCACCACACTGCGCTCCCTCGAATAGGCTCCTTTGGCCACTCAAAATAACAAAACTTTATCATAGTCTCTCTACTCTTACCCCGGGTGTTCCCTTCACCCCATCCATACAACATTCGCCCCAACGGCCTATCGGGCGGAATGTTCGGCTCCATATCAGTATGAGCCTCATCCCAGTTCCCCGGACCCTTACGTCTCCCGTTCCGGTTTCCCATTACCTTGTCGGACTATTCCCGTCCGACAAACCCCGGTCGCCCAGGCAATAATTAATAGTCGTTTTTCTTACCTGGGTCTGTGCACAAGAATCACTCGACCGTCCCGTACGTATTTACCTTACACCCCCTCTTGCTTCCCGAGTCTTTTTCACCGGATATCACTCGCTCAAACTGCTGATGGCAAGCAAGGAGATCAGAGACTGCTGAAATCAGCAGGGTGCACCTTCCCCTCCTTCCTTGCCTCCACCAAGCAGCCGGAGTGGCGATCGCGGACGAGCCCCCCAATTTGTGAGATACCCTTTATGCTCACAATTAATACTCAAAGACTAAATCTTCGAAGCAAGAGATTTCTTTATTTTACGAGTCTGCAGACCGGGTGCCTCTCCAACTCGAGACACACCGAAGCCAGGGAGATCATCCCCCTTTATACACAAAATCTTACATTCAATCTCCCCTCCGGACCTTTCTCCAATCAGAGTCGGAGGTGCACAATCTGTAGGAACAACCCACCGTTCATCCCCTCGCACCTCCCATATCATACATCGCATGTTCAAACATGTTCATGGTAATGAGCAATTTCTTGACCAGGGGTGTGTTGTAATTAATATTCATTTATTCTATTAAGCATGCTCAATTGCTCATGACCTGGCCCAGTTTTACTCACCTCCTAGTGAACCCTCTCAGTTTTCCTATATCAGCACTAAAGCTAAGCTATAGTGACAGGGGTCCCATCTATCACTCCTTTCCACTGATAGGGATCTCTCTACACCACCCCCTTCTCTAGCTACACAATGAATCTCTCCTAACTCAAGGCCTCACGGATGGGTCTGGCAACTGGCAACCTTCAGACACTGCTGTCAGAATTCTCTCCTCCAGCCCCTCTCTGTTTGAATTATCTTTAAAACTCCTTTCTTTAATAGGGTTTAATCACTTTATTCCTCACAGAGTGAATTGGGACACTGTTTTATGGGAACGATGTAGAAGAGAAAAGGAGGACATTTAAAGGGGAAATTGTAAGAGTACAGAATCTTTATGTCCCTGTTAGGGTGAAAGGAAATAATAAAAATTGGAAAGAGCCATGGTTTTCAAGGGAAATTGGACACGTTTCGAAAAACGTGAGATATCTACAATAATTATAGGTAGCATGGAGTAAATGAGGTGCTAGAGGAGTATAAAGAATGTAAAAAGAATCTTAAGAAAGAAGTTAGGAAGGCTAAAAGAAGATATGAGTTTGCTTTGGCAAGAAAGGTGAAAGTAAATCCAAAGGGTTTCTACAGCTATATTAATAGCAAAAGGATAACGAGGGATAAAATTGGACCGTTCGAGAGGCAGATGGACAGCTATCTGCAGAGCCAAAAGAGATGGGGGAGATATTGTACAATTTCTTTTCTTCGGTATTCACCAAGGAAAAGGATATTGAACTATGTGAAGTAAGGAAAAAAAGTAGAGTAGCTATGGAAACTATGAGATTCAAAGAGGAGGAAGTACTGACACTTTTGAAAAATATAAAAGTGGATAAATATCCAGGTCCTGATAGGATATTCCCTAGGACATTGATGGAGTTTAGTGTAGAAATAGCAGGAGCTATGACAGAAATATTTCAAATGTCATTAGAAACGGGAATAGTGCCGGAGGATTGGCGTATTGCGCATGTTGTTCCATTGTTTAAAAAGGGTTCAAAGAATAAACCTAGCAATTATAGACCTGTCAGTTTGACGTCAGTGGTGGGTAAATTAATGGAAAGGATTCTTAGAGATAATATATATAAGCATCTGGATAAACAGGGTCTGATCAGGAACAGCCAACATGGATTTGTGCCTGGATGGTCATGTTTGACAAACCTTCTTGATTTTTTTGAAGCGGTTACTAGGGAAATTGATGAGGGTAAAGCAGTGGATGTTGTTAGGTCTTTATTCTTTGGAGCGCAGAAGGTTAAGTGGGGACTTGATTGAAGTATTTACAATGATGAAAGAGATAGACAGAGTTGACGTGGATAAGCTTTTCCCATTAAGGGTCGGGAAGATTCAAACAAGAGGGCATGACATGCGAATTAAAGGACGGAAGTTTAGGGGTAACGTGAGGGCGAACTTCTTTACTCAGAGGGTGGTGGCTGTGTGGAATGAGCTTCCAGCAGAAGTAGTGGAGGCAGGATCGATTTTAACATTTAAAAGTAAAGTGGACAGGTATATGGACGGGAAGGGAATGGAGGGGTATGGTCTGAGTGCAGATAGATGGGACTAGGGGAAAGCAAATGGGCGGCACGGACTGGAAGGGCCGAGAGGGCCTGTTTCCGTGCTGTAATTGTTATATGGTTATATGGTTATGTCAGTACTGAAGCTAACTTAACGCATAATTTTGTAACATGCATAACACTTAATAGTTATAGGGCTGATATTTTTTAAATAATTTCTGAAGATCTAAAAACTAAATTGGACCCTGATCTAAAGCTAATAATACTAGGAGTTCCTGACTCAAGCTTAATATTAACAGTAAGTCAAAGACATTTTCTTGATTACGGTTTGATAATTGGAAACAAAATAATATTATAATTCTGGAAGGGAACATTATCCCCCACAATCAAAATGTCTACTGTGGAAATGTCGACGTTGCATTTGGGGAGAATTACGTTTGTCCTAATGGACAAATATGAACTTTTTGAACAAATATGGTCTCCATTCTTTGATTATTTAAAGGGGTAGCTGAGCTCAGCAACGTAGCTCAATAAGTACCCTGGTGTAGGATTAGATGAAAAGATGTATTCTGTGATCTGTATACACGACTCAATAGATATTCTTATGTGAAGCTGTTCCATTCATTGTTAAGATGTACCCCTTATTTTATTTGTTTTATTATGTAATAAATGTTTTTATTTTTTTATTTGTTTATCTTTATTATTTTGTATTTCTTATTTTTTTCTTATATAATCATTATTATTTAATCACCACTTCTTGATTATCGATTTATACTTTTATTTTTTTTTCACTACCTTCCCTTCCCCCCCCAAAAAAAAACAGTAGCATATATAAATTATCCCGTAACATCTGTACAACGTTTGTGACAGTCTAATTTGTATTTGAAGTATTGTTGTACCTTAGATAATATGCAATGCTTCTAATAAAAATATTTTTTAAAAAAAAGAAAAGATTGGATGGACAGCATCTGTGAACAGCAATTTTCAAGTCTTGCCAGAGATTCTCAATTGGATTTAGGTCTGGCATTTGACTGGGCCATTCTAACACATGAATATGCTTTGATCGAAACCATTCCATTGTAGCTCTGGCTGAATGTTTAGGGTCGTTTTCCTGCTGGAAGGTGAACCTCCGCTCCAGTCTCAAGTCTTTTGCAGACTCTAACAGGTTTTCTTCCAAAATTGCCCCTGTATTTGGCTCCATCCATCTTCCCATCAACTCTGACCAGCTTCCCTGTCCCTGCTGAAGAAAAGCATCCCCACAGCATGATGCTGCCACCACCATGTTTCACAATGGGAATGGTGTGTTGAGGGTGATGTGCAGTGTTAGTTTTCCGCCACACATAGCGTTTTGCATTTAGGCCAACAAAATTGAATTTTGGTCTCATCAGACCAGGGCACCTTCCTCCACATGTTTGCTGTGTCCCCCCACATGGCTTGTGGCAAACTACAAACGGGACTTCTTATGGCTTTCTTTCAACAATGGCTTGCTTCTTGCCACTCTTCCATGAAGGCCCGATTTGTGGAGTGCACGACTAATAGTTGTCCTGTGGACAAATTCTCCCACCTGAGCTGTGGATCTCTGCAGTTCCTCCAGAGTTACCATGGGCCTCTTGGCTGCTTCTCTGATCAATGCCCTCATTGCCCGGCCTGTCAGTTTAGGTGGGCGGCCATGTCTTGGTAGGTTTGCAGTTGTGCCATACTCTTTCCATTTTCGGATGATGGATTGAACAGTGCTCCGTGAGATGTTCAAAGCTTGGTATATTTTTTATAACCTAACCCTGCTCTAAGCTTCTCCACAACTTTATCCATGACCTGTCTGGTGTGTTCCTTAGGCTTCATGATGCTGTTTGTTCACTAATGTTCTCTAACAAACATTTGAGGCCTTCACAGAACAGCTGTATTCATTTTGAGATTAGATTACACACAAGTGGACTCTATTTACTATTTAGGTGACTTCTGAAGGCAATTGGTTGCACTGCATTTTATTTAGGGGTATCAGAGTAAAGGGGGCTGAATACTTTTGCACGCTACACTTTTCAGTTTTTTATTTGTAAAAAAATGTAAAAGCCATGTATCATTTTCCTTCCACATCACAATTTATGCGCCACTTTGTGTCGGTTTATCACATAAAATCCCAATAAAATACATTTACGTTTGTGGTTCTAACGTGACAAAGTGTGGAATAGTTAAAGGGGTATGAAAACTTTTGCAAGCCACTGTAATTCAATGATTTGTAAGAGGGAATTAGGAGCAACACTAGCAAGTTTACGGATGACAAAGCTGGGTGGCAGTGTGAACTGTGAAGAGGATGTTAGGAGGTTGCAGGGTGACCTGAACAGTTTGAGTGAGTGGATAGATTCGTGGCAGATGCAGTATAATATAGATACATGTGAGGTTATCCACTTTGGCGGCAAAAACAAGGGGCCAGCTTATTATCTCAATGGGGTTAGGTTAGGTATGGGGGGAGTGCAGCGAGACCTGGGCATCCTTGTACACCGGTCACTGAAAGTTGGCTTACAGGTACAGCAGGCAGTGAAGAAAGCTAATGGAATGTTGGTTTTCATAACAAGAGGATTTCAGTATAGGAGTAAAGAGGTTCTTCTGCAGTTGTATTGGCCTCTGGTGAGACCACATTTGGAGTATCGTGTCCAGTTTCGGTCTCCTAAAATCTGAAGGATGAAATAGTAGATTATGATTTCAGAACTTCATTTTTTGACTTTGTTTTCCTGGTGCAGTGCAGCGTAGGCTCACGAGATTGATCCCTGGGATGGTAGGACAGTCATATGATGAACGATTGAAAATACTAGGCTTGTATTCACTCGAGTTTAGAAGGATGAGGGGAAGTCTTATAGAAACATATAAAATTATAAAAGGACTGTACAAGCAAGATGCAAGAAAAAAAATCCCAATCTTGGGCGAGACCAGAACCAGTGGCCACAGTCTTAGAATAAAAGGGAGGTCATTTAAGACTGAGGTGAGAAAAAACGTTTTCACCCAGAGAGTTGTGAATTTACGGAATTCCTTGCCATAGAAGGCAGTGGAAGCCAAGTCACTGGATGGATTTAAGAGAGAGTTCGATGGAGCTGTAGGGATATGTGGAAAAGACAGGCACGGGTCATTAATAGGGTACGATCAGCCATGATCACAATGCATGACAGTGCTGGCTCGAAGGGCCGAATGGCCTCCTCCTGCACCTAATTTATATGTTTATATGTTGAAAGTGCGAGTCTGGTGCTAAAACTGCGATCCTGGTGCGAAAAATGCGAGGGTGCTGCAAAAAGTGCGAGCTTGCTGCGAAATGTGCGAGCCTGGATGCGGAAAGTGCGAGCCTAAATGCGAAAATTCCGAGCCGTCTGCGAAAAATGCAAGCCTGGTCCGAAAAGTACGAGCTGGTGTGAAAATTGTGAGCCAAGTGCCAAATGTGCGAGCTTTGTTAGAGCTAAATGGGGAATTAGGGGAGGGCACTAATAAATGGGGAATTCGGGGAGCGCAGCATTAAATGGTAAATTAAGGGAGGACACCAGTAAATGGAGGATTAAGGGAATGGCACCAGTAAATGGGAAATTATAGGGAGGGTGCCAGTAAACAGTGGCGCAGCGGCAGAGTAAACAACTCTAAGCCCCAGTAACCCCCCCAAACCCCTCCAACCCTCTCCAAATCCCTCGAAGCCCCTCTAAACATCTCTGAACACCTCCAAACCCATCCAAACCACTCTAAAACCCTCTCAGTCCCTCCCAACCCCCGCAAAACCCACCAAACCCATCTAACCCCCTACAAACCACTCGAAAACCCTCCAAAACAATCCAAACCCCTGTAAACTCATTCAAACCCCTCTAAAACCATCCAAACCCCTATAAACCCTCCAATCCCCTCTAAACCCATCGACACCCCTCTAAACCCTTATAGACCCATGTAAACACCTATAACCCCCTCTAACCCCCCTAAACCACACTAAACCCTCCCTAAACCCCATCTAAACCCCTCTAAACCCCTCTTACCACCATCTTAACCCCTCTAAACCCCTCTAAAGCCCTTTAAACCCGATCTAGACCCACCTAAAACCCACAAACATATCTAAACCACCTCTAATCTCATCAAACACCCAAACTGCTCGAAACCTCCTCTAAACCCCTCTGGTCCTCTAACTCCGCTAGACCCCTCTTAAACCCCCAAACCCTTTAAAACCGCAGCAAACCCCTCTAAACTCCTATAAACCCCTCCAAACCCCATCAAATCCCTCTACACCCATCCACACTTCTTCATACCCCATACAAATCCCTCCGAGCCCCTCTAAACCTCTCCAAACACCTCAAGCCCCTCCCAGCCCCTCTAATCGCCACTAAACGCCTCTAAACCCCCCCCCCCCAAACCCCTCTAAACAACTAAATTCCTCCAACCCCCCCAAGCCACCCTTAAACCCCACTGAAATACCTCTAAATACCTCTAAATCGCATCTAAACCAATGTAAAACACTCTAATCACCTCTAACATATCGGAAACCCTCTAAACCACTCTAAACCCTCTCCAAACCCCTCTAAACCCCTCTAAACCTCTCGAAACGCCCCTAAACCACACTAAAAACCTCCAAATCCCTCTACAGCCCTCCCTACTCCCCCAAACCCCTCCAAACCACGCCAAACCCAGTAAACAACTCTAAAACCTCCAAACCCCTGAAACCCCGTTTAAGCCCTTCTAAACTCATCTAAACCCCCTCTAGACCCCCTAAATGCCCCAAACGGATCTAAACCACTCTAAACCCCTCTAAACCACTCCAATCCCAACTAAACACCTCTAACCCCTCCAACCCCCTGTAAACCGCTCTAAACTCCCTCTAAACCGCACCGAAACGCAGCTGAATTACTCTAAACCCCCTCTTCTCCCTTCTAGATCACTAAACCGCCTCTAGACCCCATAAATCCCCACAAACTTCTCTAATCCCATCGAAACCATTTAAAAACACTTCTAAACCACTCTAAACCCCCGTTAGATTCCTTGAAAATCCTCTAACCCCCCTCTAAACCCCCCATACACCCTCTGAACCACTCTAAACCCCTCTAAACACCGGCAAGCCCCTCCAATCCCCTCCAAATTCCTCCAAACCCTGCTATATAAATACATAGAAACATAGAAACATAGAAAATATGTGAAGCAGGAGGCCATTCGGCCCTTCGAGCTAGCACCGCCATTAATTGTGATCATGGCTGATTGTCCCCTATCAATAACCCGTGCCTGCCTTCTCTCCATATCCTTTAACGCACTAGCCCCTAGAGCTCTATCCAAACCATCCTAATCCCTCTAAATTATTTTAAACCCGTCCAACCACCCTCCAAACCACTCTAAATCCCGCCCACCCCTCCAAACCATATCCCTCCGAATCCGTCTAAATCCCCCCAAACACCTACAACGCACTCCATACCCCTGTAATCCCCTCTGAACACATCCAGGCCCCTCCAAACCCCTCCAATCACCTCTAAACCCCAACAGACCCCTCAAAACCCTCCAACTCCTCCAAAGCCACGGAAACACCTCGAAACCCATCCAATCCCTCTAGACCAATCGAAACACCTTTAAAACCCCTCGAAACCCCTCCAAACCCCTTGCAACCCCTCGAAAGGCCTCTAAACCCCGCTTAACCACTCGAAACCCCTCAAAACACCTCTAAACCACTCAAAACCCCACTAAACCACTATAAACCCCTGTAAACCCCTCTGAATCCCATGTAAAAAGCTGCAAGCCCATCTAAACCCCCATAAACGCCTGTAATCCCCTCTGAATCTTGTAAACGCCTCTAAGCGACTGTAAACCCGCTGTAAACCACTTCTAACTCCCTCTAAACACCTCTAAAACCCTGTAATTCTCTCCAAACCCCAGTAAACCCCTTTAAACTCCTTAAAACCACTCTCAACCACTGTTTACCCCTCGAAACCCCCCTGCAAACCCTATGGGCCCTGTCTAAAACCCGTCTAAACCCTTCCAAAGCCCTCTAAACCCACTATAAACCCCTCTAACGTCATCCAACCCCCTCTAATCCCATCGAAACACCTCCAGACCCATCCAAACCCGTCCAACATTTCTATCCCCCACCAAAAACCCCTAAACCCTCCAATCCCGTCTAAACCCGTGCTGTAATTGTTATACGGTTATAAACCCCTGTAAACCCCTTCAACCCTCTCGAAACCCCTCTAAACCCAACACATCCCTTTAATAACACTCTAAACCCATCGAAACCCACTGAAACACCTCGAAACGCCTCTAAACCACTCGAAAACCCTCTAAACCACTACGAACCCATCTAAACCACTTGTAAACAGCTCTAATCCCCTCAAAACCTCCCTAAACGCCTGTAATCCCATCTGAACCATGTGCACGCCTCTAAACAATTGTAAACCACTGTAAACCCCTGTAAACCCCTGTAAGCTCCCTCTAACCACATCTAAAAGCTATAATTACATCTAAACCCCTGTAATCACACCCCTGTAAACCCCTCTAAGCCCCTCTAAACCACTGTATACTGCTCTAAAGCCCTGTAAACCCTTCTAGGCCCAGGGAAACCCCTGTAAACCCCTGTAAAACATTCTAACTCCCTCTAAACGCTATCTAAATCACTTATAAACGCATCTAAAACAGTCTAAACCACGTCTAAACCCATCTAAGCCTCTCTAAATCCATTGAAACCCCTTCTAAACCTCTTGCAAACCACGTAAATCCGTCTAAGCCCCTCTATACCTCCTCCAAACCCAAACTCCTCTAAAACCCTTCTAAACCCATCCAGGAACCCCTTAACCCCATCTAGACGCCGTAAACCCCACGAGACCTCTCTAAACCATTCTATACCGCTCGAAACCACTCGAAACCCCCTTAAAACACCTCTAAAAAATCGAATCCAATTTAAACACCTCGAAACGCCTCTAAAGCAATCTCAACCCGTCTAAACCACTATGAATTCCTCTAAACCCCTCTCAACCCCTTGTAAACAGCTCTAAACCTCTCTAATCCCCCTGTAAACCCCCTGCAAACCCCCTGTAAACCCCTGTAACTGTCTCTAAACCCCTCTAAAACCCTGTAATCATCTATCATATAAGCCCACTTTATAAAAAGGAGGGAGAGAGAAATTGCAGTCTAGTTAGTCTAACATCTCTAGTGGGGAAAATGCTAGAGTCAGTTATTAAAGATGGGATAGCAGCACATTTGCAAAGTTGTGAAATCATTTAACAAAGTCAGCATGGATATATGAAAGTTAAATCATGGCTGACAAATTTTATAGACTTTTTCGAGGATGTAAGTAGTAGTGGATGAGGAAGAACCAGTGTTATGTGTTATATCTGGATTTCAGAAGGCTTTCGACAAGGTCCCACATGGGCGATTAGTATGCAAACTTAAAGCACACGGTATTGGGCGTTCAGTATTGATGTGGATAGGGAACTGGCTGGCAGGCAGGAAGCAAAGGGTAGGAGTAAACGTGTCCTTTTCAGAATGGCAGGCAGTGACTAGTGGTGTACCGCAAGGCTCAGTGCTCGGACCCAGGCTATTTACAATATATATTAATGATTTGGACGAGGGTATTGAATGCAACATCTCCAAGTTTGCGGAGACAAGTTTGCGAAGCTGGGAGGGGGGGGGGGGGGGCAGTGTTAGCTGTGAGGAGGACGCTAGGAAGCTGCAAGGTGACTTGAATAGGTTGGGTGATTAGGCAAATGCATGGCAGATGCAGTATAATGTGGATACATGTGAGGTTATCCACTTTGGTGGTAAGAGCAGGAAGGCTGACTATTATCCGAATGGTGGTCGATTAGGAAAAGGGGAGATACAACGAGACCTGGGTGTCAAGGTACACCAGTTCTACTTCAGTTTTACAGGGCCTTGGTGAGATTGCACCTGGAGTGTTGTGTACAGTTTTGCTCTCCTAATGTGAGGAAAGACATTCTTGCCGCAGATGGAGTATAGATACGGTTCACCAGACTGATTCCTGGGATGTCAGGACTTTCATATGAAGAAAACCTGGATAGACTCGGCTTGTACTCGCTAGAATTTAGAGGATTGATGGGTAATCTTATAGAAACTAACAAGATTCTTAAGGGGTTGGACAGGTAGATGCATGAAGATTGTTCCCGATGTTGGGGAAGTCCAGAACACGGGGTCACAGTTTAACGGTAAGGGGGAAGTCATTAGGACCGGGTAGAGAGTGGTGAATATGTGGAATTCTCTGCCACAGAAAGTAGTTGAGGCCAGTTGTCTGTATTTAAGAAGGAGTTAGATGTGAGAAGAGGCAGGTATATAATAATGAGCTGGATGATCAGCCATAATCTTATTGAATGGCGGTGCAGGCTCGAAGGGCCGACTGGCCTACTCCTGCACCTATTTTCTATGTTTCTATGTTTCTAAATCCTTCTAAACCCCTCGCACCCCCGTCTAAACCCTCTAAACCCACTGCAAACCTATCTAAACACCCCCAAGCAACCTCAAAACCCCTCTAAACGCCTATAAACCCATCTAAACCCCTCTAAACCCCCTATAAACCTCAGTAAACCACTGTAAACACCTGTAACGCCGTGTAAATCCCTCTAAAATCCTCGAAACTCCTCGAAACCCCCTCGAAACCGCTCTAAACCACATCCAAACCCCTCTAGTCCGCCCAACCACAAACCCCTCAATCCCTCTAAACCCCCATAAACCCTCTCTATACCCCTCTAAATGTCCTCTAAATCCCTCTAAGCCATCTAAACTCTACACCCCGCTAAACCCCTCTATACCCATCTAGCCCCCACTAATCCACGACAAACCACATCTCAACCCCTTCTAAACCACCTCTAAACCAACGAAACGCACCTAATCCCCACTTAACCGCCTCTAAACCCCTTGTAGACCCCGCTCAACCGCTCTAAACCCCTCTGAACCCCTTCTAAACCCCTCTAAACAACTAAACCACCTATATCCCCCAAACTGCATAAACCCCTCTAAATCCATTCTAAAACCCTCCAAAACCCATTCTAAAATCCATTCTAATCCCCTCTAAACAATAGACATCCATCTAAACCCTACTAAAACCCCCTCTATATCCATGTAAACTCATGTAAACCCCTCAAACCCATTCTAAACAACGCGAAACATAAACTCCTCTAGCCCTCTTTGAACCACTGTAAACACCTCTAAACACATCTAAACCCCTCTAAGTCTCGCTCAACTCCTCTAAACGCTCAAAGTCCCTCTACAACCCCTCTGAACCCAAAACCCCACTAACCTCTCTAAACTTCTCTAAACCCCCTCTAGACCCTCTAACCCCTCTCTAAATCCCTATTCCAACCTAAACTCCGCTAAGCACCCCCTAATCCCCACTAAACCCTTCTAAACCACTTCTAAACCCATCGAAACCTCTCTGAACGCCCTCTGCCTCTCTCAATATGCCTTTGGGCCCCTCTGAACCTCTCTAAACCCGTCTAAAACCCACGAAACACCCTCTAAATTTCTAAAAACCCCTATAACCCCTCTAACCCGCACTAAACCCATACTAAAGCGCTCTAAACTTGTCTAAACCCACCTCTAAACCCTCTTTAATCCCCTGTAAATCGTAAATCCCTCTAAACCCCTCTAAACCCATCTAAACCCCTGTAAAACACTTCTAAACCCCTCTCAACCCCCTCTAAACCCCTCGCATCCCCCTCTAAACCACGCCAAACCCCCTCTAGACTTTTAACCCCATCTAATCCCTCTAAACCCCTCTAAATCAACTCTAATCACATCTAAACCCCAATAAACGTCCTATGAATCCCTCTAAACCCCTGTAAACCCCCTCTGAACCCCTGAAAACCACTGCAAACCCTTCTAAACCCCTCTAAACCACTCGCACCACCCCTATACACGTATACACCCCTCCAAGCCACCTCTAAATAAATATAAAACCCTATAAACCACTCTAAACACCCTCTAAACCCATCTAAACCCTTCTAAAATCCTCTAAACCCCTCTAAATCCCTCTAAACCCACTCTACATCCATCTAACCCCATTAAATTCATCTGAATCCCTCAAAACCGCTTTAAAACCCAACCTCCCCATAACACCTCTTAAGCCCACTCTAAATCCCTCAAAACGCCTCTAAAACCCTTCTAAACCCATGTAGTCCACACCCCTCCACACCCCCTCTAAATAACTAGAAAACCCTCTAAACCCCTCTATACACCCTCTAAACCCATCCAAACCCATCTAAACACCCTCTATACACCCTCTAAACCCATCCAAACCGCTCTAAATACCCTATAAACCACTCTAAACCCCTTCTAAACCCCCTCTAAAACCCCCTAGACCATTAAACCACTCTAAACCTGCTCCAAATCCCTCTAAACCCAACTACGCACCCCCTGAATTCCCCACAACCATTCTAAAGCGCCTCTAACCACCCATAAACCCATTAAAAACCCTCTAAACCGCCACTAAATCCCTCTAAACACCTCTAAACCCATCTAAACCACATCTAACTCACCTAAACCCTTCTAAACCCCACTGAACCCCTCTAAGTCGCTTCTGAACAACACTAACACCATCTCAACCCCTCTAAACGCCCCATAATCCCCTCTAAACCACTCCGAGCCCCATCTAAACCCCTCTAAACACCATCTAACCCCATCTTAACCCCTCTAAAACCCACTCAACCGCTCTAGTCTCCTCTAAATATTCTCTAGGCCACACCAAAATCCCTTCCAAGCCCCATTAAACCACTATCAACTCCTCCAAAGTCGCTCTAAATCACTCTAACCCCCATTAAACCCCATCTGAATCCATCAACACCATTCTAAATCCCAACCTCACCTAAACCCCTCTAAACCCCAGTAAATCCCCTCTAAAACCCTTTATACAAATCGAAACCCATCTAAACCACGTCTAAACCCCTCTATACACCACCACACACATTTAAACCCCATCTGAATTCTTCAAACCCTCTCTAAACCCCATTTAAACCCCTCTATACCCCACTAAAACCCCTGTAAACCACCGTATACCACTCTAAACCCATCTAACCCCCCCTCAACACCTCCAAACCCCTCTAAAAACATATAAACCCATCTAAACCCGTCTAACCCACTAAACCCCTCTCAACCCCTCTAATCCCCTCTGAACCCCACTAAATCCCCTTCATCCCTCAGAAAACCTCTAAACCATCTCTAAACCCCGCTAAACACCTCTAAACCGACTCTAAACATCCTATAAACCCTCTACACCACTCTTAACCCCACCAAACACACTCTAAATCAGTCAAAACCTTTCTAAACCCAACTCTAAGCCATCTAAACTCCTATAAACCTCCTATAAATCCTTCTAAACCCCTCGATACCCCTCTAAATCCCTCCTAGCCAGCTGCAAATCCCTTTCTGTTTCCTTCCCCCCTCCTCTCCTCCTCTCCCAAATACGTCCAAACCTCCTCTAAATCCCTCTAATCCCTCTAAACCCGTCGAACCCACTCTAAACCCCCCTTAAACCCATTGTAAACCCCTCTGAACCCCGTTAAACCCAATAAATCCCCTTTACAACCCCCAGAACCCCTCTAAACCCTATCTAAACTCCTCTAAACCTCATATAAAAACCATCTAATCCCTATAAACACATCTAACCCATTCTAAGCCCCACTAAACCCCGCTCTAAATCGCACAAAACCCCTCCAAAACCCTTCTAGTCCCATCAAATCCCTCTAAACCCATCTAAACCCTATAACTCCTCTAAATTCCCTAAACACCATTCGAACCACTCTAAACCCCCTTTAAACCCCTGTTAAACCACTGCCAAACCCTCTAAACCCCTCTAACACCCTAAACCCCTCTAAACACCTTTGAACACATCCAAAGCCCTCTAAAACCCTCTAAACGTCCCTCTAAAAAAAACCCCTCTATTCCGCAGTAAACCCCACTAAAATCCCCTCTACGTCCCTCTAAACCCCTCTAAACCCTCTAAACCCCTCTAAACCCTTCTAAGCCCCCTCTAACACCCTCGTAACCCCCTCTTAACCCACTTAAACGCCCTCTAAATCCATCAAAAAACGCATCTAAAACCCTTCTAAACCCCTCTAATCCGTCTAACTCCATAGTAAAACCCATCTAACACCCCCTAAATCAAACTCACCTAAGCCCATCTAAACCCCTATAAACCTCCTACAAATCCATCTAAACCCCTCTAAACCACGTCTAAATCCATGGAAATCACTGTAACCGCTTCTAAACCCTTCTAAACCCCTCCAAACGCCCAGTAAACCCCTCTAAACCCCTAGAAACCTCATCTAAACACCCACGAAAAACAATGCTAAAACTCTCTAAACCACTCGAAACATTATCTAAGCCAATCTAAACCCATCTGAACCCATCTAAAATCCCTCTAATCCCCTCTGAATACCCTTTAACCCACTAACCCCTCTAAACCCCTATAAAACCCTCTAAACCCTCTAAACCCCTCTAAAACCTGTTTAAACTCACCTAAACCCAACTAAAACCCTGTAAACCCCTCTAGAAACCCACTATATACACATCCAAACCCATCAGAACTACTTCCAAACCCCTCTATACTTTTCCAAACCCATCTAAACCCCCTCTGAATTCCTCAGATCCGCTCTAAACCCACTCTAACCCCCACTAACCCCCATATCAACCCTTGTAAACCACAGTAAACCCCTCTAAACCCCCTCTTAAACGCCCATTACACCCCTCAAAAACCATCTAAACACTCTAAGCTTCTCTAATCCCCTCTAAACCCCCACTCAATCCCCCCTACAACGTTCCGAAACCATCCAAACCCTATCTAACTCCTCTAAACCACTATACACTCCCTATAACCATCAAAATACCCTATAAAACCCCTCTAAACCCCTCTAAACTACACTAAAACTCCCTCTAAATCGCACACAACGCCTCCAAAACCCGTCTAGCCGATCTAATCCTTCTAACGAATATAAACCCCTCTAGATAACCTCTACACCCATCTAAACCCATCTAAATCCCTCAAAACCCTCTAAATCCCTTTTAATCACCCTCTAAACCCCCTCTAAGGCACTCTAAACCCACTAACCCGATCTCAATCACTCCAAACCGTATTAATCAATCTGAATCCCTCAAAAACCGTACTAAAAACCCCCAACATCCCTAAACCCTCTAAAACCCATGTAAAGCCCCTCCAAAATCATCTATACCCTCTATACCCCTGTACACACATCTAAACCAATCTGAACACTTCTAATCCCCTCTATACTCCTCCATCTAAACCCATTCTAATCCTCTCTAAACCGCCATAAACCCCTCGAAACCTCCTCTAAACCCCCACGAAAAACAACTCTAATACCATCTAAACCACTCTAAACATTATCTAATCCAATCTAAACCCACATGAACCCATCTAAAACCCCTCTAATCCCCTCTGAATACCCTTTAACCCACTAACACCTCTAACCGCTCTAAAACCCTATAAACCCCTCTAAACCCTCTAAACCCCTCTAAATCCTTTCTAAACTCACCTTAACCCAACTAAAACCCTGTAAAGCCCCTCTACAAACCTTCTATACACCCTATAAGCACATGCAAACCCATCTGAACTACTTCCAAATCTCTCTATACTCTTCCAAACCCGTCTAAAACCATTCTAATCCCATTTAAACCCATCTAAACCACAGCTAAAACCCTATAAACCACTCTGATCCCCTCTAAACCCATCTAACCCCCCTCTTAATTCCTGAAACCCCAATAAACCCCCTCTAACCCCACTAACCCCATATAAACCCTTGTAAACCACAGTAAACCCCTCGAAACCCCGCTAAACACCCATACACCCGTCAAAACCCCTCTAAACAATCTATGCCCCTCTAATCCCCTCTGAACCACCAGTAAATCCCCTCTGCAACGTTCAGAAAACCACCAAACCCTATCTACCCCCCTCTAAACCCCTCTAAACCCCTCTAAACCCCCTATAAACCATCTAAACACCCTATAAACCCCTCTAAACCACTCTGTTTACAGGGGTTTAGGGATGTTTAGAGAGGTTTACATGGGTTTACAGGTGTTTACATTGGGTATCGAGGGCTTTTTAGGGGTGTAGATGGGTTTAGAGGGGTTTGCATGAGTTTGGAGGGAGAGGGATTTACTTGGGGTTAGAGATATTTACAGAGGTTTTGAGGGGTTTACAGGTGTTACCGGGTGTTTACACGTGTTCTGTGTAGTTTAGAGAGGTTTGCGGTGGTTTAAAGTTGTTTAGAGGATTTAGAGGGTGTTAGAGTGATTTTCAGGGATATAGAGGAGTTACAGGTGTTTATAGGGGTTTAGAGGTGTTTAGAAGGTTTTAGATGGGTTTAGAGTGTTTTACAGGCATTTGCAGGTGTTTGGAGATGTTTAGAATGGTTTAGAATGGTTTTGAGGGGTTTAAATGGGTTAGTGTGGTTTACAAGGTTTTGGAGATGTTTAGAAAGATTTACATGGGTTTACAGGTGTTTACATGGGGTATCGAGGGCTTTATAGGGGGATTAGAGGGGTTTGCAGGGGTTTGGAGGGGTTTAGAGGGATTTACATGGGCTAGAGGTATTTACAGAGGTTGTGAGAGGTTTACAGGTGTTTCCGTGTGTTTGCATGTGTTTAGAGCGGTTTTGACTGGTTTAGAGGGGTTTGCAGGGGATTGGAGATGTTTAGAAGGGTTCACAGGCATTGTGAGGGGTTTAGAGCTGTTTATTAATGGGTTTAGAAAGTTTTGGATGGGTATCGAGGGGTTTACAGATGATTGCAGGTGTTTAGAGAGGTTTAGAGGTGTTCAGTGTTACAGGGGATTTACTGGCGTTTAGAGAGGTTTAAAGGGGTTGAGAGCGGTTTAGAGGGGTTTAGGCGGAGTTTAGGCGGGGTTTAGAGGGGCTTAGAGGGGTTTGGAATGGTTTAGAGGGATTTACGTTGGGTTTGAGGTATTTGCAGTGGTTTTGAATGGTTTACAGGTGTTTCGGGTGTTTGCAGGTGTTTAGATAGGATCTGAGTGGTTTAAAGAGGTTTGCCGGGGATTAGAGATGTTTAGAGGGGTTTACAGGGGTATAGAGGGGTTTAGAGGGTTTTGGGTTTGAACGGATTTAGAGGTGTTTTGAGGGGGGTTAGAGGGGTTGGAATGGATTTAGCGGGATGTACGTGGGGTTATAGGTATTTACAGAGGTGTGTAGGTGTTTTCGGGTTTTTACAGGTGTTTAGAGAGGTTGTTAGTGGTTTAAAGGGGTTTGCATGGGATTAGGGATATTTAGAGGGGTTTACAGCTGGCTAGACAGGTTTAGAGGGGTAAAGGGATTTACAGGGGGTTAAAGGGATGTGCAGGGGGTTTAGAGGGGTTTGGAGTGGGTTTTAGATGGGTTTAGAGTTGTTTAGAGTTGTTTAGAGGGTTTTGGAGGGCTTTGCAGTTATGTAGAGAGGTTTAGAGGGATTTAGTGCGTTTTACAGAGGGTTGCAGGGGTTCTTGCTAGGGCTTTGATGTGTTTGCAGGGGATTAAATATGTTTGGAGGGGTTTACAGGTGTTTAAAGGGATTTACAGGGGGTTAGAGGGGTTTAGTGGGTTTGAGGGGTTTGGTGGGGTTTAGAGTGGGTTTAGCTGTCTTTATAGGGGGTTTAGAGGCGTTTAGAGTGGTCCACGTGGGTTAGAGGGGTTTACAGGGATATACAGGAGGCTTAGAGGTGTTTAGAGGGGTTTAGAGGGGTTTAGCGTGGGTTTAGTGCGCTTTGTGAGGAGATTAGAGGCGATTAGCGTGGTCCACGTGGGTTTAGAGGGATTTAGAGGGGCTTGCATGGGGTTATGGGGGTTTAAGGGGATTGACAGGGGTTTCGAGGGACTTACAGGGGTTTCGAGGGGTTTAGATAGGTTTAGAGGTGTTGAGAAGGGTTTAGATTGTTCACAGGGGTTGGAGGGGTTTACATGGTTTAGAGCGTATTACAGACGTTTACAGGGGTTTAGAGGGGATTAGGATTGTTTACAGCGATTTAGATATGTTTACAGAGGTTTACATGGGTTTACAGAGGGTTTACATGGGGTTTAGAGGGGTTTGCATGGGTGTGGAGGGATTTAAAGGGATTTACATGAGTATTTAAAGAGGTTTTGATGGGTTTACAGGTGTTTCCGGGTGCTTACTAGTGTTTAGAGAGGTTTTGCCTGGTATAGAGGGGTTTGCAGGGGATTAGAGATGTTTAGAGATGTTTTCATGGGTTTACATGGGGTTGGAAATGCTTTATATGGGTTTGGAGGGGATTGGAGGGGTTTTGGAGATATGTTAGAACGCTTTGGAGGGGGATGGAGCTGTTTAGAGTGGTTTAGATAGGTTTAGTTGTTTACAAAGGTTTTAGATGTTTAGAGAGGTTTACATGGGTTTACAGGGGGTTAGAAGGATTTACAGGAGTTTAGAGGGGTTTGGGGGGTTTTAGAGGGCTTTACAGGGGTATAGAAGTGATTGGGAGAGTTACATAGGGTTTAAAGTGGTTTAGATGGGCTCATCGGGCTTTATAGGGGTTTAGAGGCGTTTAGTCGTTCATAGGGATTTAGAAGGGTTTACATGGCGTTTACAGCAGGGGGTTATATGGGTTTCGAGGGCTTCATAAGGGGGTTTAAAGGGGTGTAGGGTGTTTCCATGGGTTTGGAAGGTTTGGAGGGAGTATAGAGGGGCTTGGATGGGGTTAGAGGGGTTTGGAGGGAGTTTGCAGGGAATTAGAGGGGTTTAGAGGCGTTTACAGGGGATTACAGGTGTTTCCGAGTGTTTACGTGTTTAGAGAGGTTGTGTGATTTAGAGGGGTTTGCAGATGATTAGAGATGTTTCGAGGGATTTACGGGAGATTTGAGGGGTTTACAGGTTTTATAGGAGGTTTAGAGGGTTTAGAGGTGTTTGCAGGTGTTTGGAGGTTTAAAGTGGTTTAGAAGGGTTGAGAGGGGTTTAGACGGTTTAGAGTGGTTTACAGGGCTTTGGAGGGGTTTACACGGTTTAGAGCGTTTTACAGGGGTTTAGAGAGGTTTAGAGTGGTTTAGAATTGTTTACAGAGGTAGAAAAATGTTTAGAGAGGTTTACATGGTTTACAGAGCTTTACATGGGGTTTCGAGGGCGTAGGGGTTTATATGTGTTTACAGCGGTTTGCATGGGTTTGGAGTGGTTTAGAGGTGTTGACAGAGGTTTTGCGTGGTATAGAGGGGTTTCCAGGAGATTAGAGTTGTTTAGAGAGGTTTACATGGGTTTACAGGGGGTTAGAACGGGGGATTAGAGGGGTTTGGAGGGGATTAGAGGGTTCTGGCGAGGTGTAGAGCGCTTTGGAGGGGGTTGGAGGTGCTTAGAGCGGTTTAGGTAGGTTTAGTTGCTTAGAGAGGTTTATAGATGTTTAGAGAGGTTTAAATGGGTTTACAGGGGGTTAGAGGGGTTTAGGGGGTTTTAGAGGGCTATACAGGGGTATAGAAGTGTTTGGGAGGGTTACATGGGGTTTACAGTGGTTTAGAGGGGCTCGGCGGGCTTTATAGTGGTTTAGAAACGTTTAGAGTAGGTCACAGGGCTTTTGAGCGGTTACATGCGGTTTACATGGGGGTTTATAGGGGTTTCAAGTGTTTTAGAGTTGTCTAGCGGCGTTACCATGGGTTGAGAGGGATTTGGAAGGGATTCGAGTGAGTTTGGAGGGGGCTGGATGGGGTTAGATGGGTTTTGATGCGTTTTGAGGGAGTCTGTAGGGTTTATAGGGGTTTAGAAGGGTTTGCATGGGTTTGGTGGGGTTTAATGGGATATAAATTGGGTTATTTACAGAGGTTTCCGGGTGTTTCCAGGTGTTTCAGGTGTTTAGAGAGGTTTTGAGAATGTTTAGAGAGGGCCATTTGCAGGGGATTAGATCAGATGGGCAATACAGAGGTTTCTGGACCACTCTCTGTGTGAAGATATTTGAGGGGTTTAGGGGATAACTGTGTGGGATTTACAGGAGTATTGGTTTATAATTAGAGGTGGTTAGAGGGATTTATAGGGGTTTAGAGGGATTTAAAGGTGTTTAGAGGGGTTTAGAGTTTTAGATGGGTTTACAGGAGTTTACAGGTGTGTGCAGGTGTTTAGAGAGGTTTAGAGCTGTTCCGTGTTACAGGGAATTTACAGGGGTTTAGATGGGTTTGGCCGGAGTTTAGAGGGGTTCAGAGGAGCCTAGAGGGGTTTGGAGGGGTTTAGAGGGATTTACGTTGGGTTAGAGGTATTAACAGAGGTTTTGAGGGGTTTACAGGTGATTCCGGGTGTTTGCAGGTGTTTAGAGAGAATTTGAGTGGTTTAAAGATGTTTGCAGGGATTAGAGATGTTTAGAGGGCTTTACAGGTGTTTAGAGGGATTTACAAAGGTTTTGAGTGGTTTAGAGTGGTATAGAGGGATTTGCGGGTATTTACAGGGGTTTGGAGGGGTTAGAGGGGATAAGAGGGGTTTTAGAGGGGTTTAGAGTGGGTTATAGTGATTTAGATGGAGGGGTTTAGAGGTGTTTTGAGGGGGGGTTAGAGAGGTTTGTAGGGATTTAGAGGGATTTCCTGGGGTTAGAGGTATTTACGGAGGTGTTGAGGGGTTTAAAGGTGTTTCCGGGTGTTTAAAGCTGTTTAGAGAGGTTAGAGATATTTAGAGTGGTTTCTAGGTGTTTGGATTTACAAATGTTTAGAGCGATTTAGTGGTTTAGAGTGATTTACAGGGGTTTTACAGGGGTGTAGAGGGGTTTAGATGGGTTTAGAGGTTTTGCATGGGTTTGGTGGGGTTTAGAGGGATATAAATGAGGTTATTTACAAAGGTTTTGAGGGGCTTCCAGGTGTTTCCAGGAGTTTCCAGGTGTTTAGAGAGGTTTTGAGATGTTTAGAGGGGTTTGCAGGGGATTCGAGATGTTTCGTGGGATTTACAGGAGTATTGAGGGGTTTATAACTGTTTAGAGGTGGTTAGAGGGATTTATAGGGGTTTAGAGGGATTTAAAGGTATTTAGAGGGGGTTTAGAGTTTTAGGTGGGTTTAGAGGGGTTTACAGGTGTGTGCAGGTGTTTAGAGGGGTTTAGCGCTGTTCCGTGTTACAGGGGATTTACAGGGGTTTAGATGGGTTTGGCCCGAGTTCAGAGATTTTTGATTGGAGAAAGGCTAACTTTGAGGGAATGCGTAAGCATCTTAAAGGAGTGAATTGGGACACTTTGCTTCATGGGAAGGATGTAGAAGAGAAATGGAGGACATTTAAAGGGGAAATTGTAAGAGTACAGAATCTTTATGTCCCTGTTAGGTTGAAAGGAAATAGTAAAAATTGGAAAGAGCCATGGTTTTCAAGGGAAATTGGACACTTGTTTCGAAAAAAGAGAGATATCTACAATAATTATAGGAGGCATGGAGTAGATGAGGTGCTATACAGGAGTATAAAGAATGTAAAAAGAATCTTAAGAAAGAAATTAGGAAGGCACAAATAAGATATGAGGTTGCTTTGGCAAGAAAGGTGAAAGTAAACACAAAGGGTTTCTACAGCTATATTAATAGCAAAAGGATAACGAGGGATAAAATTGGACCATTAGAGAACCAGAATGGACAGCTATCTGCAGAGCCAAAAGAGATGGGGGAGATATTGAACAATTTATTTTCTACGGTATTCACCAAGGAGAAGGATATTGAACTCGGTGAGTTAAGGGGAAAGAGTAGAGTAGCTATGGAAACTATGAGATTCAAAGAGGAGGAAAGTACTGACATTTTTGAAAAATATAAAAGTGGATAAGTCTCCTGGTCCTGACAGGATATTCCCTAGGACATTGAGGGAAGTTAGTGTAGAAATAGCAGGAGCTATGACAGAAATATTTCAAATGTCATTAGAAACGGGCATAGTGCCGGAGGATTGGCCTACTGCGCATGTTGTTCCATTGTTTAAAAAGGGTTCAAAGAATAAACCTAGCAATTATACCTATTAGTTTGAGGTCAGTGGTGGGCAAATTAATGGAAAGGATACTTAGAGATAATATATATAAGCATCTGGATAAACAGGTGGTCTGATCAGGAACAGTCAACATGGATTTGTGCCTGGAAGGTCATGTTTGACAAACCTTCTTGAATTTTTTGAAGCGGTAACTAGGGAAATTGATGAGGGTAAAGCAGTGGATGTTGTCTATATGGATTTTAGTAAGGCCTTTGACAAGGTTCCCCATGGAAGGTTCGTTAAGAAGGTTCAATCTTTGGGTGTTAATGGCGGAGTAGCAAGATGGAATTCAACAGTGGCTGAATGGGAGATGTCAGAGAGTATGGTGGATGGCTGTTTGTCAGGTTGGAAGCCGGTGACCAGTGGGGTGCCTCAGGGATCTGTTGTTGGGTCCACTGTTGTTTGTCATGTACATCATGATCTGGATGATGGGGTGGAAAATTGGATAAGTAAGTATGCAGATGATACTAAGATAGGTGGTGTTGTGGATAATTAAGTAGATTTTCAAAATCTACAGAGAGATTTGGGCCATTTGGAAAAGTGGGCTGAAAGATGGCAGAGGGAGTTTAATGCTGATAAGTGTGAAGTGCTACATCTTGGCAGGACAAATCAAAATAGGACGTACATGGTAAATGGCAGGGAATTGAGGAATGCTGTGGAACAGAAGGATCTAGGAATAACTGTGCATAGTTCCCTGAAGGTGGAATCGCATGTAGATAGGGTGGTAAAGAAAGCCTTTGGTGTGACTGGCCTTTATAAATCAGAGCATTGAATATAGGAGTAGGGAAGTAAAGTAATGTTAAAATTGTACAAGGCATTGGTAAGACCAATTCTGGAGTATGGTGTACAATTTTGGTCGCCTAGTTATAGGAAGGATGTCAACAAAATAGAGAGAGTACAGAGGAGATTTACTAGAATGTTGCCAGGGTTCCAGCAACTATGTTACAGAGAAAGGTTGAACAAGTTAGGTCTTTATTCTTTGGAGCGCAGAAGGTTAAGTGGGGACTTGATTGAGGTCTTTAAAATGATGAAAGGGATAGACATTGACGTGGATACGTTTTTCCCATTGAGGGTAGGGAAGATTCAAACAAGAGGGCATGATATGAGAATTAAGGGACAGAGGTTTCGGGGTAACGTGAGGGGCAACTTCTTTACTCGGAGGGTGGTGGCTGTGTGGAATCAGCTTCCAGCAGAAGTGGTGGAGGCAGGATCGATTTTAACATTTAAGAGTAAAGTGGATAGGTATATGGACGTGAAGGGAATGGAGGGGTATGGTCTGAGTGCAGGTAGATGGGACTAGGGGAAAACAAATGGTCGGCACGGACTGGAAGGGCCGAGAGGGCCTGTTTCCGTGCTGTAATTTATATGGTTATATGGTTATATGGTTATAGGTGTTTGGATTTACAAATGTTTAGAGCGATTTAGTGGTTTAGAGTGATTTACAGGGGTTTTACACGGGTGTAGGGGGGTTTTGTGTGGGTTATTGTGTTTTAGATGTGTTTGGAGGGGGGTTTATAGAGAGGTTTTGATGGGGAATTGTAGTGATTTAGAGGGTTTTCTGTGAGGTTAGATATATGTACAGAGGTATTGAGGGGTTTACAGGTGTTTCCGGGCATTTATAGATGTTAATAAATGTTTTTAGCGATTTAAAGGGGTTTGCAGGGGAGTAGAGATGTTTAGAATGGTTTAAAGGATATAGAGCGGTTTAAAGAGGATTAGAGGTTTCCTGGTGTTTAGAGGGGTTTAGAATGGTTTAGAATGGTTTAGAGAGGTTTAGATGGTTTAGAGAGGTTTACAGGTGTCTGGAGGGGTTTACAGGGTTTTAGAGGCTTTACGGACGTTTACAGGGGATTAGAGTTGTTTGCAGTTGTTTAGAGATGTTTACATGTGTTTACAGGTGTTTACACTGGGTATCGAGGGCTTTGTAAGGCTGTAGAGTGGTTTGGGTTTGCATGAGTTTGGAGGGATTTAGAGGGATTTACATGGGGTTAGAGGTATTAACAGAGGTTTAGAGGGATTTACAGGTGTTTCAGGGTGTTTACAGGTGGTTTGAGTAGTTTAGAGGGATTTGCGGGGGTTTAAAGTTGTTTAGAGGATTTATAGGGGCTTAGAGAGATTTACAGGGGTTTAGAGGGATTTACAGGTGTATAGAGGGGTTTAGAGGTGTTTAGAAGTTTCTAGACGGGTGTAGAGCGGTTTAAAAGGATTTACACACTATGAGACACTATCACACCATAACGCACCAAAACAATATAAAATATACACAATATATATGCACTATAACAATATAATACGTTAAGGCACACTATAATACACAATTAAGTTTATTATACTACACTATCCTATAAACTGTAACTCCCTATGCTAAAATATACGTAAATACTGCAAAATACAGTATAACACACTATACCACGCTATAACACACTATAACACGCTACAATACTCAACAACAATACAACACAACATATTACGATATACTGTATACATTATACAATATATATTATAATTAGAACAACACACAGAAATAACAATAATACACTATGATAAACTATAGTATTCTATACTGTTTGATAGTGTGTTACATTGTCTTATAGTATTATAGCAGATTCTAGTGAGAGTCTGGGATAGTGTGAAGTAGTATGTTATAGTAGTTTGTTATTGTGTGCTGTGCGCTATTATAGTGTGTCATATGTGTTGATATGTGTTGTGTATTATAAGGTGTATTATACTATATATATATATATATACTATATAAAACGAAAAAGTAAATTATGCAACAACATTATACACTATAATGCCCTAACAGATTATACTCTATAAATCAGTATCCCATTAAAAGTGTATCATATATAAAATAATATAGCACTATAACACAATATCACACTGTACCACTATAATCCAATACATTATAACTATAAACTACTATTACCCACTTTGTAACACACTATAACGCACTGTACAACAGTATAACACACCAAAATAGTCAATACTCAACAACACACTTCAACATTATAACATAAAACATGCCAACACATTCTAATACACACCATAATACTATAATACGCTATTGCAATATATGACACGATAATACACGCTCTGTAACACGACATAATCTACTATAACCCTGTAAAACAACATATCTAACCACACTCTACACACCTCTCTACACATCTGCAAACATTTGTAAAGCCCTCTAAACCCCTACAAATAACTCTAAACCCATATAAATCCCAATAAACCACTCTAAACCCCTCTTCACCCCCTACAAATCCCCTTAAACCCCTGTAAATCCCTTTAAACCCGTCTAAACGCCTCTAAATAGCTGTAAACCACTCTAAACCCCCTGTAAACCACTCTAAATATCTCTAATACCCTGCAAACCCTTCTAAACCACTAAAAACCTCTCTAAGCACCTGAAACACCCGGGAGCACCTGCAAACCCCTCAACACTACTGTAAATACCTCTAACCTCACGTAAATCCCTCTAAATCCCCACAAATCCCTCTAATCCCCTCATAACACCTCTAAATCCCTCCAAATCCCTCCAAATATAGTGTTTGAGATGGGTTTGGAGGGGTTTAGAGAGGTTCTGATGGGGATTGTAGTGAGTTAGAGGGTTTTCCGTGAGGTTAGAGATATGTACAGAGGTGTTGAGGGGTTTACAGGTGTTTCCGGGCATTTATAGATGTTAATAAATGTTTTTAGTGATTTAGAGACATTTGCAGGGGGGTAGAGATGTTTAGAATAGCTTAAGGGGTATAGAGGGGTTTAAAGGGGTTTAGAGGTTTCCTGGTATCTAGAGGGGTTTAGAGTGGTTTAGAGAGGTTTACAAGCGGTTGGAGGGGTTTACAGGGTTTTAGAGGGTTTTACGGACGTTTAAAATGTTTACAGGGGTTTAGGGATGTTTAGAGTTGTTTACAGGGATGGTTTAGAGATGTTTAAAGGGGTTTAGGGATGTTTAGAGAGGTTTACATGTGTTTACAGGCGTTTACACTGGGTATCGAGGGCTTTTTAGGGGTGTAGATGGGTTTAGAGGGGTTTTCATGAGTTTGGAGGGATTTAACTTGGGGTTAGAGATATTTACAGAGGTTTTGAGAGGTTTACAGGTGTTACCGGGTGTTTACACGTGTTCTGAGTAGTTTAGAGGGGTTTGCGGGGGGTTTAAGTTGTTTAGAGGATTTAGTGGGTGTTAGAGTGATTTTCAGGGATTTAGAGGGAGTTACAGGTGTTTATAGGGGTTTAGATGTGTTTAGAAGGCTTTAGATGGGTTTAGAGTGTTTTACAGGCATTTGCATGTGTTTAGAGATGTTTAGAATGGTTTAGAATGGTTTTGAGGGGTTTAGATGGGTTAGTGTGGTTTACAAGGGTTTGGAGATGTTTAGAACGATTTACATGGGTTTGCAGGTGTTTACATGGGGTATCGAGGGCGTTATAGGGGGATTAGAGGCGTTTGCATGCGTTTGGAGGGGTTTAGAGCGATTTACATGGGCTAGAGGTATTTACAGAGGTTGTGAGAGGTTTACAGGTGTTTCCGGGTGTGTACATGTGTTTAGAGCGGTTTTCACTGTTTTAGAGGGGTTTGCAGGGGATTAGAGATGTTTAGAAAGGTTTACAGGCATTGTGAGGGGTTTACAGCTGTTTAGATGGGTTTAGAAAGTTTTGGATGGATTTAGAGGTGTTTCGAGGGGTTACAGATGTTTGCAGGTGTTTAGAGAGGTTTAGAGGTGTTCAGTGTTACAAGGGATTTACTGGCGTTTAGAGAGGTTTATAGGGGTTGAGAGCGGTTTAGAGGGGCTTAGAGGGGTGTGGAATGGTTTAGAGGGATTTACGTTGGGTTTGAGGTATTTGCAGTGGTTTTGAGGGGTTTACAGGTGTTTCCGGGTGTTTGCAGGTGTTTAGAGAGGATCTGAGTGGTTTAAAGAGGTATGGCGGGGATTAGAGATGTTTAGAGGGGTTTACAGGGGTTTACAGGGGGTTAGAAGGGGGGTTTAGAGGGGTTTGGAGGGGATTAGAGGGTTCTGGCGAGGTGTAGAGCGCTTTGGAGGGGGTTGGAGGTGCTTAAAGCGGTTTAGGTAGGTTTAGTTGCTTAGAGAGGTTTATAGATGTTTAGAGAGGTTTACATGGGTTTACAGAGGGTTAGAAGGATTTACAGGCGTTTAGAGGGGTTTAGGGGGTTTTAGAGGGCTATACAGGGGTATAGAAGTGTTTGGGAGGGTTACACGGGGTTTACAGTGGTTTAGAGAGGGCTCGGCGGGCTTTATAGTGGTTTAGAGACGTTTAGAGTAGGTCACAGGGCTTTTGAGCGGTTACATGCGGTTTACATGGGGGTTTATAGGGGTTTCGAGTGCTATAGAGTTATCTAGCGGCGTTTCCATGGGTTGAGAGGGATTTGGAAGGGATTCGAGTGAGTTTGGAGGGGCACCTTGGATGGGGTTAGAGGGGTGGTTTTGATGCGTTTTTGGGGGAGTCTGTAGGGTTTATAGGGGTTTAGAAGGGTTTGCATGGGTTTGGTGGGGTTTAGAGGGATATAAATGGGGTTACTTACAGAGGTTTTGCGGGGCTTCCAGGTGTTTCCAGGAGTTTCCAGTTGTTTAGAGAGGTTTTGAGATGTTTAGAGGGGTTTGCAGGGGATTAGAGATGTTTCGTGTGATTTACAGGAGTATTGAGGGGTTTATAACTGTTTAGAGGTGGTTAGAGGGATTTATAGGGGTTTAGAGGGACTTAAAGGTGTTTAGAGGGGTTTAGAGTTTTAGGTGGGTTTAGAGGGGTTTACAGTTGTGTGCAGGTGTTTAGAGAGGTTTAGAGCTGTTCCGTGTTACAGGGGAATTACAGGGGTTTAGATGGGGTTGGCCGGAGTTTAGAGCGGTTCAGAGGAGCCTAGAGGCGTTTGGAGGGGTTGAGAGGGATTTACGTTGGGTTAGAGGTATTAACAGAGGTTTTGAGGGGTTTACATGTGATTCCGGGTGTTTGCAGGTGTTTAGAGAGAATTTGAGTGGTTTAAAGGTGTTTGCAGGGATTAGAGATGTTTAGAGGGCTTTACATGTGTTTAGAGGGATTTACAAAGGTTTTGAGTGGTTTAGAGTGGTATAGAGGGATTTGCGGGGATTTACAGGGGTTTGGAGTGGTTAGAGGGGATAAGCGGGGTTTTAGAGGGGTTTAGAGTGGGTTATAGTGATTTAGATGGAGGGGTTTAGAGGTGTTTTGAGGGGGAGTTAGAGAGGTTTGTAGGGATTTAGAGGGATTTCCTGGGGTTAAAGGCATTTACGGAGGTGTTGAGGGGTTTAAAGGTGTTTCCGGGTGTTTAAAGCTGTTTAGAGAGGTTAGAGATATTTAGAGTGGTTTATAGGTGTTTGGATTTCAATGGATTTAGCGGGATGTACGTGGGGTTATAGGTATTTACAGAGGTGTGTAGGTGTTTTCGGGGTTTTACAGGTGTTTAGAGAGGTCGTTAGTGGTTTTAAGGGGTTTGCATGGGATTAGGGATATTTAAGAAGGGTTTACAGCTGGCAAGCCGGATTTAGAGGGTTTTAAATGGATTTACAGGTGGTTAACGGGATGTGCAGGGGGTTTAGAGGGGTTTAGAGTGGGTTTTAGATGGGTTTAGAGTTGTTTAGAGGGTTTCGGAGGGCTTTGCAGTTGTGTAGAGGGTTTAGAGGGATTTCGTGCGTTTTACAGAGGGTTGCAGGGGTGCTTGCTAGGGCGTTGATGTGTTTGCAGGGGATTAAAGATGTTTGGAGGGGTGTACAGGTGTTTAGAGGAATTTACAGGGGGTTAGAGGGGTTTAGTGGGTTTTAAGAGGGTTTGGTGGGGTTTAGATGGGTTTAGCTGTCTTTAAATGGGGTTTAGAGGCGTTTAGAGTGGTTGGGCCACGTGGGTTAGAGGGGTTTACAGGGATTTACAGGAGGCTTAGAGGTGTTTACAGGGGTTTAGAGGGGTTTAGCGTGGGTTTAGTGGGCTTTATGAAGAGATTAGTGGCGATTAGCGTGGTCCACATGGGTTTAGAGGGATTTAGAGGGGCTTGCATGGGGTTATAGGGATTTAGGGGGATTTACAGGGGTTTAGAGGGATTTACCGGGGTTTCGAGGGGTTTAGATGGGTTTAGAGGTGTTGAGTGGGGTTTAGATTGTTTACAGGGGTTAGAGGGGTTTACACGGTTTAGAGCGTTTTACAGACATTTACAGGGGGTTTAGAGGGGTTTAGCATTGTTTACAGCGGTTTAGATATGATTACAGAGGGTTACATGGGTTTACACGGGGTTTACATCGGGTTTAGAGGGGTATGCATGGATTTGGAGGGGTTTAAAGGGATTTACATGTGTATTTAAAGAGGTTTTGATGGGTTTACAGGTTTTTCCTGGTGCTTACTGGTGTTTAGAGAGGTTTAGCCTGGTATAGAGGGGTTTGCAGGGGATTAGAGATGTTTAGAGAGGTTTACATGGGTTTACAGGGGGTTGGAAGGGGGTTTCGTGAGGTTTGGAGGGGATTGGAGGGGTCTGGAGATGTGTTAGAACGGTTTGGAGGGGGTTGCAGCTGTTTACAGTGGTTTAGGTAGGTTTAGTTGTTTACACAGGTTTATAGATATTTAGAGAGGTTTACATGTGTTTACAGGGGGTTAGAAGGATTTACAGGAGTAGAGGGGTTTGGGGGGTTTTAGAGGGCTTTACATGGGGTATACAAGTGTTTGGGAGTGTTAGTGGTTTAGAGGGGCTCATTGGGCGTTATAGGGGTTTAGAGGCGTTTAGTCGTTCATAGGGATTTAGAAGGGTTTACATGTGGTTTACAGGGGTGTTTATAGGGGGTTTCGAGGGCTTTATAAGGGGGTTTATAGGGGTGTAGGGTGTTTCCATGGGTTTGGAAGGTTTGGAGGGAGTATAGAGGGGCTTGGGTGGGGTTAGAGGGGTTTGGAGGGAGTTTGCATGGATTTAGAGGCGTTTACAGGGGTTTACAGGTGTTTCTGTGTGTTTACGTGTTTAGAGAGGTTGTGAGTGATTTAGAGGGGTTTGCAGATGATTAGAGATGTTTCGAGGGATTTACGGGAGATTTCAGGGGATTACAGGTTTTATAGGAGGTTTAGAGGGTTTAGAGGTGTTTGCAGGTGTTTGGAGAGGTTTATTGGTTTAGAAGGGTTGAGAGAGGTTTAGACGGTTTACAGCGGTTTACAGGGCTTTGGAGGGGTTTCCACGGTTTAAAGCGTTTTACAGGTGTTTAGAGAGGTTTAGAGGGGTTTAGAATTGTTTACAGAGGTTGACAAATGTTTAGAGAGGTTTACATGGTTTACAGAGCTTTACATGGGGTTTCGAGGGCGTAGGTGTTTATAGGGGTGTAGAGCGGTGTGCATGGGTTTGGAGTGGTTTAGAGGGATTTGCATGTGTTTACAGAGGTTTTGCGTGGTATAGAGGGGTTTGCAGGGGGTTAGAGATGTTTAGAGAGGTTTACATGGGTTTACAGGTGGTTAGAAGGGGGGTTTAGAGGGGTTTGGAGAGGATTAGAGGGTTCTGGCGAGGTGTAGAGCGCTTTGGAGGGGGTTGGAGGTGCTTAGAGTGGTTTAGGTAGGTTTAGTTGCTTACAGAGGTTTATAGATGTTTAGAAAGGTTCACATGGGTTTACAGGGGGTTAGAAGGATTTACAGGCGTTTAGAGGGGTTTAGGGGGTTTTAGAGGGCAATATAGGGGTATAGAAGTGTTTGGGAGGGTTACATGGGGTTTACAGTGGTTTAGAGGGGCTCGGCGGGCTTTCTAGTGGTTTAGAGACGTTTAGAGTAGGTCGTATGCGGTTTACAGGGGTGTTTATAGGGGTTTCGAGTGCTTTAGAGTTGTCTAGCGGCGTGTCCATGGGTTGAGAGGGATTTGGAAGGGATTCGAGTGAGTTTGGAGGGGGCTGGATGGGGTTAGAGGGGTGTTGATGCGTTATGAGGGAGTTTGTAGGGTTTAGAGGGGTTTAGAAGGGTTTGCATGCGTTTGGTGGGGTTTAGAGGGATATAAATGGGGTTATTTACAGAGGTTTTGAGGGGTTTACAGGTGTTTCCAGGTGTTTCCATGTGTTTAGAGAGGTTTTGAGATGTTTAGAGCGGTTTGCAGGGGATTAGAGATGTTTCGTGGGATTTACAGGAGCATTGACGGGTTTACAGCTGTTTAGAGGTGGTTAGAGGGATTTATAGGGGTTTAGAGGAATTTAAAGGTTTGTAACACACATAACGCACTGTACAACAGTATAACACACCAAAATAGTCAATACACAACAACACACTTCAACGTTATAACATACAACATGCCAACACATTCTAATACACACCATAATACTATAATACGCTATTACAATATATGACACGATAATACACGCTCTGTAACACGACACAATCTACTATAACCCTGTAAAACAACATACTAACCACACTCTACACACCTCCCTACACATCTGCAAACATGTGTAAAGCCCTCTAAACCCCTCTAAATAACTAAACCCATCTAAATCCCAATAAACCACCCTAAACACCTCTACACCCCCCCACAAATCCCCTTAAACCCCTGTAAATCCCTTTAAACCAGTCTAAACGCCTCTAAATAGCTGTAAACCACTCTAAACCCCTGTAAACCACTATACATGTCTCTAATACTCTGCAAACCCCTCTAAACCACTAACAACATCTCTAAGCACCTGAAACACCCGGAAGCACCTGCAACCCCCTCAACACCTCTGTAAATACCTCTAACCTCACGTAAATCCCTCTAAATCCCCACAAATCCCTCTAATCGTAAATGGTAAATGGTAAATGGTAAATGGTAAATGGTAGGGAATTGACTAATGCTGTGGAACAGAGGGATCTAGGAATAACTGTGCATAGTTCCCTGAAGGTGGAATCGCATGTAGATAGGGTGGTAAAGAAAGCCTTTGGTGTGCTGTCCTTTATAAATCAGAGCATTGAATATAGGAGTAGGGAAGTAATGTTAAAATTGTACAAGGCATTGGTAAGACCAATTCTGGAGTATGGTGTACAATTTTGGTCGCCTAGTTATAGGAAGGATGTCAACAAAATAGAGAGAGTACAGAGGAGATTTAGTAGAATGTTGCCAGGGTTCCAGCAACTATGTTACAGAGAAAGGTTGAACAAGTTAGGTCTTTATTCTTTGAAGCGCAGAAGGTTAAGGGGGGACTTGATTGAGGTCTTTAAAATGATGAAAGGGATAGACAGAGTTGACGTGGAAACGTTTTTCCCATTGAGGATAGGGAAGATTCAAACAAGAGGGCATGACATGAGCATTAAGGGACAGAAGTTTCGGGGTAACGTGAGGGGGAACTTCTTTACTCAGAGGGTGGTGGCTGTGTGGAATGAGCTTCCAGCAGAAGTGGTGGAGGCAGGATCGATTTTAACATTTAAGCGTAAAGTGGTTAGGTATATGGACGTGAAGGGAATGGAGGGTTATGGTCTGAGTGCAGGTAGATGGGACTAGGGGAAAACAAATAGTCGGCACGGACTGGAAGGGCCGATAGGGCCTGTTTCCGTGATGTATTCGTTATATGGTTATATGGTTAAACCCTCCCTAAACCCATCTAAACCCCTCTAAACCCCTCTTACCACCCTCTTAACCCCTTTTACCACCCTCTTAACCCTTGTAAACCCGTCTAAAGCCCTTTAAACCTCCTCTAGACCCACCTAAAACCCCCAGACATATATACACCACCTCTAATCTCATCTACCACCCAAAACCCTTCGTGATCTCCTCTAAACCCCTCTGGTCCTCTAACTCCGCTAGACCCCTTTTATCCCCCCAAACCCTTTCAAACCGCACCAAACCCATCTAAACTCCTATAAACCCCTCCAAACCCCATCAAACCGCTCTACACCCACCCACACTTCTTCATACACCATACAGATACGTGTATGAACAAGTGTGGGTGGCCCATCATACACCCCTCTAAACCTCTCCAAACACCTCAAGCCCCTCCAACCCCTCTAATCCCCACTAAACACCTCTAAACCCCCCACCCAAACCCCTCTAAACAACTAAATCCCTCCAAAGCCACTCTAAACCCCACTGAAATACCTCTAAATACCTCTAAATCTCATCTAAACCCATCTAAAACACTCTAATCACCTCTAACATATCGGCAACCCTCTAAACCACTCTAAACCCCCTCCAAACCCCTCTAAACCCCTCTAAACCACGCTAAACCACTCCAATCCCAAATAAACACCTCTAACCCTTCCAACCGCCTGTAAACCGCTCTAAACTCCCTCTAAACCGCACCTAAACGCAGCTGAATTACTCTAAACCCCCTCTTATCCCTTCTAGATCACTAAACTGCCTCCAGACCCCATAAATCCCCACAAGCATCTCTAATCCCATCTAAACCATTTTAAACGACTTCTAAACCACTCTCAACCCCCGTTAGATCCCTTGAAAATCCTCTAAGCCCCCTCTAAACCCCTTCATACACCCTCTGAACCAATCTAAACCCCTCTAAACCCCCGCAAGCTGCTCCAATCCCCTCCATATTCCCCCAAACCCCTCTATATAAATGCATAGAAACATAGAAACATAGAAAATAGGTGCAGCAGGAGGCCATTCGGCCCTTCGAGCTAGCACCGCCATTCATTGTGATCATGGCTGATCGTCCCATATGCCTGCCTTCTCCCCATATCCCTTAACCCACTAGCCCCTAGAGCTATATCTAACTCTCGCTTAAATCCATCCAGTGATTTTGCCTCCACTGCCCTCTGTGGCAGGGATTTGCATACATTCACAACTCTCTAGGTGTAAAGGTTTTTTTCTCACCTCAGTCTTAAATTACGACCCCCTTATTCCAGTCCAGTCCTTTTATAATTGTATAGGTTTATATAAGATAACTTCTGCTAAATACCAGTGAATATTCTGAAGACCAAACCCCGGTAAACCCTAAAACCCTCTAAAACCATCTAACCCATGGCACATTACTATGCCTACTCGAAAACCCTGCCATTTGGAAACTGATTCCCCTCTAAAGAACTAAACTCCCGTTCCCTAAATCCAAAAGCCCTCTAAACCCCTTACTAAACACCTAAAACTATTTAAAATCGTAATAAACCCCTCTAAACCCCCTAGCTAAACCCCAAACATCTCTAAACCCCTCTTAAACCATTCTAAACCCGTCTAACCAGGAGGCAGGATCAAACCACCTCTAAACCCAGAAATCCCTCTTAAATTCTCAACCCCTTTAAGCCCCAGTAAAATGGGAAGGTAAACCCACCTAGATAAAACCCTGAACCCCTTCTAACTCCGGGAGACCTCTGTTTTCGTCCAAAACCACTGTAAAATCCCATTGTTCTATATGGAAACCCATTAAAGTCCCATGTAAACAGCTCTAAAAACCCCCTAAACTGGTTAAACGCCCTGTAAAAATGTATCCCCACTAAACCCTCTAACCCATCCCCTAAACCCTTCTAAAACCTCCTAAAACCCTTGTAAAACGTAAAAACACTCCCTTCCAAAAAACCTTTAATCCCGTCCAATCCAAACCACTCTAAATCACCTTGAAACCATATCCTCTAAATCCATATCTCAACCCACTCTCATCCCCCTGTAATCCCAACACCTGCAGCCCCCTCCAAACCCCTCCAACCACCTCAACAGGCTCCTCAAAACCCTCAAACTCCCTCCAAAGCCCCCGAACATGACCCCAGCACAAATCCATGTGACTGTTCCTGATCGGACCCTGTTTAAGCATCTGGATACACAGGTCTGAACAGTCGAAACCCCAAACTCAAAAGCGTACTGGATGAGGGTAAAGCAGTGGATGTTTTCTATATGGATTTTCTGTAAGGCCTTTGACAAGGTTCCAGGTTGTTAAGGTTCAATCGTTTGGGTGTAATCGGAGTAAAGATGGATTCAACCTGAATGGGAGATGTCCGGATGGCTGTTTGGTCAGGTGGGAAGGCCGGGACCTCAGGGATCTGTGTTGGGTCCATGTTCTTTGTCATGTAATCCCCCCCTGAAAGATGCAGCTGTGATAAGTGTGAAGTGCCATCTTGCATCAAAATAGGACGTACATGGTAAATGGTAGGGAATTGAGAATGCTGCAGAGGGGATCTAGAACTGTGGCATAGTTTCCTGAAGGTGAATCGCATGTTTGGGTGGTAAAAGCTTTGGTGTGCTGGCCTTTAAATAGAGCATTGAATAAGCTGCAAGCCGCCTAGTTATAGGAACCCAAAATATGTTACAGAGGAGAAATAAACGCTGTTGAATCCCCTGACTGATTCTTGATAAACGAGTTGCCTCTAACTGAAAGATTCAAACAAGAGGGCTTGACATGAAAGGGAAGAAGTTTGTCGGGTTAACGTGGACTTTCCTGTGTGGAATGAGCAGGATCGATTTTAACCTTCTAACTCCCTCTAAATGGTTATATGGTTAAAACACCTCCAATGATCTAAAAACACCTTGAAATCCCTGAAACCCCTAATTCCCTCCCACTCGAAATTCAAAACCCCAGTAAACCCCTTTAAACAACGCCTGTAATCCTCTAAAAAAACCGCTCTCCCCTTTAACCCTTTATGTTTTCCCCTCTAAGCCCCCCGTAAACTACATGGGCCCTGTCTAAAACCCCTCTAAACCCTTCCAAAGCCCTCTAAACCCCCTCTAAACCGCTCAAAGGTCATCCAGACCCCTCTAATCCCATCGCAACACCTCCAGACCTATCCAAACCCGTCCAACATGTCTATCTCCCACCAAAAACCCCTAAACCCTCCAATCCCGTCTAAACCCCTGTAAAACCCTCCAAACCTCTCGAAACCCCTCTAAACCCAACAAACCCTTTATTAACACTCTAAACCCATCGAAACCCACTGAAACACCTCGAAACGCCTCTAAACCACTCGAAACACCTCGAAACCACTATGAACCCCTCTAAACCACTTGTAAACCCCTCAAAACCTCCCTAAACGCCTGTAATCCCATCTGAACCATGTGCACGCCTCTAAGCAATTGTAAACCACTGGAAACAACTGGAAACCCCTGTAAACTCACATCTAAACCCCTGTAATCACACACCTGTAAACCCCTCTAAGCCCCTCTAAACCACTGTATACTGCTCTAAAGCCCTGTAATCCCTTCTAGGCCCAGGTAAAACCCAGTAAACCGCTGTAAAACACTCTAACTCACTCTAAACCCTTTCTAAGTCACATATACACGCATCTAGAACAATCTAAACCACGTCTAAACCCATGTAAGCCTATCTAAATCCATTGAAACCCCCTCTAAACCGCTTGCAAACCACGTAAGCCCCTCTATACCTCCTCCCAAACCCCTCTAAAACCCCTCTAAACCCCTCCAGGAACCTCATAACCCATCTAGACGCCGTAAACCCCACGAGACCTCTCTAAACCATTCTAAACCCCTCGAAACCACTCGAAATCCCCTTAAAACACCTCTAAAACACTCGAGTCCCATTGAAACACCTCGAAACCCCTCTAAAGCAATCTAAACCCGTCTAAACCACTATGAATCCCTCTAAACCCCTCTCAACCCCCTGTAACTCCCTCTAAACCCCTCTAAAGCCCTGTAATCATCTATCATGTAAGCCCACTTTATAAAAAGGAGGGAGAGAGAAATTACAGTCTAGTTAGTCTAACATCTGTAGTGGGGAAAATGCTAGAGTCAGTTATTAAAGATGGGATAGCAGCGCATTTGCAAAGTTGTGCAATCATTGAACAAAGTCAGCATGGATTTATGAAAGGTAAATCATGTCTAACGAATTTTATAGACTTTTTCGAGGATGTAACTAGTAGTGGATAAGGAAGAACCAGTGTTATGTGTTATATCTGGACGTTCAGAAGGCTTTCGACAAGGTCCCACATGGGCGATTAGTATGCAAACTTAAAGCACACGGTATTGGGCGTTCAGTATTGATGTGGATAGGGAACTGGCTGGCAGACAGGAAACAAAGGGTAGGAGTAAACGTGTCATTTTCAGAATGGGAGGCAGTGACTAGTGGGGTACCGCAAGGCTCAGTGCTCGGACCCAGGCTATGTACAATATATATTAATGATTTGGACGAGGGAATTGAATGCAACATCTCCAAGTTTGCGGAGACAAGTTTGCGAAGCTGGGGGGGGCAGTGTTAGCTGTGAGGAGGATGCTAGGAAGCTGCAAGATGACTTGAATAGGTTGGGTGATTAGGCAAATGCATGGCAGATGCAGTATAATGTGGATACATGTGAGGTTATCCACTTTGGTGGTAAGAGCAGGAAGGCCGACTATTATCTGACTGGTGGCCGATTAGGAAAAGGGGAAATGCAACGAGACCTGGGTGTCAAGGTACACCAGTTATTGAAAGTAGGCAGTGATGAAAGCGACTGATATATTAGCATTCATAGCAAAAGGATTTGACTAAAGGAGCAGGGAGGTTCTACTTCAGTTTTACAGGGCCTTGGTAAGATTGCACCTGGAGTATTGTGTACAGTTTTACTCTCCTAATGTGAGGAAATACATTCTTGCCGCAGAGGGAGTATATATACGGTTCACCAGACTGCTACTGGGATGTCAGGACTTTCATATGAAGAAAACCTGGATAGACTCGGCTTGTGCTCGCTAGAATTTAGAAGATTGATGGGTGATCTTATAGAAACTTACAAAGTTCTCAAGGGGTTGGACAGGTATATGCATGAAGATTGTTCCCGATGTTGGGGAAGTCCAGAACACTGGGTCACAGTTTAACGGTAAGGGGGAAGCCATTAGGACCGGGATGAGAGTGGTGAATATGTGCAATTCTCTGCCACAGAAAGTAGTTGAGGCCAGTTGTCTGTATTTAAGAGGGAGTTAGATGTGAGAGAAGGCAGGTATATAATAATAAAATGGATGATCTGCCATAATCATATTGAATGGCTGTGCAGGCTCGGAGGGCTGAATGGCCTACTCCTGCACCTATTTTCTATGTTTCTATGTTGCTAAATCCCTCTAAAACCTTCGCACCCCCGTCTAAACCATCTAAACCCACTGGGAACCTCAATAACCCCCCCAAGCAACCTTAAAACCCCTCTAAACGACTATAACCCCCTCTAAACCCCTCTGAACCCCCTATAAACCCCAGAAAACCACTGTAAACTCATGTGACGCCGTGTAAATCCCTCTAAAATCCTCGAAACCCCTCGAAACCCCCTCGAAACCCCTTTAAACCGCTCTGAACCACCTCCAAACTCCTCTAGTCCGCTCAACATCAAAACCCCTCAATCCAAACCCCCATAAACCCCCTCTATACCATTCTAATCCCCACTAAACCCCCTCTAAACCCCTCTATACCCCTCTAAATGTCCTCTAAATCCCTCTAAGCCATCTAAACTCATGTAACATTCCTCGAAATCCCTCTAAGCCCCCTCTAAACCACTCTAAAGGACTCTAAACCCCTGTAAACACCCCCTAACCTCATCTAACCTCCCTATTAACCCCTCGACAGTCATCTAACCGCCTCTAATCCCCGCTACACCCCGCTAAACCCCTCTATACCCATCCAGCCCCCACAAATCCACGACAAACCACTTCTAAACCCCTTCTAAACCACCTCTAAACCAACGAAACGCACCTGATCCACACTTAACCGTCTCTAAACCCCTTATAACCCCCGCTCAACCCCTCTAAACCCCTCTAAACCCCTATAAACCCCCCTATAAACTCCTCTAAACAACTAAACCACCTATATCCCCCCAAACCGCTATAAACCCCTCTAAATCAATTCTAAACCCTCCAAACCCATTCTAAATCCATTCTAACCCCCTCTAGAACCCATATACATCCATCTAAACCCTACTAAACCCCCTCCATATCCATGTAAGCCCCATGTAAACCCCTCAAACCATTCTAAACCCCTCGAAACATAAACTCCTCTAGCCCTCTTTAAACCATTGTAAACACCTCTAAACACATCTAAACCCCTCTAAGTCCTCGCTCAACCACTCCAAGCCGCTCAAAGCCCCTCTACAACCTCTCTGAACCCACCAAACCCCTCTACACCTCTCCAAACTTCTCTAATCCCCTTCTAGACCCATCTAACCCCTCTCTAAATCCCCTATTCCAAACTAAACTCTGCTAAGCACCCCCTAACCCCCACTAAACCCTTCTAAACCACTTCTAAACCCGTCGCAACCTCTATGAACGACCTCTACCTCTCTCAATACGCCTCTGGGCCCCTCTGAACCCCTCTAAACCCGTCTAAACCCCACGAAACACCCTCTAAATTTCTAAAAATGCCTATAACCCCTCTAACCCGCACTAAACCCATACTAAAGCGCTCTAAACTCGTCCAAACCTACCTTTAAACCCTCTTTAATCCCCTGTAAATCGTAACCCCCTCTAAACCCCTCTAAACCGATCTAAACCCCTGTAAAACACTGCTAAACCCCTCTCAATCCCCTCTAAACCCCTCTCATCCCCCTCTAAACCACGCCAAACCCCCTCTAGTCTTCTAACCCCACCTAATCCCTCTAAACCCCCCTAAATCAACTCTAAACACATCTAAACCCCAATACACGTCCTATAAATCCCTCTAAACCCCTTTAAACCACCTCTCAACCCTTGAAAACCACTGCAAACCCTTTTAAACCCCTCTAAACCACTCGCAGCACCCCTACCCAATTATACACCCCTCCAAGCCACCTCTAAATAAATATAAAACCCTATAAACCACTCTAAACACCCTCTAAACCCATCTAAACCCTTCTAAAATCCTCTGACCCCCTCGAAATCCCTCTAAACACGCTCTACATCCATCTAAACCCCATTAAATTCCTCTGAATCCCTCAAAACCGCTTTAAACCCCACCCTCCCCATAACCACTCTTACGCCCACTCTAAATCCCTCAAAACGCATCTAAAACCCTTCTAAACCCATGTAGTCCCTCCAAATCCCCTCTAAATAACTAGAAATCCCTCTAAATCCCTCTAAACACCCTAAAAACCCATCCAAACCCCTCTAAACACCCTAACACACATCTAAACCCATCTAATCCCCTCTAAATACCCTTTAAACCACTCTACACCCCTCTTAACACCCTCTAAAACCCTCTATACCATTAAAGCACTCTAAACCCGCTCCAAATCCTTCTAAACCCAACAAAGCACCGCCTGAATCCCCCACAACCATTCTAAAGCGCCTCTAACCACCCGTAAACCCATTAAAAACCCTCTAAACCGCCAGTAAATCCCTCTAAACGCCTCTAAAACCATTTTAACCACATCTAACTCACCTAAACCCGTCCAAACCCCACTGAACCCCTCTACGCCGCTTCTAAACAACAATAACACCATCTCAACCCATCTAAACGCCCCATAATCCCATCTAAACCACTCCGAGCCCCCTCTAAATCCCTCTAAACGACTTCTAAACAACTCCAAGCCATCTAACCCCCTCTAAACACCATCTAACCCCATCTAAACCCCTCTAAAACCCACTCAACCGCTCTAGTCCCCTCTAAATATTCTCTAAGCCCCACCACAATCCCTTCTAAGCCCCTTTAAACCACTATAAACTCCTCCAAACCCGCAGTAAATCACTCTAACCCCCATTAAACCCCATCTGAATCGCTCAAAATCGTTCTAAATCCCAACCGCACCTAAACCCCTCCAAACCCCAGTAAATCCCCCCTAAAACCCTTTATACAAATCGAAACCCATCTGAACCACGTCTAAAGAATCTTAAGAAAGAAATTAGGAAAGCTAAAAAAATATATGAGGTTGCTTTGGCAAGAAAGGTGAAAGTAAACCCAAAGGGATTCTACAGCTATATTAATAGCAAAAGGATAACGAGGGATAAAATTGGACCATTAGAGAACCAGAATGGACAGCTATCTGCAGAGCCAAAAGAGATGGGGGAGATATTGAACAATTTCTTTTCTTCGGTATTCACCAAGGAGAAGGATATTGAACTCGGTGAGTTAAGGGAAAAAAGTAGAGTAGCTATGGAAACTATGAGATTCAACGAGGAGGAAGTACTGACATTTTTGAAAAAAAGTATAAAAGTGGATAAGTCTCCAGGTCCTGACAGGATATTCCCTAGGACATTGAGGGAAGTTAGTGTAGAAATAGCAGGAGCTATGACAGAAATATTTCAAATGTCATTGGAAACGGGAATAGTGCCGGAGGATTGGCGTACTGCGCATGTTGTTCCATTGTTTAAAAAGGGTTCAAAGAATAAACCTAGCAATTATATTCCTATTAGTTTGACGTCAGTGGTGGGCAAATTAATGGAAAGGATACTTAGAGATAATATATATAAGCATCTAGATAAACAGGGTCTGATCAGGAACAGTCAACATGGATTTGTGCCTGGAAGGTCATGTTTGACAAACCTTCTTGAATTTTTTGAAGCGGTAACTAGGGAAATTGATGAGGGTAAAGCAGTGGATGGTGTCCATATGGATTTCAGTAAGGCCTTTGACAAGTTTCCCCATGGAAGGTTGGTTAAGAAGGTTCAATCTTTGGGTTTTAATGGCGGAGTAGCAAGATGGATTCAACAGTGGTTGAATGGGAGATGTCAGAGTGTAATGGTGGATGGCTGTTTGTCAGGTTGGAAGCCGGTGACCAGTGGGGTGCCTCAGGGATCTGTGTTGGGTCCACTGTTGTTTGTCATGTACATCAATGATCTGGATGATGGGGTGGAAAATTGGATAAGTAAGTGTAGATGATATGTGTGTACACCTTTAATTGATAGTAACGATGTCCATGCTAACCACTCCCCCCACCATTTAGTATAACTGCAACCCACACGCCCCTAGCTCGCTCTCTGGTGTTCGTGACAGACCACGTACAGCCAGGGCTATGTATGACGTGTGCTTAATAAAAGTACTGAAGACTTTAAGGTGTCTGTGAACCTTCTTTAAATGGCGTCAGAAGTGCTTCTTCCTGCGTCTCTAATTTATCGCGTTTATTTTCTTAGTCCCAGTACCCCCTCCCCGTTCCGTGATGGCTTCTGCCTGTCGTAAACCTGACATCCTAGTCTTTGATGCAGACATCACTCATCGCTGGAGTGTGTTCCGACGGGACTTTGAGCATTATGTTGCAATCGCCCACCCTGCTGTGGCCCCCGCTGTCAAGGCTTCCCTGCTGCTCAACCTGGCTGGTCCGGAGGCGCTCGAGCGTTCGGAGTCGTTCGTCTATGGACATGGTGAGAGTGTCCAAGACCCATATTGCCTGATTGCTAAATTTACGGCGATGTGTGACCTTCCCACTAACCACATCTTAGAGCGTTTCAAACTGTTCTCCAGACGCCAGAACCCCGGGGAGTCTATTGACAATTTTGTGGCCGCGCTGCGCCAGCTGGCTCGCCAATGTAACCTGCATGACCTGACCCCCGATACTTTGACCCGTGACATTTTAGTCTTTGGTCTGCGGGATGATAAGCTGCGCTATGAGCTGCTGCGTAAGCCTGATCTGACATTCCATGAGGCGCTGCATGCCTCCCGTTTAGCTCAGGCTGTCTCCTCCGCTGTACCTGACCCTGTGGTCCACACAGCCAGTCTCGCTGGTCCCCAGTACAATGCTCCCCGGCGACAGAGGGCAAGACCACTGCAGGGCTCCAGACCGCCTCAACGATGTCCAAATTGTAACTTTGTCTCACACCGTTTTAATGTGTGCCCGGCGTTGGGGAAAACCTGTAACTTTTGCAACAAGCCCGGGCACTTTTCGGCAGCATGCCGTTCCCGTGGGAACCCTGCACAGCCACAGCAGAAACCGTCTCGTTTCTCAACGTCTAGTTCCCATCTCCAGCATGTTGATCTTCCCCCGTCTGACCCTGACTCTTCTCCGAGTGAGCTGGATGTGTTTTCCTTGCGAGGTGCAGCGGGACTGATAACGGACCCGACCGTCCGAGTCACGGTGAATGGCATGGCCTTCTCTGCTAAGGTCGACACGGGGGCAGCTGTCAATGTTATGTCAACAAGCCTGTTCAGGAAGATAAGAAATAATGAGCCTGTTTCCACAGACAGTGCTGTTTTGCGTGCCTATGGGGGTGGCGTGCTTATTCCTGTGGGGAGGGCCACTCTCCACTGCAAGGTGCTGTCGACCACTCGGCCCCTCTCTTTCTTCCTGCTAGACGGTAAATGTGACCCCCTGCCAGGACCTCGGATTGGTGAGCTTCCACAGTGATGTCCACCTGGTAGATGCACCCCTGAACCCGCTGGCCGAATTCCCGGACCGGTTCGACTCGAAGCTGGGGAAGTTGCCCTGCAGCTACAAGATTGCCCTCAATCCCGACATCACGCCGGTCGTCCGTCCCCCGCACCGTGTGTCCTTTGCCATGAGGGGCAAGGTCGAGTCTGCTCTTCGCGAGATGGTGGCCACGGGCATCCTGGCGCCAGTCGCGGACTCCACCCAGTGGGTTTCTACTATGGTTGTCGCTGCGAAGAAAGACAAGAGCGAAATACGGATCTGAATCAACCCCAAGGACTTGAACTTGGCCATCAGGCGCCCGCACTATCCCATGCGGACGGTGGAGGATGTTGCTGCACTGGTCGGCCCTGCCACGGTGTTCTCGGTTCTTGATGCCAAGAGTTCGTTCTGGCAGATACCTCTAGACGAGCGATCCTCGCACCTGACAACCTTCAGCACGCCCTTCGGCAGGTATCGCTTCCTCCGCATGCCGTTTGGGATCAACTCTGCCAGCGAGGTGTTCCAGAGGACCATGGAACAACTGTTTGCTGGACTTCCGTGTGCCATCATTGTCGACGACATCCTGCTCTATGGGAAGAATGTCGCTGAGCACGACCACCACCTTCGCCAGGTGCTGCAGCGGGCCCGGGAGGTCAACCTGAAGCTCAACCCTAAAAAGTGCCGATTCCGGGTCCCTGAGGTCACCTACGTGGGGCATGTTTTCACGGCATCGGGGCTGAAGCCCGACCCGCAAAAGACGGCCGCAATATCCGAGATGCCTGCACCTGCTGACGTGCCTGGCCTGCAGCGCTTCTTGTGCATGGTCAACTACCTGGGAATGTTTGTCCCCGACCTGAGCGAACTGAGTGCCCCTCTGCGGGATCTGGTGAAAAAGGACACTGCCTGGGCCTGGTTCCCGCAACACCAGCGTGCATTTGACACCCTCAAATCTAAGCTGGTCAGCATGCCAACGCTGAAGTACTTCGACCTCCAGCGCCCCATCGTTCTCACGTGTGATGCCTCTAAGTTTGGCCTCGGGGCCGCCTGCCTGCAGATCCATGACGGGGTGCAACTGCCTGTCTCCTACGCGTCCCGCACAATGACGTCCGCTGAACAACACTATGCCCAGATTGAGAAAGAACTGCTGGCGGTTGTCTTTGCCTGCTCCAAATTCAAAGACTATATCCTGGGCAACTGCTTCACTGTCGAGACGGACCACCAGCCTCTGGTCACCATCCTCAACAAGCCAATACACATGGCCTCCTCCCGGCTCCAGCGCATTATGCTCCAGCTACAACGCTTCACTTCGCAAGGGCAAGGACATGGTTGTTGCGGACACGCTGTCTCGGGCGCCTCTCTCATCCACAACCCAGCATCCGTACGAGACGTCCGATCTGATAGTCCTGGGCGTAAACTTCGTGCCCTCGGTCAGTTGAAGTCCCTAGCTGAGCACACGGCAGCAGACGCTTCGCTACAGCAGCTGGCCGCGATCATCAAGCAGGGTTGGCCAGACCGCCGCTCTTCCCTGCCGGCCGCAGCGGTGCCTTACTTCTTGGTTCGTGACGAGTTGGTGCTGCGTGGCAGTGTGATTGTGAAGGGGCACAAGGTGGTGGTGCCCGAAGCACTACGGGAACAATACTTCGAGACCGCTCATCGTGGCCATCCCGGGGCCGAGGCGACCCTTTCTGTCGCTCAGAGCCAGTTCTTCTGGCCCGACATGCCTCGCTACTTCCGGGATAGGGTCTCCGCGTGCCCTACCTGTAACAGCCTCGCTCCACAACAACAGCGCCAGCCGCTCCTGCAGCAGCCAGCTGAAGACCTGCCATGGTCTGAGCTAGCAACCGACATCTTCGAGTGGCACGGAAAGCACTTCCTGGTGCTTGTCGCCTCTTACTCCAGCTGGTTTGAAGTTGACCAGCTCCACTCCCTCTGTTCCTCCGCAGTCATCGACAAGTTGCGCCGCCACTTTGCCACCTTCGGGTCCCCCGTCAGCCTGCAGTCGGACAACGGCAGCCAGTTCACCAGTGCCGAGTTCCGCGATTTTGCTGAGCGTTGGAAGTTTCGTCATTACACCAGCAGCCCGGAGTACCCACAGAGCAATGGACTGGCCGAGCGCGCGGTCCGCAGTGCTAAAGGATTGTTGGATCGTTGCCGCCTATCCCGCTCCGACATCTACCGGGCCCTGCTGAACCTCCGCAACATCTCCCGCGACCATGCCCTGGGCTCCCCGGCTCTGCGACTCATGTCCCGAGTCACGAGGCCCACGGTCCCGGTGTCTCAGCAGTCCCTGTCCCCTTCCGTCTTTAAACCTGCCTTGGTCCGGGAACGCATTACCGAAAGACACGATATCCAGAAGCGTTCCCACGACAGGTCCTGCCGTGTCCTCTGCCCTCTTCTCCCCGGCCAGGTCGTCCGTATGTGGTCCTCTTCTGGCCGTTCCAGGCTGGCCGTGGTCGTCGGCTCTGCGGTTCCCCTCGTTCATACCTTGTCAACCGCGACGGAAGGGTGTACCGCCGGTCCCGCCAGCATCTCCGGCTCGTGAACGAGCCTCTCCCACCCCCGGCGGCTCCGTATGCCCCCCCCGCTGCCCCTTTCGCGGCCCTGTGCTTTGCCCATTGCTCTGGGGCCGGCCTCCCCTCGTCCTCCTCCGGAGCTCCTCCCCGCTGCGGTCCCGCTTTCTCCGGCTTCCGCGCCCTTCTCTTCGCCTCCCTCCCCGCTGCCTTCGTCGCCGAGGAGTTCTCCTGTCCGTAGCCCCCACCATGACCCAGCGTCCCCGCTTGTTCCCGTCGGGGAAGGAGGTGATGGTGAGGTGCGGACCCGGTCTGGTCGCCTGGTCAGGCCGCCGGTCCGTTACGGCGATTACGTGTGATCCTGTATCCCTGTGCTTTACTGTTTGCACTCACCCTGGCGCATGAGACGTGGTCGCCCTGTCACTCACTGTTTGTTTTGGTAGAGGAAGGATGTAGATGATATGTGTGTACACCGTTAATTGATAGTAACGATGTCCATGCTAACCACTCCCCCCACCATTTAGTATAACTGCAACCCACACGCCCCTAGCTCGCTCTCTGGTGTTCGTGACAGACCACGTACAGCCAGGGCTATGTATGACGTGTGCTTAATAAAAGTACTGAATACTTTAAGGTGTCTGTGAACCTGCTTTAAAGTAAGTATGCAGATGATACTAAGATAGGTGGTGTTGTGGATAATGAAGTAGATTTCCAAAGTCTACACAGAGATTTGGGCCATTTGGAAAAGTGGGCTGAAAGATGGCAGATGGAGTTTAATGCTGATAAGTGTGAAGTGCTACATCATGGCAGGACAAATCAAAATAGGACGAACATGGTAAGAATCAAATACAGAATCAAATACACAGGACTAGATGTTAAGAAGTCCCTTGTGCCAGTAGGTGGGGAGCATTTCACGACATTCATTGATTGCTGAGAGTGGTGGACGCTCAACATCGGGGGGGGGGGGGGCTGGGGGGGGGGGGGGGGGCTGGGGGGGGGGGGGGGGGGTACGTATATGTATATCTTGGCCTGGGTAACCTTCAGGACAGCTGGGCACAGGACACATCATCAGTAGTGTACCCTTGCATCACTGGGTGTTTCGGCCTTTTATTCACTATACACCCTCCACAAGGGCGGCCCGCTGCAGGATGATCAGCCCTCAGCGTGTGTCCCGTGTCAAACTGCCTCAAAGATTCACCGTGACGCATTTGGGGCCCAGCATGGGTCTTTCCGCTTGAGCCAAATCCAACAGCTGCTTCTTTCAGCCGCGTCTGAGAGTGATCTTATGGTCTTCTGCAGAGCCTGACATGGATTCCAAGCTCCTTCAGCAGTCTGATGGTAGATGACGCAACAAATCCTCTGCATCCCACACTTCAACTGGATAAACGTTGATGTTCCAGCCACGCTGCCTTGCCTCTGCTGCAAGCTCTGTGTAGCGCAGCTTCTTACGCTCATAGGCCTCCACAACAGAGTTCTCCCATGGAACTGTGAGCTCTATGATGTAAGCAGTCTTCTGTTGAAAGGGACCAGAACACCAAATCTGGCCTGAGGTTGGTCGAAAGCAATTTCAGGTGGAAAGATTAGTTGTCGGCGATGTCCGCCAGCATCCTCCAGTCACGGGCCCTGCATAGGTTTCCTTCTTCTGATCTAGTGGAAGGATGTTTCGGTGTTTTCTGTCCTTCTCGGACAAAGGTTGTCGCCCTTAAGTGGGAGGGGTTGCTTGCTCTCGGAGGCAAGGAATTGGTCGCACACTGCCTGTTCTCAGGGGCTGTTGCCAGGCTTTTTAATACCTGATTATGCCTCCACGTGTATCTCCCTTGCGTGAGGCTGGTCTTGCAGCCTACCATGATGTGTTTGAGGGTCGCTGGAGTTGGGCAGAGGGCACAGGTTGGATCCTCGCCGTACCACTGATTGAGGTTCTTTGGTGATGGAAGGACGTCGTATGTCGCTCTGATGATGAAGCTGATCTTGCTTGATTCCATTTCCCATAGTTCTTTCCAGCTGATCTTCCTCTGCTCCACACCTTCCCACTGCATCCATTGCCCTGTTTGGCAAGCGAGACCGCCTTTGCACTTCTTGCGGCCTCCTCCTGTCGCCGCACCTCCTCAACCACCAATATCCTCCGCTCTGATGTTGTGGGCCTTTCGCCAAGTTGGTTTACTTGTCGTAAGGCCAAAGCCTCTCTCTTCCCTGCTGCACTTGCCCCACGACGTCTTTGTGCCTCAGGGCTGATGAAGCTTGCTGTACTGCATCAGATGGTTGTCCACTTCCGGCCGGTTACTAGGGGCGGCGCAACAGCACTGATGGTCTTGTCTCTAGAGTCCCTCAGTTGTCATCTGGAGTCTTACTTTGGAACACTTGTATTCCTCTGTTAGACTAGTGAGAGGTAGTTCCAGGACCCCTTTGCCATAGAGGCCGATGTTAGTTAGACATCGTGGGACACCGAGCCATTTCTTCGCGTATGAAGTTATGGTTCGCTCCATCTTCTCCACAGTTGTTATTGGAGCTTCATAAACGGTCAGTGGCCACATTGTCCGAGGAAGGAGTCCAAACTCTAGGCACCAGAGCTTCAGTTTCCCAGGCAGTAGGGTCTGATTGATGATCTCCAGGCCGTTGACAATTTCTTGCCTTAGCTGTTGCACCTGCTCTTTGTCCTTGAGACTTGCGTTGTACCATCTGCCCAGGCTTTTTACTGGCTGCTCAGACACTGTTGGTATTAGGTCGTCACCGATGCAGAACCTTGTGTCTCTAAGCACCCCCTTAACTATGGAGATGCTTCGAGACTTACTTGGTTTGATTTTCATTCGGGCCCACTTGATGTTCTCCTGCAGCTTTCCAAGTAGCCGCTTGGTGCATGCTGCAGTAGTGGTTATTGTTGTCATATCGTCCATGTATGCCCTGATGGGTGGCAGACGGAGCCCAGCTCTGGTTCGTTCACCGCCCACCACCCATTTTGAGGGCCCTGATGATGACTTCCATGGCCATTGTAAAAGGCCAAGGGTGAGACTGTGCAGCCTGCCATGATGCCTACTTCCAAGCGCTGCCATGTTGTACTGAATTCAGCTGTTGTGAAGCACAGCTGCAGGTCTTGGAAATAGTTCTTGACCAGTGTGGTGATGAGCTCTGGTACATGGAAAAAGGCAAAAGATTCCCATAAGGAGTTCATGTGGAACTGAACCAAATGCATTGGCCAGATCGAGGAAGATCACATGTAGGTCTCTCTTGTCCTTCTTAGCTGCTTGGATCTGGTGCCAGATCATGCTTGTATGCTCCAAGCAGCCCGAAAAACCTGGAATTCCTGCTTTCTGTACAGATGTATCAATGTACTTGTTTGTTACCAGATAGGTGGATAGCCTTTGTGATACAATGCTGAAATAGATTTTTCCCTCGACGTTGAGGAGACATATTGGCCGGAATTGGCTGATGTCTGATGCATCCTTTTCTTTAGGTATTAGTATGCCGCCGGCCCTTCGCCACACCTTAGGTATTGTTTGCTTCTTCCACACCACCCTCATGAGCTTCCATAGAAAGCGTAACACATCCGGTGCATTCTTGTAGAGCTTGTATGGTACTCCGTTTGGGCCCCGGAGCTGATTGCTGCTCTTGCTCGCCGGACCGTGTTCTCTACCTCTTTCCATTTCGGAGGGCTGGTGTCCATGTTGAATTCAGGTGGTTGAATAGGTGGGATGTCATGTGGGATGACTAACTTCTCATGCCTTTTCGTGTCTTGGTGGGCCTTTTCCAGGTGTTCCTCCAATTCTTGTTTTGATGTTTTCAAAGTTCCACTTTTTTCCTTTGCGAAGAGGTCTTTGATGAACTTGAAAGGGTCTTTGTAGACCGTGTTCTTGTGTGTTCTTTATTCTTGCGAAGTTTCCTCATGTTCTCTGCTTTTCGCAAGGTTGCCAATCGGCTCTTGATGTCCTCTTGGAGTAGCATGAGACCTTCTCTCTCTGCGTCAGTTGCTTTTTTTCCATTGCTTTTTCAACTGTCTCCTCTCTCTGATTAGCCTCTCGATCTCCTGCTGCCTCCTGGACTTGATTGGTGTTGGTAACTTCTTTCCACTCTCCCTTTACTTACCCCAAACCGTTCTTCTCCATAGCTGTAGATTATGTTGCCCATCCTTTCAAGCTTTTCCACTGCTGTGCCCACTTGTTGCTCCAAGATATGTATAAGGTCACTGTTGACCGTCTCCCACTCTTTCTTTTCAACAGCTTTGGGCCACTTCACTCCAGGTTTATGCCCTTTGATCTTTCCCTCCAATGGAGGTCTTTGTAGTTGTTGCGTGGGCTCCTCCACCGGCATTTCTGTGCTTGTATCACCCTCTTCAGTGACATGGGTGCTGATGCTCTGCGAACTTTGGTTTGTGTCCCGTCGCTGTGCTTCATTCGACTGATTTGACTGGTTGCTTCGTAAGAAGTACTGGTCAATGCGAGGCCCATGTCTCTGCTCTCTCAAGCACTTTTTCCTCCCTTGGTGGATCTTCAAGCCCATCATTGATGTTCTTTTCTCCCAACCACAGATGCACACCTGAAGTTTGTGTCCCGCAGCTGTTGTGGATGTCTCATGTGCCATGCTCTCCTTGTCCGTGGTCGTTTCCGTTCCTGGGTCTGTAACCGTGTTATCAATCGGTGAGCCATCTTGCGCCCCCGCTCTCGCAGGCTCTAGGGGTATTTCTTTTAATTTACTTTTTGTAGCATTTAGCGGGTGTCTCCAACTAGCTGAAACAGCTTTGGAGACTGCTGTCATGGGGAGCTAGCCCATGACGGCCCCATTGGGGTCTGTTCCCTCCTGTCAGCTGTCTCTCAAGCTGTCACATGGACTTTCCCATGTTGTCAGCTGTCCTTTCACAGCAGTCATGGATAAGTCCAGATTTTCAGAATCAATACACAGGACTAGATGTTAAGAAGTCCCTTGTGCCAGTAGGTGGGGAGCATTTCACGACATTCATTGATTGCTGAGAGTGGTGGACGCTCAACATCGGGGGGGGGGGGGGGTGGGGGGGGGGGGGCTGGGGGGGGGGGGTACGTATATGTATATCTTGGCCTGGGTAACCTTCAGGACAGCTGGGCACAGGACAACATCATCAGTAGTGTACCCTTGCATCACTGGGTGTTTTCGGCCTTTTATCACTATACACCCTCCACAAGGGCGGTCCGCTGCAGGATGATCAGCCCTCAGCGTGTGTCCCGTGTCAAACTGCCTCAAAGATTCACCGTGACGCATTTGGGGCCCAGCATGGGTCTTTCCGCTTGAGCCAAATCCAACAGCTGCTTCTTTCAGCCGCGTCTGAGAGTGATCTTATGGTCTTCTGCAGAGCCTGACCATGGATTCCAAGCTCCTTCAGCAGTCTGATGGTAGATGACGCAACAAATCCTCTGCATCCCACTTCAACTGGATATAAACGTGATGTTCCAGCCACGCTGCCTTGCCTCTGCTGCAAGCTCTGTGTAGCGCAGCTTCTTACGCTCATAGGCCTCCACAACAGAGTTCTCCCATGGAACTGTGAGCTCTATGATGTAAGCAGTCTTTCTGTGAAAGGGACCAGAACACCAAATCTGGCCTGAGGTTGGTCGAAGCCAATTTCAGGTGGAAAGATTAGTTGTCGGCCGATGTCCGCCAGCATCCTCCAGTCACGGGCCCTGCATAGGTTTCCTTCTTCTGATCTAGTGGAAGGATGTTTCGGTGTTTTCTGTCCTTCTCGGACAAAGGTTGTCGCCCTTAAGTGGGAGGGGTTGCTTGCTCTCGGAGGCAAGGAATTGGTCGCACACAGCCTGTTCTCAAGGGCTGTTGCCAGGCTTTTTAATACCTGATTATGCCTCCACGTGTATCTCCCTTGCGTGAGGCTGGTCTTGCAGCCTACCATGATGTGTTTGAGGGTCGCTGGAGTTGGGGCAGAGGGCACAGGTTGGATCCTCGCCGTACCACTGATTGAGGTTCTTTGGTGATGGAAGGACGTCGTATGTCGCTCTGATGATGAAGCTGATCTTGCTTGATTCCATTTCCCATAGTTCTTTCCAGCTGATCTTCCTCTGCTCCACACCTTCCCACTGCATCCATTGCCCCTGTTTGGCAAGCGAGACCGCCTTTGCACTTCTTGCGGCCTCCTCCTGTCGCCGCACCTCCTCAAACCACCAATATCCTCCGCTCTGATGTTGTGGCCTTTCGCCAAGTTGGTTTTACTTGTCGTAAGGCCAAAGCCTCCTTCTTCCCTGCTGCACTTGCCCCACGACGTCTTTGTTGCCTCAGGGCTGATGAATGCTTGCTGTACTGCATCAGATGGTGTCCACTTCCGGCCGGTTACTAGGGGCGGCGCAACAGCACTGATGGTCTTGTCTCTAGAGTCCTCAGTGTCATCTGGAGTCTTACTTTGGAAACACTTGTATTCCTCTGTTAGACTAGTGAGAGGTAGTTCCAGGACCCTTTGCCATAGAGGCCGATGTTAGTTAGACATCGTGGGACACCGAGCCATTTCTTCGCGTATGAAGTTATGGTTCGCTCCATCTTCTCCACAGTTGTTATTGGAGCTTCATAAACGGTCAGTGGCCACATTGTCCGAGGAAGGAGTCCAAACTCTAGGCACCAGAGCTTCAGTTTCCCAGGCAGTAGGGTCTGATTGATGATCTCCAGGCCGTTGACAATTTCTTGCCTTAGCTGTTGCACCTGCTCTTTGTCCTTGAGACTTGCGTTGTACCATCTGCCCAGGCTTTTTACTGGCTGCTCAGACACTGTTGGTATTTAGGTCGTCACCGATGCAGAACCTTGTGTCTCTAAGCACCCCCTTAACTATGGAGATGCTTCGAGACTTACTTGGTTTGATTTTCATTCGGGCCCACTTGATGTTCTCCTGCAGCTTTCCAAGTAGCCGCTTGGTGCATGCTGCAGTAGTGGTTATTGTTGTCATATCGTCCATGTATGCCCTGATGGGTAAATAGTAGGGCATTGAGGAATGCTGTGGAACAGAGGGATCTAGGCATAACTGTTGCATAGTTCCTGAAGGTGGAATCGCATGTACATAGGGTGGTAAAGAAAGCCCTTTGGTGTGCTGGCCTTTATAAATCAGAGCATTGAATATAGGAGTAGGGAAGTAATGTTAAAATTGTACAAGGCATTGGTAAGACCACTTCTGGAGTATGGTGTACAATTTTGGTCGCCTAGTTATAGGAAGGATGTCAACAAAACAGAGAGAGTACAGAGGAGATTTACTAGAATGTTGCCAGGGTTCCAGCAACTATGTTACAGAGAAAGGTTGAACAAGTTAGGTCTTTATTCTTTGGAGCGCAGAATGTTAAGGGTGGACTTGATTGAGGTCTTTAAAATGATGAAAGGGATAGACAGTTGACGTGGATACGTTTTTCCCATTGAGGGTAGGGAAGATTCAAACAAGAGGGCATGACATGAGAATTAAGGGACAGAGGTTTCGGGGTAACGTGAGGGGGAACTTCTTTACTCAGCTGTGTGGAATCAGCTTCCAGCAGAAGTGGTGGAGGCAGGATCGATTTTAACATTTAAGAGTAAAGTGGATAGGTATATGGACATGAAGGGAATGGAGGGGTATTGTCTGAGTGCAGGTAGATGGGACTAGGGGAAAACAAATGGTCAGCACGGACTGGAAGGGCCGAGAGGGCCTGTTTCCGTGCTGTAATTGTTATATGGTTATATGGTTATAAACCCCTCCATACACTTCCAAACATATTTAAACCCCATCTGAATGCTTCAAACCCTCTCTAAACCCTATTTATACCCCTCTAAACCCCATTTAAACCCCTGTAAACCACCGTATACCCCTCCAATCCCCTCTAATCCCCCTCAACCCCTCTAAACCCCTCTAAAAACCCATATAAACCCATCTAAAGCCGTCTAACCCACTAAACCCCTCTCAGCCCCTCTAATCCCCTCTGAACCCCACTAAATCCCCTTCATCCCTCAGACAAACCTCTAAACAATCTCCAAACCCCGCTAAACACCTCTAAACCGACTCTAAACATCCTATAAACCCTCTAAACCCCTCTTCGCCCCACCAAACACACTCTAAATCAGTCAAAACCCTTCTAAACCCAATCTAATCTAAACCCATCTAAACCTCTCTAAACCTCCCATAAATCCCTCTAAACCCCTCTATACCCTCTCTAAACCCCTCCTAGCGAGCTGTAAATCCCTTTAAATACGTCTAAACCTCCTCTAAATCCCTCTAAATCCCTCTGAACCCCGTCGAACCCACTCTAAACACCATGTAAACCCCTCTGAACCCCGTTAACCCCCACTAAATCCCCTTTACAAACCCCCAGAACCCCTCTAAACCCTATCTAAACCCCTCTAAACCCCATATAAACCATCTAATCCCCCCATAAACACATCTAGCCCATTCTAAACCCCACTAAACCCGCTCTAAATCGCACAAAACGCCTCCAAAACCCTTCTAGTCCCATCAAATCCCTCTAAACCCCATATGAACCCCTCCAAACCACCCTAAATCAACTTATCGAAACCCCTATAAACCTCCCATGAATCCATCTACACCCATCTAAAGCCACTCTGAACCCCTAAAAACGACTGTAAACCATTGAAAACCCCTCTAGATACCCGCCAACCCATCTAAACCCATCTAAAACACTCTAAAACCCCCTGGTAAACCCTCTAAACAACGTCTAACCCCATTACACCCCTCTAAAACCCTCTGAACCCCTCTAATCCTTTTTAAGTACCTTCTAAATCACTCTACACCCCACTGTACCACAATACTCCTCTGAACCCGCTCTAAATCCCTCTAAACCCCATTAAAACTTCAACTGAATTCCTCAAAAGAATTCTAAACCGCATACACGAAATAAACCCATCAAAAACCCCGGCAAATCCCCTCTAAAAACCCCTATACCCCCTATAAACACATATGAAACCACTTTTACATCCTCTATACTCCTCCAAACCTGTCTAAACACACTATAACCTCTCTTCACCCATCTAAACCCCTATAACTCCTCTAAATCCCCCTAAACACCATCGAACCCACTCTAAACCCCTATAAAACCCCCTGTAAACCACTGTCAAACCCTCTAAACCCCTCTAACACCTAAAACCCCTCTAAACACCTCTGAACACATCCAAACCCAAACCCTCTAAACGTCTCTAAACCCCTCTAAACCAGCTAAACCCCTCTAATCCGCAGTAGTAAACCCCACTAAATCCCTCTACATCCCTCTAACCCCCTCTAAACCCTCTAAACCCCTCTAAACCCCTCTATACCCCTCTAAACTCCCTCTTAACCCCTCTTAACCCCACTAAACGCCTCTTTATCCATCAAAACGCATCTAAAATCCTAAACCCCATCTAATCCTCTAACTCCATAGTAACCCTCTAACCCCCCCCTAAATCAACTATTCTAAGCCCATCTAAACCCCTATAAACCTCCTACATATCCATTTAAACCCCTCTAAACCACCTCTAAACCCATGGAAATCACTGTAACCGCTTCTAAACCCTTCTATACCTCCAAACGCCATTAAACCCCTCTAAACCCCTAGAAACCTCATCTAAACACCACGAAAAACAATGCTAAAACCCTCTAAACCAGTCTAAACATTATCTAAGCCAATCTAACCATTTGAACCCATCTAAAATTCTAATCCCCTCTGAATACCCTTTAACCCACTAACCCCCTTAAACCCCTATAAAACCCTCTAAACCCCCTAACCCCTCTAAACCCTCTCTAAACCAACTATAAACACTTCCAAACCATCTGAACTACTTCCAAACCCTCTATACCTTTCCAAACCCATCTAAACCCATTCTAATCCATCTAAACCCATCTAAAGCACCTCTAAACCACTCTGATCCCTCTAAACATATCTAAACCCGTCTGAATTCCTCAGATCCGCTCTAAACCCACTCTAACCCCCACTAACCCCCATCGTAACCATTGTAAACCACAGTAAACCCCTCTAAACCCCTCTGAACACCCATACACCCCTCAAAACCCCTCTAAACACTTAAGCCCTCTAATCCCCTCTAAACCCACTAAATCCCTCTACAACGTTCATAACCCCTCCAAACTGTATCTACTCCTCTAAACCCCTATAAACTCCGTATAAACCATCTAAACACCCTAGAAACCAATTATAACCCCTCTAAACTACACTAAACCCCCTCTAAATCGCGCAAAGCGCCTCCAAAACTCTTCTAGCCCCATCTAATCCTTCTAAACCCAATATAAACCCCTCTAGATACCATCTACACCCATCGAAACCCATCTAAATCCCTCTAAACCCCTCTAATCCCTTTTAAATGCCATCTAAACCCCCTCTAACCCACCCCAAACCTCCCTAGCCACGCTCGCAATCACTCCAAACCCTATTAAATCCAATCTGAATCCCTCCAAACCGTACTAAACCCCAACATCCCCAAAACCCCTCTAAACCCATGTAAAGCCCCTCTAAAACCCTCTATACCCTCTTTCCCCCCTGTACACACATCTAAACCAATCTCAACCACTTCTAAAGCCCTCTTTACTCCTCCATCTAAACCCATTCTAACCCTCTCTAAACCCATCGAAACCTCCTCTAAACAACCACGAAAAACAACTCTAAAACCCTCTAAAGCACTCTAAACATTATCTAAACCAATCTAAACCCATCGGAACCCATCCAAAACCCCTCTAATCCCCTCTGAATACCCTTTAACCCACTAACACCTCTAACCGCTCTAAAACCCTCAAAACCCTCTAAACCCCTCTAAACCCTCTCTAAACTCACCTAAAACCAACGAAAACCCTGTAAAGCCCCTCTAAAGACCCTCGATACCCCTAAAAACACATTTAAACCCATCTGAACTACTTCCAAATCTATACTATTCTAAACCCATCTAAACCCATTCGAATAGTAAGATGAAATGAGAACTTACCAGTTTGAAGTTTGATATTTATGTTATGAGGAGTTACGATGAGGGATTACGTGAAGACCCCGCCAGAACGCATGCGCGTATTCTTCAAAGCAGTGGTGTGAAATTACAGATACCAGAGTAGACTAATATAGTAAGATAAGAGAGAACTTCCATACCAGTTGAACTTTATAATATAGGGTTTTGGGAGCGGAGGGCACGTAATCCCTCATCGTAACTCCTCATAAAATAAAGATCAAACTTCAAACTGGTAAGTTCTTATTTAATCTTACTATTTTACTTCGGAGTCACGTGAGTGACTACGTGAAGATTTCAAAGCTCTGTGATTTCATGCCCTGGAACAAGACCATGCTCACACACTGCCATTCTGGGAAGGAGGATGAACGTATTTCACACACGATACTGTGCTGAAAAACAATAAAGGTATTATTCATACCTAAAATAATATGCCCCACATTGGGTAATTTATTTTACATAACTTAATTTTTCCCTGCAAACGTCTCAGGATCGGCCACGGGTTTATTATAAAGCATTGGATGCGTTCATTGCTCCACCCCGCTGTGGCAAGGATGTGGTCCATAGGAACTCCCATCATCCTAGCGTCCGATGTAGATGCAGCCCTGTTGGAGTGAGATTTGAAACATTAGTATCCACCACTGCACGTACTACCACCATAACCATCTGGATATGGTTTGCACTGTGACCTTAGGTGAGGGCATTTATGGCTAATGAGAAAGCTCTCTCCGTGCCCATAAGTGTCTTGGTGACTATATATTGGAAAATATGCGTCACCATGCAGGACCGACTATCTGCAGGATAGGGCAGAACTCTAATATTGGCCAGAGGAACCGGGTCAGTCTCGTTTAAGTACCCCTTTATGTAGCAGGTTATCTGCCATTTGCGACAGGCATGACGTCCTATACTAGCTTGTGTAAGGACTGGACCCGTTGTGCTGATCCAAGTGCCATAATCATTCCCATCCAGGATATTAGTTTGTCCAGAGTGAGCCCCGATATTGGTGTCCATCCTCGTAACATGGTGTACTACCTATGTCCCATATATGGGTGTATCTGGGCCTGGGCGGGATAGAGTACAAATACCCCTCATTCGTTTAGGTACTAGTGGGTGTGATCCTATAGCCAGGTGATCACTCCCTCTGCCCAGATATTAGATAGGGCACTCCTTGCACAATAATGGCACTGTAACTCAATCCTTCATCGAAGTGAAGGGTGGCCAGAACTCCAGCACTCCAGTGTTGGTGGCTGAGTCATATGTAGTGTTCGTCCTGGTGCAGAACACTTCCCATTTCCTGACATATGTCAGGTACTGTCTTCTCGTGGACTCCCTGCACGACGCTGAGATGGCATTGATCGTCCTGTCGGAGAGTCCGTATCCCAGAAATGGCCTGTTCAGAAACTGCAAATCAACAAGTTCATACAGTCATGGCACAGATACTTCCCCGCACGGGGTGTGCCAACCTCCTTGGCCGTTGTTGATCCAGATGCAGGGTTCTGAGACCATCTTTGTACTGTTGGGAACCATGGTACCCGTTGCGGCGTCTTGTTTAATTATTGTAAGACTCGCCTGATGAGGCAGAAGGGGAAAATGCATAGCAAAACACCCCCCCCCCCCAATGCAGCGAGAAATCGTCCATCGCTGCTGCCCCTGGGTCTGGTTCCCAAGCAACATATGTTGGTAGTTGGTGAATTAGTCTGGATAGAAAAAAGGTCGATATCTGGTGTCCCATACCGGTCTATAATATCTGTAAACACTTTCCGATCCAACATCCATTTAATGTTGTCGTTGAATTTACGTGACCTGGTGTCTGCCACTGTATTTAGTTTACCTGGAAGGTAAGTGGATGAGATCCAAATCTCTCTCCCAGACACCAGTGCCAGATATTATTAGCCAATTCATCACATGATATCGACTTTATTTCACCCATATGATTATATATAGGCCCCCACTTAGGTATCAATTTGTGCCGTACATGCAACTGGTGCTCATCTGAGCAGTAGGCCCTGAGTCCATGAAACGCTACCAGCATTTCTAGATAATTAATTCCTAGTGCTTTAAACAGAATAATTTTTGTGCACTCATCTGCCACCACAACTTGCGGTGGTATTAGTTGCTCCCCAACCTTTAGCACTGGCATCAGTCTGTAATGTACCCTAGGGATATAGAATGGGGTGATGGGGTTAGAATAATTATGCTGAGCATTTCTATCCACCAGTTTAATTCTGATTTGCTTTCCCTGGTAGTTGCATAGCCTATTGAAATGGCCTGCATGATTTTTGAGAGCTAAAATTTCCTCTTCCAGGTTTTAATAATGGAGTGGTCCAATTGTGCTGCTGGGAACGCAGCCACCAATTTCCAAATCACTCTTGCTCCTTGCCGAATGGATGGTTCCCTGATGCCAGTGAGGCTTTTGCATACTCCCATCAAGTCTGTCACTTTGTTTGGTGGCAAGGTGATAGACATATGAACGGAGTCAATAGTGAACCCCAAATAATCCATGGTAGTGGAGGGTTCCAATTTTGATTTATCTGGATGTACGTTAAATCCCTGTGTTGTTGCAGATACCACCAATGTAGCCAGCTCCAATTTTCACCTACAATGAGAATATCACCCAGGTAAGCCATGGCGATATGGTTATGTTTCTTTAAGTATGCTAAAGCTGGTTTTAATAAATTTGTAATAGCCTGGGTGCTGATGACAACCCATTGGGTAAGGCCTTATACTGCCATAGCTGTCCCATCCAGATACATTTCAGGTATTTACGATGATCCTGTGTGTGACAAACGTGTCTATTTTGAAATGGGCATACTGAACGGAAGTATTTAGTTCGGTCAAATCTGTAATGATACGGCAACCACTGTATTTTAAATTTTTATAAGTATATTTGATACGAACTCTTGAAATTCTCTGATTGCTTTCTCAATTCCCTTTTGTGTTTAGTCTTAACAGTTCAGCATGGCCTGCTGTTCTCTCTTTTTGTGAAGTATGAACTTCCTGCTAGGCGTATGCTGAACTGGGACGGTAGTTCGTATACAAATTCAATTTTGTAATTCTGAATACTTCCGAGTATGTAAAAGTTCAGAGGTAAAAGTGCAGCACACATGATGAAACAAGTGCAACCGTCCCCCAACTTTTGATGAATCGGACATGCAATGTTTTTAAGACAACCAGACCCACCTACCTCCATGGTTACCGGTGTTGTGTGGGTTGTCTCCGCACTTGTTTCTTCTGGTATTGTGTTGTTGCGTTGTGGGATTGGCGCATTTTCCATGAAGGCCGGGCTGGGCCATGGTCTGAAAGACCGCTGTGCAGGTGGGCCGGCCTTCGAGCTTTCACCACCAGATGGTCTTCCATAGTACCGATGGCTGGTGGGTGTGTAGGGGTGCTGCCGCTGTTGATAGTGGGTTTTAGAGGTGCTTGGCACCTTGATCAGGCCTATAGCCTTGGCTTCCTCATGCAGGTCTTTCACCTGCTTCGGGAGGTCCCCCAACAGCAATTTTGGCGCCTGCGTGCTACTTGTCTTGCATAATTCCGCACTTCATGATGATGCTCTTCCTGTAACTGTTAATCTCCACTGAGTATTACACAGTCTGCTAGAGCATCTAGTAACTCTTCAGGCAAATCAACCCCATCAGTTGTCCTGGTACTGCTGTGATTTTAGCAGCCAGCAGTTTCCTCTGGAGCTTCCCCTCCTGGCTCCTTATAGATGGGCTCCTGTTGCCCCAGATGGGGTCATAGACTGCTGGTACTTTAAGAGAATGGAGTTCTCTGGAGCAATGTACTTCCCAGCCATAAAGTTAATGGCTTGCTCCTGTAGCTGGTTTGTAGCCATGTATTTTGTACTGGCTTGCAGCTTTGTATAGGCAGTCCTTCCTGAGATGGTACAGCATGTGTTCCCACAATTCTTCTGCTCCTCTCTCTTCTGGCACCCCTCACAGTTGACTGTTCAGCCATTGCCCCTTCTTCAGGGTCAGCCCAGCTCTGACCCCTAATGCTCCCCTGCAAAGAGGGTGAGACATTTGGCAGTCCTTGAAAGGATCCTGCCGTGGGTCTGCGAGGAGACCCACTGTGACTCTGCCCCTGCATAAGCAGGTCACGCTGGAGCATTGCTCCCCATCCGCTCCTGCGGGAAAGACGCCCGCCGTCCCTATCCGGGAATGGGGTGTCTTCAGGTCCGGACCAGCTGAGTCAACGGTCCTGTCCGACTTCCGGGTGGTTTTGCCGCCGACCGCGGCGCACCAGCGGTCTGTAGCGGCGAGAAGCCGGGAGCTGCTGGCAGCACCTGCAGCTCTGGAGAGACGGCACGCTGCTTGCTGCTTCCACAGCAGCGGTATCAGCTGCTGCTCTCCCTTACGCGACTCCATGGTGCTTCCTCCTGAAAAAGAAATTACACCGAGTCGCCGCGCTCACCAGAAAAGGTAAGACTTACCTTCAGTAAGTTTTGAAAACTTGCGCTGGAGGAGCGGCGCTCCTCCCGACTGTCGCTACCGCAATGCGTTCGACGATTTACGCGCATGCGTGCTGGCGGGGTCTTCACGTAGTCACTCACGTGACTCCGAAGTAAAATCCCATTTAAACCCATCTAAACCACATCTGAACCACACTGATCCTCTCTAACCCATCTAACCCCCACTAACCCCCAGATAAACCCTTGTAAACCACAGTGAACCCCTCAAAACCCCGCGTAACACCCATACACCCCTCTAAACACTCTAAGACCCTCTAATCCCCTCTAAACCCCACTAAATCCCCACTTCAACGTTCAGAACCCAACTCTAAATCCCTAAAAACTAAATCCCTGTAAAACATTGTAAATCCCTCTAGATACCTTCTACACCCGTCGAAACCCATCTAAACCCCTCTAATCTATTTTAAATACCCTCTAAACCCCCTATAACCCACTCTAAAAACCCCTAAACCCGCTCTCAATCACTCCAAACCCCATTAAATCCAATCTGAATTCCTCAAAACCGTACTAAACCCCACGTTCCCCTAAACCCCTCTAAAGCTATGTACAGCCCCTCTAAAACCCTCTATACCCTCTATACCCCCTGTCCACACATCTAAACCAATCTGAACTGCTTCTAAACCCCTCTATACTCTCCATCTAAACCCTTTCGAATCCTCTCTAAACACATCTAACCCACCTTTAAACCCAACTAAAACACTCTAAACCCATGTAAACCGTTTGTGAATTCATCAAGACCTCTCCAAACCCCCTTTAACACCTCTAAACCACCCTTAATCCCCTACAATGCTCATAACCCCTTAAACCCTATCTAAACCCCTCTAAACTCCCTCTAAAACCCATTACACCATCTAAACCCCTTATAAACCCCCTCTAAACCCTCTAAACTCCACTAAACCCCTCTAAACCCCTCCAAACAACATCTAAACCCCTCTAAACCCATCTAAACTGCTCTAAACCCCTCCAATCACTCTAAGCCCCTCTAATCCCCACTGAACCCCAAAAAATCCCCTCTACATCCCTCAGAACCTTTATAAACCCTCTCTAAACCCCTCGAACCCCATTCTAAACCCCCTCTAAACCCTCGGACCCCCTCTAAACCCCGCTAAAACCCCTCTAAACACTCCTATCCCACTCTAAGCCCTTTAAAGCCACATCTAAATCCCTCTAAACCACCTCTAAATAATTCTAAACCCCTCTAAACATCCTCTCCACCCATCTAAACCACTATAAAACCAACTAAACCCGTTTAATCCCTTTTAAAAACATCTAAACCACTCTAAATCCCCTCTGCACCCTTCTAAACCGCTCTAAACCCGCTCCAATTCCCTCTAAACCCCATTAAACCTCCTCTGAATCCTTCAGAAGCGTTCTAAACCCCAACCTCGCATCTCAACCCCTCTAAACCCTCCAAACTCCTCTAATTCCCTTTAAGTTACTTCTAAACCACTCTAAACACCTCTAAATCACAAACCCCCTCTTAACCCTCTCTAAATCCTTCTAAACCCCAGTAAACCTCATCTGAAGCTCTCAAAACCGTATTAAACCCCAACCTCCCCTACACCCCTCTAACCCCCCGGTAAATCCCCTCTAAAACCCGCTATACCCCCTATAAACACATCTCAACCCATTTTAACCACTTCTATATCCCTCTATACACTTCCAAACCCATCTAAACCCATTCTAACCATCAAAAACCCTCAGAACCCCTCTAAACCTACTCTAAATCCATCTAAACCCCTCTTCACCCCATCTAATCCATTCGAAACCCGCTTTAAATCCGTGTAAACCACTGTGCACGCGTCTAAACCCGTCTAAGTTCCCCTAAACCCCTCTAAACCCCTCTAAACACATCTAAACCCCATGATGCACTAAACACATCTAAACCCCTCTAAACCCCTCTAAACGCCCCTAAACCCCGCTAAACGCATCTACACCCCTCTAGACGCGCTAAACCCTCTAATCCCTCCCAAACCCCACTAAATCCCCTATAAATCCCTCAGAACCCCTCTAACCCCTCTAAACTCCCCTAAACCCCTCGAAACCCCTCGAAACCCCACTAAACGTCCTCCAAATCCCCCGAAACGCATTACAACCCTTCTAACCCCATTTAATCCCTCTAAAGCCCATATAAACCCCTCTAAACACCCCAACATCAACTCTAAACCCATCTAAACCACTACAAACGTCCTACAAATCTATCTAAACCCCTATAAACCACACCTAAACCCCTGGAAATCACTGTAACCCCTCCTAACCCCCTCTAAACGCCTCTAAACGCCCAGTAGACCCCTCAAAACCCCTCGAAACATCCTCTAAACACCCACGTAAAGCAATTCAAAAACACTCTAAACCCTCCCTAAACATAATCTAAACCCATCTGAACACCTTCTAAAACCCCTCTAAACCGGGGCTCCAACATTATTACATGATATATTATTTCATATTATTGTGACATAATACAATATGACCTTGTTGCACTATGCAATACAATAATACATAAGTGTAATGGCAATGCATATACAATAGCTATACCAAATGATCACACACAGGGCAAGCCCTTTAACCCCCTAACAACCTGTAAACCCTCTAAACCCCTCTAAACCCTCTCTAACCTTACCTACATCCCACTAAACCCCTGTAAAGCCCATTTGAAACCCTCTATACACCCTATAAACACATCTAATCCCATCGGAATTACTTCTAAACCCCTCTATACTCTTCTAAACCCACATAAACCTATTCTTATCCCCTCTAAACCCACCTCAACCACCTCTAAACCACTGCGATCCCCTCTAAACCAATTTAAACCCCCCTCTGAATTCGTCAAACCCATCACAATCCACTGTAACCCCCTCTAACATCCCCTAAACCCCTCTAAACACATATAAACCCCTGTAATCTACAGTAAACCCTTCTAACCCCTCTAAACGCCCATAAACCCCTGGAAATCTTTCTAAACACGCTAAGTCCCTCTAATTCCCTCTAAACCCCACTTAATCCCATCTACAACCCTCAGAATCCCTCTAAACCCTGCCTAAACCCCTATAAACCACCTCTAAACCCCTTCTAAACCATCTAAAACCCCTCTAAATCCATCTAACCCCCTCTAAACCCCACTAAATCCCGCTCTAAACCCCATGAATCTCCTCCAAAACCATTCTAGCCCCATCTAATCCTTGAAAACCCCATATAAACCCCTCCAAACCTTCCAAAATCAACTCTAAACCCACCGAAACTCCTATAAACCTCCTATAAATCCATCTAAACCCCTGTAAACCCTCTCTAAACCCCTAAAAACGACGAAACCATTCTAAAGCCCGTCTAGATAACATCTAAACCCATCTAAACCCATCTAAAACACTCTAAGCACCTCTAAAGCCCTCTAAACAACGTATAACCCCATTAAACCCCTCTAAAACACTCCAAACCCCTATAATCCCCTTTAAGTACCTTCTAAACCACTCTAAACCCCTCTGTACCGCAAAACCCCTCTTAACCCGCCCTAAATCCCTCTAAACCTCATTATACCTCATCTAAATTCCTCAAAACCGTTCGAAACCCCCAACCTCCCCTAAACCACGGTAAATTGGATTGGATTGGAAGATTGGAAAACTTTATTGTCATTCAGACCTTGCGGTCTGAACGAAATGTCGTTGCCTGCAGTCATACATATAGTAAATAGCAAAAACATACAATAAACACATATTTTACATCCACCACAGCGAGTTCACCAGACACCTCCTCACTGTGGTGTAAGGCAAAAATCGTGTCTTTGTCTCTTCCCCTCTTCCTCTTCCTCTGCGCTGAGGCGACCCGGGCCTCCGATGTTGTGACCGCAACGGGTGATGTAAATAGGTCCCGCGGGTGAACCGCGCTCCGCGAGCGGCCGGTTCAACTCCGCGGCCCGGGGCGGTCGTAGCTACCGAAGCTGCCGCCCTCCAGTCCAGCGGACGCAGCTGTTGCCGCGGGAGCTCCCACTAAACCCCTTCTAAATTCCCTCTTAACCCCCTCTTAACCCCACAAAACGACCTCGAAATCCATCAAAACGTTTCTAAAATCCCCTGTAAAACCCTCTATAGCCCCTATAAACACATCTGAACCACTTTTAAATCCCTTTATACTCCTCCAAACTCATCTAAACCCATTCTAACCTCTCTAAACCCATCCAAACCCCCATAAACATCCTCAAAATCGCCCTAAACAACATCGAACCCACTCTTATCCCACCCTAAACCCCATCTAAACCCACCCTTTAAACCCCCGTAACCACTGTCAACCCCTCTCTAAACCCCTCTAAAACACATCTAAACCCCTCTAAACGTCTCTAACCCCCTCTAAGCCCCTCTAAACGTCTCTAAACCCCTCTAAACCCCTCTAAACCCGCATAAACCCCTCTAATCCCCAGTAAACCCTACTAAATCCCTCTACATCCATCTAAACCCCTCTAAATCCCCTCTAAACCCCCTCTAAATTCCCTCTTAACCCCTCTTAACCCCACAAAACGACCTCGAAATCCATCAAAACGTTTCTAAAAGCCTTCTAATCCCATCTAATCCCTCTAACTCCCATAGTAACCCCTCTAAACCCCCCCTAAATCAACTCATCAAAGCCCAACTAAAGCCTTATAAACCTCCTGCACATCCACCTACACCCCTCCAAACCACCTCTAAACCCATGGAGATCACTGTAACCGCTTCGAAACCTCTCTAAACCCCTCTAAACGCCAAGTAAACCCCTCTAAACCCCTCGGAACCTCCTCTAAACCCCCACGAAAAACAACTCTAAAACCCTCTAAACATTATCTAAACCCATCTGAACCCATCTAAAACCCCTCTAATCCCCTCTGCATACCCCTTAACCCACTAACCCCTCTAACCTCTCTAAAGCCCTCTAAACCCTCTAAAACCATCTAAACCCTCTCTAAACTCACCTATTCGCATCCATCTAAACCTATTCTAATCCTCTCTAAACCCATCTAAACCACCTTTAAGCCCAACTAAAACACTATAAATCCATCTAACCCCCCCTGTGAATTCATCAAAACCTCTCTAAACCCCCTTTAACACCTCTAAATCCCCGTTAAACTCCTACAACGCTCATAACCCTTCTAAACCCTATCTAAACCCATCTAAACCTCCTCTAAACCCCTTATAAAGCATCTAAACACACTTTAAACCTTCCCAAACCCCTCTAAACTCCACCAAACCCCTCTAAATCCCTCCAAACACATCTAAACCCCTCTAAACACCTATAAACCCCTACAAACATTCTAAGCCCCTCTAATCTCCGCTAAACCCCACTAAATCCCCTCTAAATCCATCAGAACCGTTCTAAACCCTCTCTAAACCCCTCTAACCCCATTCTAAACCCCCTCTAAACCCTCTAGACCCCCTCTAAATAACTCGAAACCCCTCTTAACCTCACCAAACCCTCTCTAAACCTCAAAACGCCTCAAAACCCTTATAATCCAATCTAATCCCTCGAAACCCCCTATGACCCCTCTATACCCCCGAAAAGTAACTCAGAACCCATCTACACGCCTCTAAGCCCCCTAAATATCCGTGAAAATCAATGTAATCCCTTCTAAACCCCTTTAAACCCCCATATACCCCTCTTAGCCCTTCAAAGCCACATCTAAATCCCTCTAAACCACCTCTAAATAATTATAAACCCCTCTAAACCAACCTAAACACCCTCTACACCCATCTAAACCACTTTAATACCCACTAACCCCCTCTAATCACTTTAAACAACATCTAAACCACTCTAAATCCCCTCTGCACCCATCTAAACCACTCTAAACGCCTCTGAACCCGCTTCAAATCCTTCAAAACTCCATTAAAACTCCTCTGTCCTTCAGAACCGCTCTAAGCCCCAACCTCCCCTAAACCCCCCTATACCCGGTAAAGCCCCACTAAAGCCATCTATACCCACTATAAACACATCTTCACCCATCTGAACCACATCTAAACCACTCTATACTCCTTCAAACCCATCTAAACTCATTCCAAATACCTCCAACGCCTCTAGAACCATTCTAACCCCATCTAATCCCTCGAAACCCCCTATAAATAATTCTAAACCCCTCTAAACACCGTCTAAGCCCATCTAAACCCCTCTAACCCCCTAAGCCCTTTAAGCCCATCTAATCCCCTCGAAATACCCTTTAAACCACTGAACCCCTCTAAACCCCCTCTAAAACCATCTAAACCATTCTAAACTACTCTAAACCCGCTCAAAATCGCGCTAAACCCCACTAACCCCCCCCCCGAATCGCTCACAGCCGTTCTAAAGTCCCTCTAACCTCCCCTAATACCTTGTAAACCCCTCTAACCCCCCAAATCCCTCTAAACCCCTCTAAAGCCTCTAAACCGCTCTAAACCCCCTATAAAGATTCTGAGCCTTTCTAATACCCACTAAACCCAACAAAATCCCTATAAACGCCCTCTGAAACCCATCTAATCCCCTCTGAACCCCACTAAATCTCCTCCACATCCCTCAGAATACATCTAAACCCTCTCCAAACCCCTCAAACCCCATCTAAACCCCTTATAAAACCACTAAACCCCTTATAACCCCCTCTAAACCCCCCTAAATTTACTCGAAAACCATCTAAACACCAATAAACATGCGTGGAAAACCCTCTAAACCCCCCTAAACTTCCTCTAAATCCCTGAAATCCACTGCAAACCATTCTAAACCCCTCTAAGCCCCTCTAAACACGCCTATACTCCTTTACATACCTCAAAGCCAACTCTAAATCCCTTAAACAAACTCCAAATAACTAAATAAATCTAAATCCCTCTAAACCCCTCTAAACACCCTCTAAACCACTCGAAACAACTCTAAACCCACTCTAAATCCCTCAAAACCGCACTAAAGCTCATTTGAATCCTTCAGAACCGTCCTAAACTCGAAACTCCCCTAAACCCCTCTAAACCCGGTAAAGCCTCTCTAAAACCATCTATACGTCGTATAAACACATCTTCGCCAATCTGAACCACTTCTAAACCACTCTAAACTCCTCGAAACCCATCTAAACTCATTCTCAATCCCTCGCAACGCCATTAGATCAATTTTAATCAGTCTTAATCCCTCTAAACATCACTAAATAACTCTACATCCATCTAAACCACTCTAAACACCCTCTAATCCCATCCAAACCTCTCTAATTCCCCTAGCCCCCTCTAACCATATAACCATATAACCATATAACCATATAACCATATAACAATACCAGCACGGAAACAGGCCCTCTCGGTGTTTCCAGTCCGTGCCGACCATTTGTTTTCCCCTAGTCCCATCTACCTGCACTCAGACCATACCCCTCCATTCCCTTCACGTCCATATACCTATCCACTTTACTCTTAAATGTTAAAATCGATCCTGCCTCCACCACTTCTGCTGGAAGCTTATTCCACGTAGCCACCACCCTCTGAGTAAAGAAGTTCCCCCTCACGTTACCCTAAACTCTGTCCCTTAATTCTCATGTCATGCCCTCTTGTTTGAATCTTCCCTACCCGCAATGGGAAAAACGTATCCACGTCAACTCTGTCTATCCCTTTCATCATTTTAAAGATCTCAATCAAGTCCCCCCTTAACCTTCTGCGCTCCAAAGAATAAAGACCTAATTTGTTCAACCTTTCTCTGTAACATAGTTGCTGGAACCCTGGCAACATTCTAGTAAATCTCCTCTGTACTCTCTCTATTTTGTTGACATCCTTCCTATAACTAGGCGACCAAAATTGTGCACCACACACCAGAATTGGTCTTACCAATGCCTTGTACAATTTTAACATTACTTCCCTACTCCTATATTCAATGCTCTGATTTATAAAGGCCAGCACACCAAAGGCTTTCTTTACCACCCTATCTACATGCGATTCCACCTTCAGGGAACTATGCACAGTTATTCCTAGATCCCTCTTTTCTACAGCATTCCTCAATTCCCCACCATTTACCATGTACGTCCTATTTTGATTTGTCCTGCCAAGATGTAGCACTTCACACTTAACAGCATTAAACTCCATCTGACATCTTTCAGCCCACATTTTCCAAATGGCCCAAATCTCTCTGTAGACTTTGAAAATCTACTTCATTATCCACAACACCACCTATCTTAGTATCATCTGCATACTTACTTATCCAATTTTCCACCCCATCATCCAGATCATTGATGTACATGACGAACAACAGTGGACCCAACACAGATCCCTGAGGCACCCCACTGGTCACCGGCTTCCAACCTGACAAACAGCCATCCGCAATTACTCTCTGACATCTCCCATTCAGCCACTGTTGAATCCATCCTGCTACTCCGCCATTAACTCCCAAAGATTGAACCTTCTTAACCAACATTCCATGGGGAAGCTTGTCAAAGGCCTTACTGAAATCCATATAGACAACATCCACTGCTTTACCCACATCAATTTCCCTAGTTACCGCTTCAAAAAATTCAAGAAGGTTTGTCAAACATGACCTTCCAGGCACAAATCCATGTTGACTGTTCCTGATCAGACCCTGTTCATCCAGATGCTTATATATATATTATCTCTAAGTATCCTTTCCATTAATTTGCCCACCACTGATGTCAAACTAATAGGTCTATAATTGTTAGGTTTTTCTTTGAACCCTTTTTAAACAATGGAACAACATGCGCAGTACGCCAATCCTCCGGAACTATTCCCGTTTCTAATGACATTTGAAATATTTCTGTTATAGCTCCTGCTATTTCTACACTAACATCCCTCAATGTCCTAGGGAATATCCTGTCAGGACCTCGAGACTTATCCACTTTTATTTTTTTCAAAAGTGTCAGTACTTCCTCCTCTTTGAATCTCATAGTTTCCATAGCTACTCTACGTTTTCCCCTTAACTCACAGAGTTCAATATCCTTCTCCTTGGTGAATACCGAAGAAAATAAATTGTTCAATATTTCCCCCATCTCTTTTGGCTCTGCAGATAGCTGTCCATTCTGGTTCTCTAATGGTCTAATTTTATCCCTCGTTATCCTTTTGCTATTAATATAGCTGTAGAAACCCTTTGGGTTTACTTTCTCCTTTCTTGCCAAAGCAACCTTATATCTTCTTTTAGCCTTCCTAATTTCTTTCTTATGATTCTTTTTACATTCTTTATACTCCCCTAGCACCTCATTTACTCCATGCCTCCTATAATTATTGTAGATATCTCTCTTTTTTCGAAACAAGTGTCCAATTTCCCTTGAAAACCATGGCTCTTTCCAATTTTTACTATTTCCTTTCAACCTAACAGGGACATAAAGATTCTGTACTCTCACAATTTCCCCTTTAAATGTCCTCCATTTCTCTTCTACATCCTTCCCATGAAACAACGTGTCCCAATTCACTCCTTTAAAATCCTTACGCATTCCCTCAAAGTTAGCCTTTCTCCAATCAAAAATCTCCACCCTAGGTCCAGTTCTGACTGTCTCCATAATTCCATAATATACAATAGCTCTGCCAAATGATCACACAAAGAGCAAGCCCTTTAGCCCACCAACATCCTGTAAACCCTCTAAACCCCTCTAAACCCTCTCCAACCTCCCCTACACCCCACTAAACCCCTGTAAAGACCCTCTGAAACCATCTATAACCCCTATAAACACATCTAAACCCATCTGAATTACTTCTAAACCCCACTATACTCGTCCAAACCCACATAAACCCATTCTTATCCCCTCTAAACCGACCTCAACCACCTCTAAACCACTCTGATACCCTCTGAACCCATTTAAACCCCCTCCGAATTCATGAAACCCATCTAAATCCCCTCTAACCCACTCTAACATCCCCTAAACCCCACTACCCCCATATAAACCCCCTGTAAACCACAGTAAACCTAAACCCCTCTAAACGGCCATAAACCCCTTGAAACCTCTCAAAACACTCAAAGCCCCACTAATCCCCTCTAAACCACACTAAATCCCTATAAACCCTCTCTAAGCCCCTTATTAATCAACTATCCCCTCTAAACACTGCCTAAACCGGTAAGCTTTAAAATCAAGCGCGGGGCTTGTTTTTTCAGAGGCCCACAGGAGCTGTTGGAAGAGAAGGAGGGGGAGGAGCGACACCCGACCGGTAAGCTTTAAAATCAAGCGCGGGGCTTGTTTTTTTCAGAGGCCCACAGGAGCCGTTGGAAGAGAAGGAGGGGGAGAAGCGACACCCGACCGGTAAGCTTTAAAATCAAGCGCGGGGCTTGTTTCTTCAGAGGCCCACAGGCCCCGTTGGAAGAGAAGGAGGGGGAGGAGCGACACCCGACCGATAAGGTTTAACATCAAGCACGGGGCTTCTTTGTACGTAAATCCATAACGTTCGATTTGGAGAAGTGGATTTTTTTGAGGAAGCCGCTGATTGGTGTAAAGTGGACTAGGGTAAACAGCCTTCCTAATTTCTTTCTTACGATTCTTTTTACATTCTTTATACTCCACTAGCACCTCATTTACTCCATGCCTCCTATAATTATTGTAGATATCTCTCTGTTTTCGAAACAAGTGCCCAATTTCCCTTGAAAACCATGGCTCTTTCCAATTTTTACTATTTCCTTTCAACCTAACAGGGACATAAAGATTATGTACTCTTACAATTTCCCCTTTAAATGTCCTCCAATTCTCTTCTACATCCTTCCCACGAAACAAAGTGTCCCAATTCACTCCTTTAAAATCCTTACGCATTCCCTCAAAGTTAGCCTTTCTCCAATCAAAAATCTCTACCCTAGGTCCAGTTCTGACTCTCTCCATAATTATATTGAAACTAATGGTATTGTGATCACTGGTCCCGAAGTGCTCACCAACGCATACCTCCGTCACCTGTCCTGCCTCATTTCCTAACAGGAGGTCCAGCACTGCCCCTTCTCTGGTCGATACCTCTATGTACTGCTGCAAAAAACTATCCTGCACACATTTTACAAACTCCAAACCATCCAGCCCATTTACAGAATGTGCTTCCGATGTCTATTTTTGGAAAATTGAAATCTCCCACAATCGCTACCTTGTGCTTACTACTAATATCTGCTATCTCCTTACATATTTGCTCTTCCAATTCTCGCTTCCCATTTGGCGGTCTATAATCCACCCCTAAAAGTGGTGCTACACCGTTCCCACTTCTCAGTTCCACCCACATAGCCTCCATAGACGAGCCCTCTAATCTATCCTGCCAAACTCTTCTAGATCCCCCTGCATCCCCCTAATCCCATCTAAACTCCACTAAACCCCTGAAAACCAATGTAAACCCTTCTAAACCTCTCCAGGCCCATTCAAAACCCCTCTAAACCGCCCGTAAACAACTCTAAACCCGTTTAAACCCCCCTCTAATCCCCTCTTAACCACTTGAAATACCATTTAAACTACGCTGAACCACCTCTAAGTACATCCAAATCACTCTAAACCCCTCTACACTCGCACTAAATCCGTCTAAATCCCATTAAACCCCTCTGAATCCCTCAAAAGAATCCCTGTTCTTTACCGCAACGTCCCTTAAACGCCTCTAAACGCCTATAAGCCCCACTGAAACCCTCTAAACCCCCAATAAACACAACTAATCCCATCTAAACCACTTCTAAACCCCTACAAACTCCTTCAAACCCAACTAAACTCATTCCAAACCTCTCTAAACCACTCTAAACCCCACTAAATATTTCTAAACGCCTTTAAACACATCTAATCGACCTCTAAATCCCACTCAACATCCTACAAACCCATAGTAAACCCGTCTAAACCCCTCTAATCCGCACTAAACGCCGAGTTCCGCAACACACATCCAGACTCCCTCCAAACCCTTCTAAACCCGTCTAGTCACTCTAAACCCCTCTAAACACCCTCTAAACCCTATATGGGCCCTCTAAATCCCCTCTAAACCCCTCATAACCCCACTAAACTCACTCTAAATCCCACAAAAGGCATCTAAACTCCTTCTAACCCCATCTAATTCCTCTAAAACACAAACAAACTCATCTAAAACACACTAAATCAATTCTAAACCCCCTATAAATCCCGTGTAAATCCCTCTAAACTCCCTCTAAACCCCCGAAACCCCCCTCTAAACCCCCGAAAATCCTTCTAAACCCCTCGAACCGCCCACTAAACTTCTCTAACCTCCTCCAAACCCCTCTAAACCACCTCTAAACAACTATAAAAGCCTTTAAACCCCTCTAAACACACTCCATACCCATATTAACACATCTAATCCCTTCTACATACCCTCTATACAACTCTAAACCCACTAAACCACTCCAAACCCATCTAAACCCGCTCCTAACCCATATAAACCCCATCAAACCCCCCTCTGAATCCCTCAAAACCGTTCTAAACCCCAATCGCCTTTAAAACCCTCTAACCCCCTGCAAAGCCCCACTAAAACCCACTGAACCCCATATCAACACGTATAATCCCATCTAAACCACCTCTAAGCCCCTCTAAACTCCTCAAAACCCATCTAAACTCATTCTGAACCCGTCTAAACCCCATTAACCCCCCTCTAAACCAGTATTAAACCCATCAAAACCCCTCTAAACGGCACTAAACCCACTCTACATTCCTCAAAACCCCTCTAAACGCCCTCCAAACCCCTCTAAACGTCTAAAGTCACTCTGAACCACCCTAAACCCCCTCTAAACTACCTATGATCCCTCTAAATCCCGTCTAAACTCCTCTAAACCCCTCTTAACCCCACTAAACTCCAAATCCCACAAAACACATCTAAACTCCTATTAACCCCAACTACACCACTAAAGCCCTCTAAACCACTCCAAACACCTTGAAACCCGCTCTTAATCGCTAGACACCCCATAAACCCCCCCTCAGAATCCCTCAAAACCGTTCTAAACCCCAACCCCACTTAAACCCCTCTGCACCCCTGTAAAACCCCACTAAAACCCTCTAAACCCCCTATAAACACATCTAATCCCATCTAAACCTCTTCTAAACCCATCTAAACTACTCCAAACCCATCAAAACTCATTCTAAACCCCTCTAATCCCATCTAACCCCTCTAACCCCTCGAAACCCCTAAACGCAATATAAACCCTTCTAAACCCCAACTAAACCCCTAAACCCTCTAAACCTATCCAAGCCCCTTCTAAACCCCTATAAACTACCTCTAAACAAATCTAACCCCCTTTAAACTCCTCTAATCCCCTCTAAATACCTTCTAAACCACGCTAAACCCCCTCAAAACCCATTTAAACCACTCGAAACCCCTCTCCACCCGCTCTAAATCGCATCTAAAACACAAGCAAACCCCTCTAAAAGACGCTAAATCCATTCTAAGCCGATCTAAACCCCCCCATACAACCCCTATACACCCCGTATGTCGCTCTAAACTGCCTCTAAACCCTCGAAAACCAACCTCTAAACAACACGAAAAGCCTCTAAACCCTCTAACACGCTCCAAACCATATAAACACACTAACCCCTCTATTCCCCTCTAATCCTCCACCCACTCTAAACATCTTTAAATCCCCCTAAACCTCTAACCCCCCCTTCTAAACCCCTGAAAACCAATGTAAACCCTTCTAAACCCCTCAATACTCCCCGTAAACCTCTGTAAACCTTTCCAAGCCCCTTATAAACGCCTATAAACCATCTCTAAACAACTCTAAACAAATTTAAACCCCCTCTAATACCTTCTAAACCCCTCTAAACCCATTTAAACCACTCTAAACCACTCTAAACCCATTTAAATCATTCTTTCTCTAAAACACAAACAAACTAAATTAAAACACCCTAAATTAATTCTAAGCCCATCTAAACCCCATATCAACCCCCTATAAACCCCGTATAAATCCCTCTAAATCACCGAAATTCAAGGTAAACCCATCTAAACCCCTCTAACCGCCCACTATCCCTCTCTAAACCCCTCCAACGAAACTCTAAACTACTTTCTCCCCAAATAAACTCTAAACTACTCGAAGCGCCTCTAAACCCCTCTAAACACCCTCCAAAACCATATAAACCCCTCTAACCACGCTTTAAACCCCTCTAATCCCCTCTAACTAACCTCCAAACCCTCTAAATCCCTCAAAACCACTCCAAAACCCTCTAAACCCCCTCTTAATCCATATAAACCCCATAAAAACCCCATCTGAATCCCTCAAAACCGTTTTAAACCCCAAACCCCCTTAAACCCCTGTAAAGCCCCACTAAAACATTGTAAACCCATTATAAACGTCTATAAACAACTCACACATCTGAACCATTTCTAATCACCTCTACTCCAAACCTAACTAAACCACTTCTAAACCCCTCTAAACTCCTTCAAACCCATCTAAACTCGGTTTGAACCACTCTAAACCCCAATATACCCCTCTAACCATTATTGAACCCCTCTAAACCGCACTAAACCCCCTCCGTATTCCTGAAAACCCCTCTATACTCTCTCCAATCCCCTCTAAACCCCTCTAAAATCACTTTAAACCCCCGGTAAACTCCATCTAAACCACATATGTACCCTCTAAATCCCCGTCCTAACCCCTCTAAACAGCTCTTAACCCCACTAAACACCCTCTAAATCGCACAAAACGCATCTAAACTCCTTCTAACCCCATCTGAACCACTATAAACCCCTGTAAACCACTCCAAACTCCTCGAAACGCGCTCTTAATCCCAAAACACCCCATAAACTCCCCCTCCGAATACCTCAAAACCGTTATAAACCCAACCCCCTCTTAAACCCTTCTAAACCCCTGTAAAGTCCCACTAAAACCGTCTAAAACCCCTATAAACACATCGGATCCACTTCTAAACCCCTCTAATCCTCCAAACCTATCTCACTCTAAACCCCTCTGAACCCCTCTAAATCCCTCTCAACGCCTCTAAACACATCTAAACAACCTCGAAACCGCTCTAAACCCCTCTAAACCCCCCTAATCCCCTCTAAACCCCCCTAATCCCCTCTAAACCTGACGAAACCCCTCTGAATCCCACAAACCACCTCAAAACCCTCTCCAAACCTCTCTAAACCGCATCTAAACCCCTGAAAACCAAACTAAACCCTTCTAAATCCCTCTAAACACCCCCTAAACCGCTCTCAACTTCTCCACGCCCCTTCTAAACTGCTCTCAACCCATCTAAACCACTACAAATCCCTCTACACCCGCTCTAAATCCTTATAAACTCCATTAAACCCCTCTGAATCCCTCAAACCCGTTTTATACCCCAACCCCCCTTAAACCCCTCTAAACCACATATAGGCCCCACTAAAACCTCTGAACCCCCTATGAATACATCTAATCCCATCTAAACCACTTCGAATCCCCTCCAAACTCCTCCAAACCCATCTAAACTCATTCTAAACCTCCCTAAACCCCTCTAAACCCCTCTATCCCTCTAAACGCCTTTAAACACATCTAAACCACCTTTAAACAACCTCTAAACCCACTCTAAACCCCTTTTAAACTCCTCCCTACCCCTCTAAACCGCACTAAGCACCATCTGCATTCCTCAAAACCCCTCGAAACGCCCTCAAAACCCCTCTAAAGCCGTTTAAAGTTATTGTAAACCCCGCTAATCCCCCTCTAAACCACTCTAAACGAGCTCTTAATCCCTATACACCCCATAAACCCCCCTCTGATTCCCTCATAACCGTTCTAAACCCCCACCCCCTTAAACCCCTCTAAACCCCTGAACAGCCCGCTAAAACCCTCTAAACCCCTATAAACACATGTAAGCACATCTGAATCACTTCTAAACCCCTATACGCCCCCAAACCTATCTGAACTAACTATAATCCCGTCTAAACCCCCTCTAAACCCTTCTAAAACCCTCTAAACGCCTCTAAACGCCTCTAAACACGTCTAAACCACTTCTAAACCGCTCTAAACTCCTCTAAATCTCTCTCGACGCATTTAAACACATCCAAACCACCTCTAAATCCCATATAAACCCCGTATTATACCCCTCCAAACCCCTCTAAACCTCACTAAACCCCCTCTGAATTCATCAAAACCCCTCTAAACCTCCTGTAAATCCCCTCTAAACCCGCCCTAACCCCAGTAAACTCCCTCTAAATCCCAAAAAACGCATCTAAACTCCTTCTAACCCGCATCTAATTCATCTAAACACAAGCAAAGCCCTCTAAAACACCCTAAATCAATTCTAAGCCCATCCAAACCCATCTAAGCCCCTCTCGCCCCATCTCGCCCACTCTAATCCCCTCTAAATACCCCCTAAACCACTCTAAACACCTCTAAACCACTCCAAACCCGTCTCAACCTGCACATAATCCCTATAAACCCCATTAAACCCCCCTCTGAATCCCTCAAACCCGTTCTAAACCCCAACCCCCCTTAAACGCCTCTAAGCACCAGTAAAACCCATCTAATACCCTCTAAATCCCCTATAAACACATCTAATCCCATCGAAACCAGTTCTAAACCCCTCTAAACTCTAAACCCCTCTAAACGTCTCCAAGCCCACCAATCCCCTCCAAAACCCACTAAAACCCCTCTAAATTCCTCAATAACCCCTCTAAACCCCTCGAAACCCTTCTTACAGCCCCTCTAAACCTCTGAAAACCAATGTAAATCTTTCTAAACACCTCTAAACTCCCCCTAAAACCCTCTAAACCTCCAAACCCTTCTAAAACCCTCTAAACCACCTATAAACAACTCTATACCCCGTTGAACCCACCAACTCCCCTCTAAATACCCTCTACTCCTCTCTGGACCAATCTAAACCACTCTAAACCTATCTACACCCGCTTTAAATCCCTCTAAACCCCATTACAACCCCTCTAAATCCCTCAAAACCGTTCTAAACCTCAACCTTACCAAAACCCCGCCAACACCCTGTAAAGCCTCTCTAAAACCATATAACCCCCTATAAACAACTCCAAACCCCTCTAAACCCGCTCTAAATCCATATAAATCCCATTAAACCCTATCTGAATAAAAAAAAGGTAAATAACTCCATACCCCTCTAAACATCTCCAAACCCCTCTAAACCCGCTCAAAATCCATATAAACCCCATGAAACCCCCTCTGAATCACTCAAAACCGTTCGATACCCCCACCTCCCTTAAAATCCCCACCTAACCTCTAACCCCCTCTAAACGCTCAAAACCCCTCCAACCTCGAAAACCCTCTCACTCCCTCTAAACCCTCTAAAGCCACTACGCTTCTCTAATTCCCACTATAACCCCATACATCCCTCCAAAACCCCCTACAAACCATTTCTGAACCCCTATAATCGCCTCTAAACCCATTTAAACCCTTCTGAATTCATCACAAACCCCTCTAAACTCCCTCTACTCCCCTAAACCCCTCTAAAAAACACATCTAAAGCCCCCCCCTAAAACACCTTCTAAACCCCCATGAACCCTCTAACCCCCTCGGAACACCTCTAAACCCCTCTTAACCACCCCACTAAACTCCATCTACATCCATAAATCGCATCTAAATTCCTTCAACCCCATCTAATCCTCTTAAAACCCAAATAAACGCCTCTAAAACTCCTAAATCAATTCGAAACCCCTATAAAACCCGCTATTAAAACCCCCTATAAACCCGTGTAAACCGTTGTAAATCCCCTTGAATACAAGTAAACCTTCTAAACATCTCTAAACGTCATACTGAAAAACAAGTACACTTTTAAACTAAAACACCTCTAAACGACCACTAATTCCTGTAACACACCATAAACACATCCAATCCCACCAAAAATCGCTTCTAAACCCTCTAATCCTACAAACACATCTAAACTCATTCTGTTCTGAACCCCTCTAATCCCTCTAAACACCTCTCAACGCATCTAAACCCCTCTAAACCGGTCTAAACCCATCTAATCCCCTCTTAACCCCACTAAACCACCTAATCCCCTCTTAACCCCCACTAAACCCCTTCTGAATTCCTCAAAACCACTCTAAACCCCTCTAAACCCGTCTACACCCCTCTGAGCGCCTGAAAATCAATGTAAACGATTTCTAAGCCCCATAAATCCCCATAAACCCCTCCAAGACCATGTACACCCCTCTAAACCCTCTACACCAACTAAACCCCACTAAAACCCCGTTAAATTCTCAAAATCCCACTAAAACCCTCTAACCCCCTAAACACGCCATGTATCCCTCTAAAGCCTGAAATCTTTAACCCCCTCTAAACCCCTTTAGTTCAACAAACCCCCAAACCCATTCGAGACCGCTCTCAACCCGTCCAATCACAGCTAAATCCTTCGAAACCGTTCTAAACCACATTTAAACCCCTCTAAATCCCTTCCAAACAATTCAAAATCCATCTAAACCCCTCTAAACACCCTCTAAACCCATCTAAACACCAAAACCCTATAAACCACTCTAGACCCGCTATAAATCCCTCTTAAACCCCCCTAAACCCTCTCTGACTCCCTCAAAACAGTCCTAACCCCCTCTCTCCTCTAAACCCACGTAAACCCCTTCTAAAACCCTCTAAACCAAGCCCCTCTGAAATCCCTCTAAACCCCTCTAAACCAACTAACCCCACTAAACCCTAAACCCCTGTAAATGTCTTAAAACCCCTTTAAACCCCTCTAAAACCACACCCGCTCTAAATCTCTCTAAAGCCCCTCTAAACCCCTCTGAACACCTCTAAATTTCACAAACCCCTCTAAACCCATTCTAGACCGCTCTAAACCAGTCTAACCCCTCGAAATCCCTCTAAATCCCTCTAAACTACCTTTAACCCGTTGCAAATTACTGATAACCACTCTAAACCCACCTAAACCCCTCTAAACACATCTAAACCCCTGTAAACCACTACAAGCCCAACAAACCCTCTAAACATCTCTAAACCCTTCTTAACCCCACTAAAACGTCTAAAACCCCTCATCCCTCAATACCCCTACATCCCTGAAAGCCCCTGCAAACCTTCCCTAAACCCATCTAAATGCCCTCTAACCCCCCTAGAAACCAATACAACACAAACTAAACCCAGCTAAACCCCTCTTAACCCCACGAAACCGTCTCTAAATCCCACAAAACGCCTCTAAACCCCTTCTATCGCCATCGACTCTCTCTAAACTCCATACAAACCCCTCTAGACCCATCGTAAACCCCTCTAACCCTCTCCAAGCCCCCTCTAATCCCATCTGAACCCAACGCAACCCGCACCAAATCCCACCATAGCCCTCTAAGCCCCTCTCAACCCTCTAAACCTCTTCTAATCCCCTCTAAAGTTCACCAAACCCATCTAAACCCATTCTAAACCGCTCGACACGTCTGACCGCCTTCTAAATCCCTCTAAACCCTCTAAAACCCCTTTAAACACCTGTAATCCACTGTAAACCCCTCTAAATCAATCTAAATCCCCTAAACCCCAGAGAGTAAACCTCTCTCCTAAGGGGATCAGAGTTATGGAGAGAAGGCTCCATAAACTCTCTACTCCCTTCTTAATTCCACTAAACCCTCTTAACTCTACTCTAAACCCCTCTTAAAACCCCTTAAACCCCACTAACCTCTAATCGACCCCTCTAAACCGCTCTCCAAACCCCACTAAAACCGCACTTTCAAACCTCTCCCTATAATCTAAACCCCTCTAAATCTCTTACTCCACTAAACCCCTTTGATACACTCAAAACCGTTCCAGCCTTTTAACCTCCCCTAAAACCCCCCAACCTCTCCCTGAACCCAATAGGACCCTCTAAACCCTCTGAACCCTCTCTAAGCCCCTCTAAACCTCCTGAAAACCAATGTAAACCAATGTAACCCTTCTAAACCCCTCTAAACATTCTCCTAGATCCCTCTAAAAGCCCGCTCCCTCCAAGCCCCTTCTAAACCACACTAAACCAGCTCCAAAAACCCCTTTTAAACCCCCTTCTAAACGCCTAATCCCCACTAAATACCCGCCTAAACCACTCGAATCCCTTCTACACCCGATCTAAACCCCCTCAACCCCATTAACCCCCTCTGAATCCCTCAAAACAATTATAAACCCCAACCTCCCCAAAACCCCACCACACCCGTGTAATGCCCCTCTAAAACCGTATAAACTCCCTATTAACATCTAAACCCATCTAAACCACTTCTAAACCCTCTAAACTCGGCCAAACTCAAATCCATTCTAAACTCATCTAAACCCCTCTAAGCCACAACCCCTCTAATCCCTTCTAAGCCCCTCTAAATCATTTTCTAAACACATCTAAACCCCTCTAAACCACTCAACCCCCCTAATCCCTTCTAAACCCCCCGAAACCCCTCTGAATTCCTCAAAACCCCCCGAAACCCACATCCAAACCCCTCTAATCCCCTCTAAACCGCTCGAAACCCCTATAAACCGCACTAACTCCTATGCATTCCTCAAAACCTCACAACCTCGCTAAACCACTCTAACTCCCTATAAATCCTCTAAACCCTCTAAACCGCTCTAAATCCCACTATAACCTCACTACATCCCTCTTAACCCATATAAACCCTCTTTGAACCCCCTATAAACCCCCTATAACCTCTCTAAACCCCCTCTCTGAAAAACCCATCTAAACTCCCTCCTCCCCCGAACCCTCTAAACCCGTCTAAAGCTCCTCTAAACGCCATTAAGCACCCTCTAAACCACCTCTAAACCCCCCTATGAACCCTCTAAACTCCCTCGAAATCACTCTAAACCCCTATTAACCACCGAGCTAAACTCATTCTAAATCCCATAATCGCATCTAAACGCCTTCTAACCCGATCTAACCCTCTAAAACTCAAATAAACCCCTCTAAAACGCCCTAAATCAATTATAAACTCCCTATAAATCCGCTTAAAACCCCTATAAACCCCGTATAAATCGATCTAAACCCCCTCTAAACACCGGAAAACCAGTAAACCCTTTTAAACACCTCTAAACGCCCACTAATACCCTCTAAACACCCTATAAACACATCTAATCCCATGTAAACTGCATATAAACCCCTCTATCCTCCAAACCCATCTAAATCACTCTAAACTTGCTCCAACCCCCTTTCAACCCCCTCTAAACCCGTCTAATTCCCACTTAATACCCTTTAAACCACTATAAACCCTTCTACACCCCCCATCAATGGTTCATTCTAAACCACCCTAAACCCATCTAATCCCTCTAAACGGCTCTCAGCACATCTAAACCACATCTAAACCCGTCTAAACACTTCAAAACCCCCATAAACCCCTCTGAACGCCACTAAACCCCTTCTGAATTCCTCAAAACCCCTCTAAACCACCTCTAAAACCATCTACACCACGCCTGAACACCAAGGTAAACGCTTCTAAACCCCACTAAACTCCCCCTAATGACCTCTAAACCCCTCCAAGACGTCAAAACCCCTCCCTTCTAAACCGCTCTAAACTACCTATAAGCAACTCTAAACCACACCAAATCACTCATAACGCCTCTAAAATACTTCTAACCCCATCTAATGCCTCCTAACCACATATAAACCCCTCCAACCCCCCCTAAATCAATTCTAAACCCTTCTAACCCCTATAAACCACCCTATATATCCATCTGCCCCTCTAAACCTCTCTATACCCCCTAATACCCTTTAAATACCCTTTATACCTCTCTAAACCCTTCTAAACGCCTTCTAAACCTCTCTACTCCCCTCTAAATACACTAAACCATTCTAACTCCCCCTATAAACAACCCATAACCCCATCTAAACCACTTCCAAACCCTCTAACCCCTGTCAACCCCATGTAAACCACTGTACACCCCTCTAAACCCCTCTAAACCCAACTAAACCCCACGCAATCCCCTCTAAATTCCTTAAAACACCTCTAAACCCCTCTAACCCCCTCTAAACCAGCTCTAAATCCCTCTAAAGCACCTTTAAATCCCTTTGAACCCTTTAAACCACCTCTCAACCCCTTTAGTGCACCAAATCCCTCTAAACCCATTTTAGACCGTTCTCCTCTCAAACCCCACTGTAATCCCGTCTAAATCCCTCTAAACATCTCCAAACCATCTTTAAACCGCTCTAAATCCCTTCTAAACCCATCTAAACTCCTTTAAACACCAAAACCCTCTAAACCACTTTAAACACCAAAACCCTCTAAACCACTTTAAACCACTAGATCCGCTATAAATCCCTCTAAACCCCCCTAAACTCTCTCTGAATCCCTCAAAACCGTTCTAAACCCCCTCTCTCCTCTAAACCCATGTAATCCCCAAAACCCTCGAAACACCCTATAAACACCTCTAAACCCATATAAACCACTTCTAAACCCCTCTAAACCCAACCCCCTGTGAAACCCCTCTAAACCCTTCTAAACCCAACTAAATCCAACTAAACCCCTCCAAATTCCTTAAAACCCCTCCAAACCCCTCTAAACCCAAACCCGCTCTAAATCTCTCTAAAGCCCCTCTAAACACCTCTGAACCCTCAAAACCCCTCTAAACACATCTGAATTTCACAAACCCCTATAAACCCATTCTAGACCATTCTAAACCCGTCTAACCCCCTCTGAATCCCTCTGCATCCATCTAAACTACCTTTAAACTCTTGGAAATCACTGTGAACACCTCTAAACCCAACTACACCCCTCTTAACCCCACTAAATACCTTAAAACCCTTATCCCACAAAACACCTACATCCCTCAAAACCCCTATAAACCCTCTCTAAACCCATCTAAAGGCCCCGTAACCCCCCCTAGAAACCCACACAACACACTCTAAACCCCTCTTAAACCCCTCTTAACCCCACTAAACACCCTCTAAATCCCACAAAACGCCTCTAAACCCCTTCTATCCACATCGAATCCCTCTAAATCCCATAGAACACCCTCTAGACCCCCGTAAACCCCTCTGAACCCCACTAAACCCATCTAAACCCCTCTAAAGTCCCTCTAAACTCCTCCAAACACAACTACACCCATTCTAAACCTCCCCTATAAACCCCTCTAAACCCCCTCTAAATCTCTCTAAACCGTTATAAACCCTTCTAAACACCCTCTAACCCCCTCTAAACCAACTCTAAATACCAATAGCCCCTCTAAGCCCACTTGAACCTCTCTGAACCCATTCTAAACCGTTCTAAACCCCTCTAACCTCCCTCTAAATTCCTCTAAATCCCATGTCAACCCCTGTAAACCACTAAAGCCCCTCATTCCTCTAAACACCCTCTAAACCCCATGTAATGCCACTAAACCCCAGCTAAACCCCTGTAATCCCCTCTAAATACCCTCTAAACCACTCTAAACCACTCTAACCTCTAAATACCTTCTAAATCCATTTAAACCCCTCTACATCCCTCTCAGCCCCTGTAAAGCCGCTCTAAATCCCTCTAAAGCCCCTCTAAACCCTCGAAACCAACTCTAAACTCCTCTAAAGTTCACCAACCCCTCTATACCCATTCGAGATTGCTCTGACCCTTCTCACCCCGTCTAACCCCCTCCAAAACACATTTAAACCCCTCTAAATCCGTTCTAAACAATTCAAAAACGCTCTGACCCTTCTGAACACCCTCTAAACCCATCTAAACCACTCTAAACCCATCTAAGCCACGCTGAACCCTCTAAACCCTCCATACCCCACTGATTCCCTCGACATCCCTCAAATCCCCTCTAAACCATCTCCAAAGCACGCTAACCCTTCTAATTCCCTCTAAACCCATCTAAACCCCTGTACCCCCTGAAATCTACTGTAAACCCCTCTAAATCACTCTAAACCACATAACCCCCTCTAAACCCCTCTAAACACATCTAAACTCCTTTAAACGGCTCTAAGCCACGCTAAACCCTCTAAACCCTCTACACTCCACTAATTCCCTCGACATCCCTCAAAGCCCCTCTAAACCATCTCTATAGCACGCTAAACCTTTCTAAACCCGCTCTACATCCATCTAAACCCTACTAAAACCCCCTTTGAATGCCTCAAACCCGTGCTAGTCACTCTTACCTCCCGTAAACCCCTCTAAGCCCCTGTAGACACTCTAAAACACTCTAAACCCCCCTCTAAACTCCTCTAAACCCATTTAAACCACTTAAAAACTCCTCTAAACCAATCTACGCCCATTCTACACCAACTTTATCCCCTCTAAAACCCGCTGAACCCCTTATAAACTCCTCTAAACCCTTCAAAACCCCTCTAAACTCCTCCAAACCAAACTATACCATTCTAAACCCACGTTAAACACCACTTAACCCCTATAAACCCTTGAAACCCCTTTAAATCCCTCTAAACCCCTCTTAACCCCACTAAACCCCTCGCTCGAAACGCCTCTAAAAGCCTTCAAACTAATGCCACTAAATCCCATATAATCCACCCTCAAAATCACTCCAAACCCCCAAAAGACCTTTAAACCCCTCTAAACACATCTAAAACCCTCTAAACTCCTCGAAGCCCCTCTAAACATGCTAAACCCCTCTAAATCACACTAAATCCCATCAACATCCCTCAAAACACTTCTAAACCCCCTCTAAAGCGCGCTAAAACATTCTAAACCCGCTCTAAATCTAAACCCCACTAACCACCCTTTGAATCCCACAAACGCCCTCTAAACCCCCTCTAACGCCATATAACCCCCTCTAAACCGATCTAAATACCTCTAAAGTCCCTCTAAACCCATCGCTAAACACATGCTAAACCGCTCGAAGCCCGTCTAACCGCCCTCTAAATCCCTTTAAATCCCTCTAAACCATTCTTGACCCCTTTTCAACCCCAGTGAACTACTCTAAACCCTCTCAACCCCTCTAAAGTCCCCCTAATCCCCTATAAACACCTCTAACCTCCCTCTTAACCCCACGAAATCCACTCTACCTCCATCAATACCCCTCAAAACCCTCTCTAAACACCTCTAAACCCCTCTAACCCGCATATAAACCCTCTAAACCCTCTAAATACCTTTAAACCCTCCTTACAATCACTAAACCCCTCAAAACGCCTCTAAAACTCTTCTAACACCATCTAATGGCACGAAACCCCATACAAATCCCTCTAAACTCCCTAAATCATCTGTAAACCAATCGAAACCACTATAACCCCTCTATACATCCCTCTAAACCCATCTAAACCTCTATAAATCCCTCAATAAAAACCTCTATAAACCCCCCTATGAACCCTCTAATCCCTCAAAACGCCTCTAAAACCCTTCGAACCCCAATGCCGTTAGTCCCCATATTGACCCCTCTAAACCCCCTAAATCAACTATAAACCCATCTAAACCCCTGTAAACCCTCTATTCATCGCTCTAAACCCCTTTAAACCCTACTAAACCTCTCTAAACCCGTCTAAACCCCATCTAAACCCTCTAAATACCATTTAAACTACACTCTAAACCCCACTAAACCCCATCTAAACCCCCTGTAATCCCCTCTACATACACTTGAAACGACTATAAATTCCCTGAAACCCGTGATTAGCCCCACTAAACACTCTCAACCTTCTAAACCAACTCTAAACCCGTCTAAAGTTCACCAAACCCCTCTAAACCCATGCTAACCCGCTCTAAACCCGTCTAAACCCCTCGAAATCGCTCTAAAACCATCTAAACCGCTCTGAACCCCTGTAATCCACTCTAAGCGATCCTAACGCACTCGAAAGCACTCGAAACCCCTCTAAATCCCTCTAAACCCTCCTTAAAATCACTAAACCCCCTGCAAATCCCTCAAAACGCCTCTAACAGTCTTCTAACACCTTCTAATGGCACTAAACCCCATATAAACCCCACGACACCCCCTAAATCATATGTAAACCAATCTAAACCCCTATAAACCCTCTATACATCCCTGTAAACCACTCTAAACCTCTATAAATACCTCTATAAAAACCTGTATAAAACCCCCTATGAACCCTCTAATACCTCAAAACGCCTCTAAAACCCTTCGAACCCCAATGCCGTTAAACCCCATATCGACCCCTCTGAACCCCCTAAATCAACTATAAACCCATCTAAACCCCTGTAAACCCCCTATTCATCGCTCTAAACCGCTTTAAACCCTACTAAACCTCTCTAAACCCGTCTAAACCCCATCTAAACCCCTCTAAATACCATTTAAACTACGCTACATCACTCTAAACCCCACTAAACCCCATCTAAACCCCCTGTAATCCCATCTAAATACACTTTAAACGACTATAAATTCCCTTAAACCCGAGGTTAGCCCCACTAAACACTCTCAATCTTCTAAACCAACTCTAACCCCCTCTACAGTTCACCAAACCCCTCTAAACCCATGCTAACCGGCTCTAAACCCGTCTAACCCCCTCTAAATCGCTCTAAATTCATCTAAACCGCTCTGAACCCCTGTAATCCACTCTAAACGATCCTATAGCTCTCGAAAGCACTCGAAATCCCTCTAAATCCCTCTAAACCCTCCTTAAAATAACTAAACCCCCTCTAAGTCCCTCAAAACGCCGCTAAAACTCTTCTAATACCTTCTAATGGCACTAAACCCCATATAAACCCTCCTAAACCCCTGTAAACCTATCTAAACCCCTATAAACCCTCTATACATCCCTCTGAACCCCTCTAAACCTCTATAAAACCCTCTATAAAAACCTCTGTAAAACCCCCTATGAACCCTCTAATCCCTCAAAACGCCTCTAAAACCCTTCGAACCCTAAACCACTCTAAACCCTCTAACCCCTCTCAACCCCCGCTAAATACCATCGACATCCAAAACCCGTCTAAACCCTTTCTAAACCATGCTATACCCCTCTAAACCCCCTCTAAATGTGTCCAAACCCATCTAAATCCTTCTAAACCACCTCTAAACCCCCCTCCAAACCGGTCTAAACCCGTCTAACCCCCTTCTAAATCCCTCTAAATACCGCTAAACCCATCTAAGCTCTCTGTGAACCCCACTAAACCCCCATTAAACCCAATAAATACCCTCTGCATCCCTCAAAACACCTCTAAACCTTCACTTAGCCCAACTAACCCACTATAAACCCCCCAAAACGCTTCTAAATCCCCCTAAACCCCTCTTAACCCATATAAACCCCCTATACATCACTCTAATCCTCTCTGAACCCTTCTTAACCTCTCGAAACCCCCCTATGTCTCCACTAAACACGTCTGAACCGATCTAAACCACTCCGAACACTTCTAAACATAACCCCTCTGAACTCAAATTCCTCTAAAGCCCCTCTGAAACCCCTCTAAACCCCTCTTAAATCCACCAAATCGCCTCTACATCTTTCAAAGCCGCTCTAAACCCTCTCGAATCACCTCTAAACGCCTCTAAACCCCCCCTAACCCCATCTAATCCCTCTAAAGCCCTTAAACCCCTCTAAACCCCTCTTAGCCCCATTAAATCCCCTCTACATCCCTCAAACCCCCACTAAACCTTCTCTAAAACCCTCTAGCCCTCTAACCCCCCTATAAGCCCTCTAAACCACATCTTAACCCACTCTAAACCCCTCTAAGCCCCCTCTAAACACCTCTAAACCCCACAAACCCCCTCTGAATTACTCAAAACCCCGTCAAAACCCCCTCTGACCTCCCTCTAAAGACATCTAAACTCCTCAATACCCCCTCTAAACCCCTCCAAATCCACTAAACCACCCCGAACACCGTCTAAATTGCACCAAACCCCTCTAACCCCATTCTAAACCACTCTAAACCCGTGTAAACACCTCTAATTTCCTCAACCCATCTAAACCACTCTAAACCCCTGTAATCTACTGTACACCCCTCTACATGACGCCAACACCCCTAAACCCATCTAAAGTACTCGAAACACCTCTAAACCCCTCAAAACCCTCTAAACCCTTCGCAGCCCCTCTAAGCCCCACTGAATGCCATCTGCATCAAGAACCCGTCTAAACCCTCTCTAAACCACGCTAAAACCTCTAAACACCCTCTAAATCCCTCCAAACCCGTCTAAACCCTTCTAAGCTCCATGTCAACCCTTCTAAATCCCCTTTAAACCCAATAAATACCCTCTGCATCCCTCTGAACCCATCTAAACCCTCAATTAACCCATCTAAACCCATATAAACCCTCGAAACCACCTCTAAATCCCTCTAAACCCCTCTTCACCCATATAAACCCCATATACATCCTCCGAATCCCCTCTAAACCCTTCGTGACCTCTCTAAACCACCCCATACCCCGTCAAAACGCATCTCAATACACTTTAAACCACTCTACATCCCTCTAAACCCCCTCTAAACCCCTCTAATCCCAAATACCCTTCAAATCACTCTAAACCCCTCTATACATCCTTTAAACCCCGCTAAACATCTAACCTCCGCGAAACCCCTCTAAACCCCTGTAAACCCTCTCTAAAACCCACTAAATTCCCTATAAACACCTGTAACCCCTTCTAAACCACTTCTGAACCCCTCTAAACCCAACCACTCTGAACCCAAACCCCTCTGAAACCCCTCTAAACCCCTCTAAACCCATCTAGAACCCACTAAATCCCCTCTATATCCCTCAGAACCCCTATAAACCTTCGCTAATCACCTCTAAACGCCTCTAAACCCCAACTAAATCCCCTCTACATCCGTAAAACCCCCTCTAAACCCACTCTAAACCCTCTAAACCTTTTAAAACAAATATCAGCCCTCTATACCTCTCTAAGCCCATTCTAAACCGCTCCAAGCACCCTCTAAACCCCACCAATCCCCTCTGATTTCCTCAAACCCCTTCAAAACCTCCTCTGAACCCCTCTAAACCAGCTCAAACCTCCTCTAAACCCCCTCTAAATACGTCTAAACCCATCTAATCCACTCTAAGCCCCTCTAAATCCTCTAAACTACCCCGAACCCCGTCTAAAGATCACCAAACCCCTTTAAATGCATTCTAACCCGCTCTACACCCGTGTAAACCCCTCCAAATTCATTTCAACCCATCTAAACCGCTCTAAACCCCATGTAATCCACTGCAAACCCCTCTAAATCACTCTAAACCCACCTAGACCTTTCTGAATCCCTCTAAACACCTCTAAACACCTCTAAACCCCGCTAAGCCCCTCTAAACACGTCTAAATCCCTCTAAACCCCACTAAATCCCCTCTCCATCCCACAAAACCCCTATAAACCCTTTCTAAACCACGCTAATCCCTCTAAACCCACTCTAATTCCCTCCAAACCCCAGTAACCGCATCTGAATCCCCCCAAACCGTTCTAAAGCAGGTCTAACCCCCCCAAAACCTCTAAACCCCCTTTAAACACATCCAAACCCATCTAAACCACCTAAACCGCGCTAAACTATTCAAACCCCATCTCAACCCATTATAAACCCCTTTAAACCCCTCTAAACCATCTCTAAAACCCCTCTAATCCACTCTAAACCCACTTTCAACCTCTGGAAACCACCTCTAATCCGCTCAACCACCTCCCAACCACATCTCAAACCACTCAACCACCTCTAATCCACTCTAAACCCACTTTCAACCCCCCGGAAACCACTGGAAACCCCTCTAAACCCATCTCAACCCCCCCATAAAACACCTCTAAACATATCTAAACCCCTCTAAAGCCCTCTGAACCCTTCTAAACCCCCACTAACCTCTTCTAAACCCCCTTATAAACCCTCTAAACCTCGTCTAAATCCCTCTACACCCCACTAAACCTAATCTAAATGCCTCAAGACGCCTCTAAAACTCCTCTAACCTCATCTAATGGCTCTAAACGCAATATAAACTCCTCTAATTCTACTATAACCCCATCTAAACCCCCGATAAACCCCCTCTACATCCCACTAAACCCTTCTAAAGATTTCTCAACCCCTGTAATGCCCTCTAAATACCCTTTAAACATGTCTAAATCCCGTTCAAACCCCTCTAACCACTAATCCCCTCCAAATACTCTTGTAAGCACTCAAAACACCTATAAACTCCCTCAAAAGCCCGCTACCCCCTCTAACCCCCCTAAACCCCTCTAAACCCCTGTAAACCCCATATAAAACCATATAAAACCCCTATAAACACCTCTAACCCCAACTAAAGCTCTTCTAAACCCCTCTACTCATCCAATTCCATGTAAACCCATTCTCAGCCCCTTTAAACCTCTCTCAACCCCCTCTAAATCCATCTAAACCCCTCTAAACCCCCTTTAAACACATTTAAACCCCTCAAAGCCCCTCTACGCCCCTCAATTCTCTAAACGACCCCGAACCCCGTCTAAAGTTCACCAAATCCCTCTAAACCGCTCTAAACCCATGTAATCAACTGTAACCCCTCTAAATAACTCTAAACGCCCCTAAACCCTTCTAAACTTCACCAAACACATCTAAACCCCTGTACGCCTCTCTAAACCCGCCTAAACCCCTCTAAACCGCACTAAATCCCCTCCCCATCCCTCAAAACCCCATAAACCCTCTCTAAACCACGCTACACCCTTCTAAGCACACTGTAAATCACTCTGAACCCCATTAACCCCCATCTGAATCCCCCAAACCGTTCTAAAGCCCCTCTAACCTCCACTAAACCTCTAAACCCCTTTTAAACAACCTAAACCCATCTAAACCACTTCTAAGTCCCTCTAAACTCCATCTCAACCCATTCTCAACCCCTTTAAACCACTCCAAATCCTCTCTAAAACCCTCACAACCCGTCTAAACCCTTCTAAACCACTTCTAAACCCCTCTGAACCCTCTAACCCACTTCTAAACCTCTCTACAGTTCACCAAACCCATCTGAACGCAATGTAAACAGCTCTCAAACCGTCTAATCCCCTCTAAATCCCCTGTAAACCACTGTTTGAAAAAATATGTTTTTTTTTTTTATTAGAAGCATATGCATATCATAATCAAAACAGATTTTGTTTATCAATTACATAGTGTTAATAGTTGGGATCCCAGCTATCAAAATAGTTGGGGTCCCAGCTATCAAAATAGTTGGGGTCCTCGTTCATCAATTACACATTAACACAAGTTATATTTATTTATTTATTTTTATAGATAGGAAGAAAGAAGAAGAAAAAAAAGATAATAAAACAAAAATTGAATACATTACCAATAATACAACTTTGGAGATAGGTCCGTAGATTATAAAACATAACTATTCATCTAATCCTGGGTTCAAGTTTCAGCCAGCCTTCCGTGCTGGACCAGTTTACCCTTTCAGAAAATCAATAAATGGAGACCATATTCTAGCAAATAATACTGGTTTGTCAATAAAGACAAGTCTAGTTCTTTCAAAATGTAAGATCTCCGACATCTCCATGATCTATATTTTATTTGTGATTGAGATGGGACGTATTTTCCAGTATTGAATATTCTTATGTAGTTTATTAAGTAAAGGCGGAAATTGTAATTTAAATAAAGAAGTATATTCCTTAGTCACATAAATTCCAAGATAGTTAAATTGTCCGTTGACTACCTTAAAATGAGATTATTGCAATGTATTACGGTTAGGTTCCGTTATTGGCATAATTTCACTTTTGCTCCAATTAATTCTATGTCCCGAGAATGAGACAAATTGAGTTATAAGATTTTACAAATTTTGAAAGCTAGTTTCTGGGTTTGTGATGTATATTAATACATCATCTGCATATAAAGAAATGTTATTGACCGTATCTTTAGTATTATACTCACATATTTCTGGGTGTGCTCTAGCACTTTCTGCCAGTTGTTCAATAGCAAGAGCGAATAATAACGGGGATAGCGGGCATCCTTGTCTGCAACCTCTAGATAAGTTAAATTTAGGTGATAACATGTGGTTTGTCAATATTCTAGCTGTTGGGTTAGTATATAAAATCTTAACCCATGTGCAGAACTTCTCGCCCAGTTGAATATTTTCCATCACCGAAAATAAATAGAGCCATCCCACCTGATCACATGCTCTTTCAGCATCTAGCGAGATGACTGCTAGATCTACATTAGCTATTCTATTTGAATATATAATATTAAATAATCGTCTCAGATTGTAAATGAATACCGTTTTTAAATAAAACCTGTTTGCTCGGGATGTATTAATTTATGAATCACTATTCTTAATCTATGGGCTAGAATTTTGGTTAATATTCTATGATCAATATTTAATAGAGCAATTGCTGAATCGATTAACCTGGGTCCTCGATGTTCTTATCCATGTTTAGTATGTGTTATTGTTGATTCGTTTAAAGTATCTGGCAGTTTCTTTGATTAAAGGCGTAATTATACAATGTCTGTAGGCGTGGAGAAATCAGATCATAAAATGTTTTATAAAATTCACTGCTTAAGCCAACAGGGCCTGCGGGCTTTCTATTTTTTAAAGATCTAATAGATTCGTCGATATGTTTTACTGATATTTCAGCAGCTAATAATTTCCTCTTTCAAATCTAAACTTGTAAGGTTACATTTCTAAAAAAAGGACTCCATTCTTGCACCATTAACATTGCATGTTTAACATTCACCTTTAACATTCATGATTAAACAAAATGGAATGACCGAGAAGCAGACAAAATGCAGACTTAACCCTCAAATTGTATATGAAAAAGCATGTCACAGCAGGCAGTGAAGAAAGCAAATGGTATGTTAGCATTCATAGCGAAAGGATTTGAGTATAGGAGCAGGGAGGTTCTACTGGAGTTGTACAGGGTTTTGGTGAGACCATACCTGGAGTATTGCGTACAGTTTTGGTCTCCAAATCTGAGGAAATACATTCTTGCCATAGAGGGGGTTCAGAGAAGGTTCACCAGACTGATTCCTGGGATATCTGGACTTTCATATGAAGAAAGATTAGATAGACTCGGCTTGTACTCACTGGAATTTAGATGATTGCGGGGGGATCTTATAGAAACTTACAAAATTCTAAGGGGTTGGACAAGCTAGATGCAGGAAGTTTGTTCCCGATGTTGGCGGAGTCCAGAACAAGGAGTCACAGTCTATGGATAAGGGGGAATCCCTTTAGGACCGAGATGAGGAAAACATTATTTACACAGAGAGTGGTGAGTCTCTGGAATTCTCTGCCACAGAAGGTCGCTGAGGCCAGTTCATTCGCTGTATTCAAGAGGCAGTTGGATGTGGCTAAAGGGATCAGGGGGTATGGAGAGAAGGCAGGTACGGGATACTGAGTTGGATGACCAGCCATGATCATATTGAATGGCGGTGCAGGCTCGAAGGGCCTAATAGCCTTCGCCTGCACCTATTTTTCTATGTTCTATGTTTCTATGTTTCTAAGCCTTTTATAATAAAGAGAATCGGGCTAAACAACAGATATTGGAATAAGACAATTAGATATAAAGAACGGGGCAGCGCCCTCTATAGATGCACTTAAATATAAGTTAAACCAAATATACTCAGATCAAATCATAAAACATTATCAACATACTAAACTATTACACTTTAAATTGGGTGATAAACCACAAAAACTATTAGCTCGTCAACACCGAAATCGGGATGGGGAAAAATAATTTATAACATCAGATTAGATACAGCATCAATACTATAATTGCCCAAAAATATTAATGACAGATTTTACAATATTATCAATCACTGTACCCTAAACCCCTCTAAATTGATGTAATCCCACAGCAGAGACTGCTTCGGAAGGTTGACTTCGACGGTATTCGTTCCAACACGAAACGATGGATTTCCAGTTTCCTGACAAAACGTCTTCAGCGCGTGTGTGTGAACTGAATGAGCTCCGATTGGTACCCAGTGTTGAGTGGTACACCCCAGAGCGCAGTACTTGGCCCACACCTATTTTTGCTTTACATCAATGACATCCATGGAAAAAGTCGCAAGTGCGACCAGACGATTCGCTGACTGTACCGTCCAATTAAGTCAGCTGATGATGAAGATGCTCTCCAAAAAGATCTCGATAGTGTCGAGTGGTCACATCATGCAGTACAATGTTAAACATGCGTGTCACCAAAAGAGGAATTGTTGGTGTCACCCTTGAAGAATCCAAACAAACCAAGTATCTTGGCATCAATTTGCAGAATGATCTACGTTGGAACGGTCAGGCTCACCATGCAACTGTGAAAGCAACTGGTGTACTAAACTTCCCGAGGCGCAACTTCCATCATTGTTCAGCTCCTGTCAAGGAAAAGCTGTATTTCACCCTCGTTAGACCTCATCTGGACTACGCAGTTGCAGCTTGCGACCCATACAATGATAAAAACTTTTCATCCATCTAACGCATCCAAAGACAGAATACTCAATTTGTTGCTAATACCTACGAGGGATAAGCGAGTGTCACCAAACGTCTGTACTCTCTGGGATGCAACCCTCTCCAAGACAGACGTGAAGCTCATCGTTTGACCTGTTTTTACAAAATGCTAAATGGTCAGCTAGACATAGATCACAAGACCTACACCAACCCCAAACCAATTAGGAGCATAGGAGGGCATTCGATCCAATTTGTCGTCCCAGCCACAAAGTACAGCAATTCGTTCTTCCCACGCACTTTTAAAGCATATAATAATCTCCACCAAACCACGGTTGCCCAGCCAGATGCAACTAAATTTAAAGTGGCACTTTCTTCCAAATAACCCTCTCTGGCTAAACCCCTCCCTTCACCACCTCCAGTTTAAATTCCCGTTGGAATATTTTGGAGGACCAAGTAACCAAGAACCAAGAAACCCCACTGAACATAGAAACATAGAAACATAGAAACATAGAAATTAGGTGCAGGAGTAGGCCATTCAGCCCTTCGAGCCTGCACCGCCATTCAATATGATCATGGCTGATCATCCAACTCAGTATCCCGTACCTGCCTTCTCTCCATAACCCTCTGATCCCCTTAGCCACAAGGGCCACATCCAACTCACTCTTAAATATAGCCAATGAACTGGCCTCAACTACCCTCTGTGGCAGAGAGTTCCAGAGACTCACCACTCTCTGTGTGAAAAAAGTCTTTCTCATCTCGGTCTTAAAGGATTTCCCCTTATCCTTAAGATGTGACCCCTTGTCCTGGACTTCCCAACATCGGGAACAATCTTCCTGCATCTAGCCTGTCCAACCCCTTAAGAATTTTGTAAGTTTCTATAAGATCCCCTCTCAATCTCCTAAATTCCAGAGAGTATAAAACCGAGTCTATCCAGTCTTTCTTCATAAGACAGTCCTGACATCCCAGGAATCAGTCTGGTGAACCTTCTCTGCACTCCCTCTATGGCAATAATGTCCTTCCTCAGATTTGGAGACCAAAACTGTACGCAATACTCCAGGTGTGGTCTCACAAGACCCTGTACAACTGAAGTAGAACCTCCCTGCTCCTGTACTCAAATCCTTTTGCTATGAAAGCTAACATACCATTCGCTTTTTTCACTGCCTGCTGCACCTGCATGCCTACTTTCAATGACTGGTGTACCATGACACCCAGGTCTCGCTGCATCTCCCCTTTTCCTAATCGGCCACCATTTAAATAATAGTCTGCTTTCCTGTTTTTGCCACCAAAGTGGATAACCTCACATTTATCCACATTATACTGCATCTGCCAAACATTTGCCCACTCACCCAGCTATCCAAGTCACCTTGCAGTCTCCTAGCATCCTCCTCACAGCGAACACTGCCCCCCAGCTTAGTGTCATCCGCAAACTTGGAGATATTGCCTTCAATTCCCTCATCCAGATCATTAATATATATTGTAAATAGCTGGGGTCCCAGCACTGAGCCCTGCGGTACCCCACTAGTTACTGCCTGCCATTGAGAAAAGGACCCGTTTACTCCTACTCTTTGCTTCCTGTTTGCCAGCCAGTTCTCTATCCACCTCAATACTGAACCCCTAATACCGTATGCTTTAAGTTTGTATACTAATCTCTTATGTGGGACCTTGTCGAAAGCCTTCTGGAAGTCCAGATATACCACATCCACTGGTTCTCCCTTATCCACGCTACTAGTTACATCCTCGAAAAATTCCACAAGATTCGTCAGACATGATTTACCTTTTATAAATCCATGCTGACTTTGTCCAATGATTTCACCACTTTCCAAATGTGCTGCTATCCCATCTTTAATAACTGACTCTAGCAGTTTCCCCACTACCGATGTTAGACTAACTGGTCTGTAATTCCCCGTTTTCTCTCTCCCTCCCTTCTTAAAAAGAGGGGTTACATTTGCTACCCGCCAATCCTCAGGAACTACTCCAGAATCTAAAGAGTTTTGAAAGATTATCACTAATGCATCCACTATTTCCTGAGCTACTTCCTTAAGTACTCTGGGATGCAGCCTATCTGGCCCTGGGGATTTATCGGCCTTTAGTCTATTCAATTTACCCAACACCACTTCCCGACTGACCTGGATTTCACTCAATTCCTCCTTTGACCCACTGTCCCCTGCTATTTCAGGCAGATTATTTATGTCTTCCTTAGTGAAGACGGAACCAAAGTAGTTATTCAATTGGTCCGCCATATCCTTGTTCCCCATGATCAACTCACCTGTTTCTGACTGCAAGGGACCTACATTTGTTTTAACTAACCTCTTTCTCTTCACATATCTATAAAAACTTTTGCAGTCAGTTTTTATGTTCCCTGCCAGTTTTCTTTCATAATCTATTTTTCCTTTCCTAATTAAGCCCTCTGTCCTCCTCTGCTGGTCTCTGAATTTCTCCCAGTCCTCTGGTATGCTGCTTTTTCTGGCTACTTTGTACGCATCATCCTTTGCTTTGATACTATCCCTGATTTCCCTTGTTATCCACGGATGCACTACCTTCTCCGATTTATTCTTTTGCCAAACTGGGATGAACAATTTTTGTAGTTCATCCATGCAGTCTTTAAATGTCTTCCATTGTATATCCACCGTCAACCCTTTTAGAATTAATTGCCAGTCAATCTTGGCCAATTCACGTCTCATACCCTCAAAGTTACCTGTCTTTAAATTCAGAACCATTGTTTCTGAATTAACAATGTCACTCTCCATCCTAATGAAGAACTCAACCATATTATGGTCACTCTTGCCCAAGGGGGCACGTACAACAAGACGGCTAATTACCCCTTCCTCATTACTCAAAATCCAGTCTAAAATAGCCTGCTCTCTCGTTGGTTCCTCTACATGTTGATTTAGATAACTATCCCGCATACATTCCAAAAAAATCCTCTTCCTCAGCACCCCTGCCAATTTGATTAACCCAATCTATATGTAGATTGAAGTCACCCATTATAAATGTTTTGCCTTTGTCGCACGCATTTCTAATTTCCTGTTTGATACCATCCCCAACTTCTCTGCTACTGTTAGGTGGCCTGTACACAACACCCACCAGCGTTTTTCTGCCCCTTAGTGTTTTGTAGCTCTACCCATACCGATTCCACATCCTCCAAGCTAATGTCCTTCCTTTCCATTGCGTTAATCTCCTCTCTAACCAGCAACGCTACCCCACCTCCTTTTCCTTTCTCTCTATCCCTCCTGAATATTGAATATCCCTGGATGTTCAGATCCCAGCCTACGTCCCCCTGGAGCCATGTCTCCGTGATCCCAACTATATCATAATCATTAATATCTATCTGCACGTTCAACTCGTCCACCTTATTACGAATACTCCTTGCATTGAGACACAAAGCCTTCAGGCTTGTCTTTACAACGCACTTACCCCTAATACAATTTTGCTGAAAAGTGGCCCTTTTCGATTTTTGCCCTGATTTTGTCTGCCTGCCACTTTTACTTTTCACCTTGCTACCTAATGCTTCTACCCTCATTTTACACCCTCCTGCCTCTCTGCTCTTGTACCCATCCCCCTGCCACATTAGTTTAAATCCTCCCCGACAGCACTAGCAAACACTCCCCCAAGAACATTGGTTCCATTCCAATCCAGGTGCAAACCGTCCTGTTTGTACCGGTCCCACCTCCCCCAGAACTGGTCCCAGTGCCCTAAAAATTTGAATCCCTCCCCCTTGCACCACTTTTCAAGCCATGTATTCATTTGCATTATCCTCCTATTTCTACTCTGACTGGCCCGTGGTACTGGTAGCAATCCGGAGATTACTACCTTTGAGGTCCTACTTTTAAGTTTATCTCCTAGCTCCCTAAATTCACCTTGTAGGACCTCATCCCTTTTTTTTACCTATATCGTTGGTGCCAACATGCACCACGACAACTGGCTGTTCACCCTCCCCCTCCAGAATGTTCTGCAGCCGTTCAGTGACATCCCTGACCTTTGCACCAGGGAGACAACATACCATCCTGGAGTCTCGTTTGCGGCCGCAGAAACGCCTATCTATTCCCCTGACAATTGAATCCCCTATTACTATTGCCCTTCCCCTCTGTTTTCCCCCCTCATGTGCTGCAGAGCCACCCATGGTGCCATGAACCTGGCTGCTGCTTCATTCCCCTGATGAGCCATCTCCCTCAACAGTATCCAAAATGGTATACCTGTTTAGGAGGGAGATGACCGCAGGGGACTCCTGCACTACCTGCCTACTGCTTTGCTGGCTATTGGCCACCCGTTCCCTTCTTGTCCTCTTACCGTTTGCCTGCGGTGTGACCAACTCACTGTACGTGCTATCCACGACTTTCTCCGCATCGTGGATGCTCCAGTATGAATCCAGCCGCAGTTCCAATCGTTCAATGCGGTCTGCCAGGAGCTGCAGCTGGACACACTTCCTGCAAACGTAGTCACCAGGGACACCGACCATCTCCCTGATCTCCCACATGTTGCAGGCTGAACAAACCACGGGGCCAATCTCTACTGCCATACCTTACTCCCAAATTACACTGTATTAAATATTACAAAAAACACAAAAACTTATCCTTAAAACTTTACTACTAAATACTGAATCCTTAACTCCCAGAATCCCTCACTCCCAGAAGGCAGAAATGTAAAATTGTAAACCCGGGGTTGCACCCGATCAGCTGCTTCCTCGGGTCATCTTCCACCAATCAGCGGCTTCCTCAAAAAAAAAAAAAATTAAAAAAAAAAAAAAATACCCACTTCTCCAAATGGAACGTTATGGATTTGGGTAAGCCTCTGGAAAAACAAGCCCCGCGCTAGATTTTTAACCTTACCGGTCGGGTGTCGCTCCTCCCCCTCCTTCACTTCCAACGGCTCCTGTGGGCCTCTGGAAAAACAAGCCCCGCGCTAGATTTTTATCCTTACCGGTCGGGTGTCGCTCCTCCCCCTCCTCCTCTTCTTCCAACGGCTCCTCTGGGCCTCTGGAAAAACAAGCCCCGCGCTCGATTTTTATCCTTACCGGTCGGGTGTCGCTCCTCCCCCTCCTCCTCTTCTTCCAACGGCTCCTGTGGGCCTCTGGAAAAACAAGCCCCGCGCTCGATTTTTATCCTTACCGGTCGGGTGTCGCTCCTCCCCCTCCTCCTCTTCTTCCAACGGCTCCTGTGGGCCTCTCCACCCTTAAGAGGTGGTTGAGGGGTTTAGAACCCCTCTAAACCCCTCAACCACCTCTTAAGCACGCTACATCCGCCTACTAAAGTCACTATATCCCCTCTACATTCTTCAAAACCCCTCTTAATCCTCTAACACCTCTCTAAATCGCACTAAATCCCTCTAAACCCAATCTAAACCGCCTATAAAACTTCGAACCCCCCCTATAAACCAATCTAAACCCCTAACCCAAGTAAACCCCCTCTAAATCCCGCAAACGCCTCTAAAACACTTCTAACCACATCTAATCCTCTAATCCCCCATACCAACCCCATATAAACCGCTCTAAATCCCCCTAAATCACTATGCCCCCTATACACCCCCTATAAATCACTCTAAACCCCTTCAGGCGCCATCCAAATCCCCTCTAAACCCCTCCAACCCCCTCGGAACAACTCTAATACCCTCTAAACCCATCTAAACACCCTCTCACACATTAAACCCCTTTAATCCCCTCTAAATACCTTTACACCACTATACCCCGTCTAACCCCATATAAACACGTCTAAACCCTTGTAAACCACGTCTAATGCCCTCTAAACTCCTCCAAACCTTTCTAAACCCATTCTAAACCCCTATAAACACCTCTAAACCCCCGCTAAATCCCTCTAACGCCATCTAAACCCATCTAAACCCTTATAAACGCCACTAAACCATCTCCAAAGTCATCAACCCCTTTAAACCCCGTCTAACCCCTCTAAACCCTCCAAACACGCTCTAAATCCCTCTAAAGCCCCTCTAAATCCATTTGAGACCTCTAAACATCTCTAAAACCCTCTGGTTCGCCAAACCCCTCCAAATCGATTCTAAACCGCTCGAAATCCGTCTAAACCCCTCTAAATCCCTCTGAACCCCACTAACACCCCCCCTGTAAAACACTGTAACCCCCTCTAACCCCCTCTATACCTATCATAGCCCCACTAAATCCCCTCTATATCCTGCAAAACCCCTCTTAACCCTCTCTAAACCCCTCTAGGTGCATCTAAAACCTTCTAAACCCCTCATAACCCCACTGAACTCCGTCTCAATCCCTCAACGCGCCTCGAAACCCCTTCTAACCCCATCTAAACGCGCTGCAAACCCCATATAAACCTCTCTAACCCACCCTAAATCAACTTTCAACCCACCAAAATCGCTTTATACCCTCTACAATACGTCTAAACCCCTCTGAACCCACTCGAAACCGCTTGAATCCACTGTTAAGCCTTCTACACCCCTATAAACCCCTCTAAACGCCCCCTAAACCCCTGTAAACCCCTGACCACCTATCTAAAGCATTCTAAACCCTTCTGAACCTCTCTAAACACCTCTAAACCCTCCTCTAAACCACCATATCCCACCCTACACCGACAATCCTTTCAGTTTAGGCAGGGTTGACTTGCACATCCTCCAACGTCATCTACTATCTCGTTTGTTCAAGATGTAGACGCTTTTACATCGGCGAGACCAAACGTAGACTGGGCGATCGTTTTGCTGAATACCTCAGCTCCGTCCGCCTGAATCTATCTGATCTCGCGATTATTGAACACGATAATTCTAATTTCCCATTCGCACACAGTCCTTTCTGCTTAACGCAAATTGGAGTAACAACATCTCATATTTCGCATGGGCAGCTTAAAGCCCAGTGGTATCAATATTGATTTTTCTAACTTCAAGAACCCCCTGCATTCGCCCTCGCTCTATCCCTCCCCACCCAAGTCGCACCATCTTCACGCTTTTTCCCCAACAAAGAGCTATCAGTGCCATATCTTTCATTCCTTGTTTTGTATCTCTACATATCATCGTTTATATATCTCGTTTCGCCTAACCCTAACTAGTTTGATGTATGGTCTCGACACGAAAGGTCACCCATTCCTTCTCTCCAGAGATGCTGCCTTTCCCGCTGAGAAATTCGAGGTTTACTTACCGTCTTCCGTTAAAACTAGCATCTGCTGTTCCTTCCTACACCCCATTTGGAATCCCCTGTTTCCTTATCACGTATCCCATATGCTGAAACTACCTCCACAGTGAGGCCGTAGTGATATATTCACAATCAGTTTTACAGCCATTAAATAGGGTTGTTCGCCACCTCCGTGCCTGGGCGTTATTTATAGACCTAAAATATTTACTGTACTCAGGATAGGAACCGAACATGACGATATGTCGATTTGTCAACCCCCAAAGTATTTGATCAATAGTCGACAAAGGAAACTATATTTTAAACGCAGTTGATAACCTCGATCACATGTTTTCAATTGCATTATCTCCTGTCGGGCGGCACGGCGGGGTAGCAGTAGAGCTACTGCCTTGCAGCGCAGTTGACCTTGCTACGATTACCACTACGGGTGCTGTCTATACGAATGCGATAGTCGCTGAATTGGGCCATTCGGCCCATCAAGTCTATCCGCCATTCAAGCATGACTGATCTATCTCTCCGCCCAAACCCCATTCTCGTGCATTATTATTTTTTTTGTAAAATATTTTTATCAGAAGTAATTACATATTAAGAAGAAATATAAAATCCAATAAAAACAAAATAAAATATTATCTTCACAAACATTCTTAATATTTTTCAAATTTACAATCAATCTTATTTGTACTTCTATAATTTTCTTTTTTATTTTATAGCAGTAGGAAATAAAAAAAGAAAAAGAGGGAAAAAAAGAGAGATAAACTAATTGAGTGGAGTATTAAACAAGATATTCTTCATTGGAGACATATTTATGATCTATTGTCTATAATTCTTCATCCATTCATACATTCAGGCTTCCGTCATGACTTCGAACCGGACCTTCGTGACCCTTTAAATATTCAATAAGTGGAGACCATATTCCTCTGAATTGGTCCAGCCTGTCCATCAGGGCAAGCCTTAATAGTTCCAAGTGCAACGTCTCCGCCATTTATGTAATCCACATTTTAGTTGTAGGGGAAGTAGGACCTTTCCAAAATCTTAGTATTAATTTTTTACCAATTATTAAACTATAACCGATAACAATTATTGTTGTGTTGTTAATATCTGATTGGTTTCTAGTATTCCCAATATAATTAGATTTGAGTCTGGAGTTAACTTTGCATTAAATACAATTCAGATTATCTTAAAAATTATATCCAAAAATTAATGATTTTTATACATTTTGTGAATAAATGTGTTAAATTGCCTTCTAATTTTTGACACTTATCACATATTGCGGACACATTTGAGAAAATTCTATTTAATTTGGACTTTGAGGGATGTAATCTATGTATAACTTTAAATTGTATCAAGGAGTGTCTAGCATTTAATGAACAATGATGTATATATTGTAAACGTTCATTCCATACTTCTCTACTGATTACTTGACCTAGTTCATTTTCCCACGCTTGTCTATATTTATCCGTATTTGGTAAATCATTTTCCAATAAAATATTATAAATATATGATAATAATTTCTCTGTATTCGGATGTTTATTTAAACATTCATCTAAAATGTCTGTCTTTATATTCCTAAAATCCAGTGTATTTGATTTAACATAATCTCTAATTTGTAGATATCGAAAATATTCTTTAAAATGTAATCCATAATTTTGTTGTAATCCCTGAAATGAGAGGAATAAGTTTTCCCTGTAAAGATTACCGATCTTATTTATTCCATAGTTCTTCCATTTTAAGAAACCGTTGTCCATCAGTGAAGGTTTAAAATAAATATTGTTTACTATTGGAAGAGCTAGTGGTACATTCTGTAATTTTAATGTTTTTTAATTGTTTCCAAATACGTATTCCACTTTCTATTATTGGGTTTCCTTTATAAGTTTTCTTATGTATTGGAGTATTAGCAAATAAAATCGAACTAATTTCAAAAGGGATACAGTCTTCTTTTTCCATTTAAAATTTGTGGATTAAATCTCCATTGTTCTTGTTTTTCCATTTTACCCGTTATTTTAATCTTAAAAGTTAAGGGTGTGTGATCTGAAATTATTATATTATGATATTTTGAATTATACGTAAGTGGAATAAGTTTTAAATCTACCAGAAATGAATCTATTCTTGAATAAGTTTTATGCACGGCTGAGTAAAATGAGTATTGTCGTCCTGTTGGATTTTGCAATCTCCATACATCATTAATATTACTGGTGTCTATATATGCATTTATTAACTCACTGGAGTGTGATTTAAGTTTTCGTTGTTTTGATGATCTATCCAAATAAGGGTCAAGTGTGCAATTTAAATCTCCTCCAATTATTAGATTATGTTGTGATAATTCAGGGATTGTATTAAATATTTTTTAACAAATCGCGGGCTATCAAAATTTGGGCCATATACATTAACAAAAATCACTTTTTGTGTATATACTTCTCCTATTACAATAATATATCTACCGTCACTATCTGTTATTATTGAAGTATGTTTAAATGCAGTACCTTTACGAATTAATATTGCTACACCTCTAGACTTGTGTGTAAAAGAAGAGTGATATACTTTATCAATCCATTTGGCTTTTAATCTATGTTCTGCCTCTTTTTTCAAGTGTGTCTCTTGGAAAAACGCAACATTTATTTTAAGTGCTTTTAAATGTGCTAATACCTTACCCCTCTTAATTGGTCCGTTAATACCTTTAACATTCCAGCTACAAAACGTTATTCCTCCATTCCCCATATTTGTATGTAGGTCTTGCATCATTTTTCTAAAGGGATGTATACTAGAGCAAATGGTACAGTTCGACATACCAGACCTTACACCTGAACCCTGAATAGACGAATTTCAAGACTCTTGATTTTCTCTCATGTATATATTCCCTTTGTATTAACTGATGATTCCACTCAGATATAAAGTAATAATAGTAATAATCAGAAATAGTAGTAAAAAAGGAATAGATTAAGAGATTAGTAAAGTGCTCAAAGAAAGAAAAAACTACATCTAGTGTTTGTGTAGTTAGTGTTAGCCATACTAACATGGCAGCAGTCTAAGGACTTCCGTATTGAATGTTAAATGTTATTCATCTCCATGATTCAGTAAAATTAATATTACAAAAAAAGAGATTATTATTTAAACCGGGGATATTAAACTATGATATATAAAAAGTTCATATTCAGGTATAATGATATATACACGTAGTACGTAATAGAAAATTATAATAATATAAACATATAATAAAGAAAAAAAAATCTAAAGTTAAAATAAAATATATATTTATATTTACTATTTACTTCATTCTAGGTTAGTCGGTTATAATTAAATATTAATTATTAATCAATGATCAACAATCAATAATCAATAATCAACAATTACTAGCTCTAATTATTAACGATACCAGTGTGTTAAATTTAATATATGGTTATGTATGTTAATATATGTTAATTATTAAGTTAGTAGTATTACTATTCTAAATATTAGTATTCATGGAACAGTCTTCAATCTAAAGGGATGTATACTAGAGCAAATGGTACAGTTCGACATACAAGACCTTACACCTGAACCCTAAATAGACGAATTTCAAGACTCTTGATTTTCTCTCATATATATATATCCTCTTTGTATTAATTGATGATTCCACTCAGATATAAAGTAATAATAGTAATAATCAGAAATAGTAGTAAAAAAGGGATAGATTAAGAGATTAGTAAAGTGCTCAAAGAAAGAAAAAACTACATCTAGTGTGTGTGTAGTTAGTGTTAGCCATACTAACATGGCTAGCAGTCTAAGGACTTCCGTATTGAATGTTAAATGTTATTCATCTCCATGATTCAGTAAAATTAATATTACAAAAAAAAGAGATTATTATTTAAACCGGGGATATTAAACTATGATATATAAAAAGTTCATATTCAGGTATAATGATATATACACGTAGTACTTAATAGAACATTATAATAATATAAACATATAATAAAGAAAAAAAGCCTAAAGTTAAAATAAAATATATATTTATATTTACTATTTACTTCATTCTATGTTAGTCGGTTATAATTAATTATTAATTATTAATCAATGATCAACAATCAATAATCAATAATCAACAATTACTAGCTCTAATTATTAACGATACCAGTGTGTTAAATTTAATATATGTTTATGTATGTTAATATATGTTAATTATTAGGTTAGTAGTATTACTATTCTAAATATTAGTATTCATGGAACAGTCTTCAATCCAAATCTCCTCGATTCTCCCATCCGTCTCCTTCTCCGTCTTCTTTACATGAAACAGGTCCATAGTTTATTATAATCTTCAACCAATCTTGAAAATACAGTTTAATTGTTCCTTTAATTCAACTATGAAGGTTTAATTCAGTCTTCTTCGCTGTCCTTAATCCTTTGGGCAAATTTCAATGCGTCTTCTGGGTTTTTGAAGTAATGTTCTTCCTGATTGTAAGTAACTCTCAGTGTTGCTGGGTATCTCAAAGTATACTTCAGATTCTTCACTTGCCTCAGGATTCTTTTGGTTTCATTAAACGCATTCTGTTTCTTAGAGACCTCTGCTGGATAGTCTCGGTAGATACCGATTGAGTCTTCTTCATATTTAAATTTCTGCTTTTTACCACTTTATTCATCATATCTTCCAAAACATAATCATATTGGACTTTGACTATCATTTGTCTTGGAGGAGCATCGTGATTTGTATAACATCTCATAACTCTATGTGCTCGGGCTATCAAGGGTTTTTCTTCCAGAGATAGAACCTTTTGAAGTAAGTTTGCAGTAAATTATCGGGTATCTTGATTCTTTTCTCTCCCTTCTCGAATACCCACGATCCTTAGATTCTGCCTTCTCTGGCGTCCTTCCAGCTCAGTACACTTATCAGTAACTTTGGCCAGTAAGTCAGATAGTCGTTGACTTTCTTTGACGATAGTTTTCATAGTCTGAGTATTTGTTTGGACTGTTTCCTCAAGGTATTTTATGGTTGTTGATTGTAACACAATTTCTTCCAGCACTGGTTCCATTTCTTTTTCCACCTTTTTTTTCAATTTTTTCATGCAGCTCTTCCATTATACTTGCGAATTTTTCGGTCACAACTTCAGTAATTTCCTTTCGGAGCATTTCTGATAAATCCGTGGCCGAGAGATTAATTTCAGATTTTAACTCCTTCATCTCAATCTTGATTTTCTTAATTTCTTCCATAAAGTTCATTTTTTCCAATTCCACCTTTAATTCAGACTTCATTTCTTTCTTTAATTCTGCCATTTCTTGCACAAAAAAATGTTTAAGTGCTCCCAGTTCCGATTTTTTTTCCGATTTTTTAACACATCTTCAAGGGACTGTGTCCTACCTGAGGCAGAGGCTTCAGTTAGGCCATGTTCCTCTTCAGCCATTTAAAAAAAAAATCGGAGTCTGGGTCTCTCCGGTGGTGGGCTGCGGTGCATTGACATTACGGTCGCAGGCCTGATGACGTCACTCACGGCAGCCGGTGCAGCAGCAGCAGATGCAGAAGCAGCAGGAGCAGCAGGTAGGTGTTTTCAGCGTTTTCTCCCCGGTTTCTTCCCGTTTCTTCACGGAGGTGGCTGGCGTTGCCTTCTACTCCTCCATAGCGCCACCGGAAGTCCCATTCTCGTGCATTCTGCCCATAAATATTGATGCACGTACATATCAAAAATATATCTATCTGCACGTAAACTATCAATTGTCTGTGGCAAATATATTTCACTGATTCATCACCCTATGACTGAAGAAATTCCTCCTCCCTAATAAATCCTTTAATTCTGAGGCTATCACCCATAGTCCTAGATTCTCCCACTGGTGGAAACACCTCTCCACATCCATTCCATCCTACCATTAAACTTTTCGGTACGTTTGATTGAGACCCCCACCCCCTCACCTCAAACATCTAAACTCCAGCGGGTACAAACCCAAAAACTCATCATATGTTAACCCCCTCATTCCTGGGATCTCCTCTGGACTTGCTCCAGGGCCAACACATCCTTCCTCGTATGGGGTGCCCAAAATTGCTCTCAATTTTCCAAACGCGGCCTCAGCTGTCACTTGTGGAGCCTTAGCATCACATTCCCGTTGTTGTATTCTAACTCTCTTGAAATAAATGCGTTGCCTACTTTGCTACCAATTCGATTTGCAGATTAACTTTTTGGGGATCCTGCAGCAGCACTGCCAAGTACCGATCCTCCTCGATTTCCAGATTATCTCCCTATTTAGAAAATAGTTTACACCTTTATTACTACTGCCAAAATGCAGGCATCCACAGGTTGCTCTATTATATTCCATTTAGCACATCTCTACGCACTCTCACAAGCAGTCCACATCCTTCTTCAGAGTTCTTGCTTTCGGCAGTCAAATCAGTCCGATTGGGTTTGTCCAAGAATTCGGCCTAATTTGAATAAACAGCAGTGATGCCGAGAGAGATATTAGCGCTGAAAATACCTTAGAGGTGCATTCGAGGAGGCATATTCCACATCTGAAAAAAAATGTGAATCATAAAACACCAGGTGGTTCGTGGTCAACGCAAATCAATTTAGTCAATTATTTTCAGGTGTGGATCCGCAAACCGAAAGATTGCGCCTAACTCCGTTCTTCCATGGCGTATTTGAAAATAGGCTGACTATATTCTGTCCATTTACCATTCAAATGAAACTCATGGCTATTTATTTCCAGTGAACATCCATTTTTTCAATTAACCATATAACCATATAACAATTACAGCACGGAAACAGGCCCTCTCGGCCCTTCCAGTCCGTGCCGACCATTTGTTTTCCCCAGGTCCCATCTACCTGCTCCATTCCCTCCATACCCCTCCATTCCCTTCACGTCCATATACCTATCCACTTTACTTTTAAATGTTAAAATCGATCCTGCCTCCACCACTTCTGCTGGAAGCCCATTCCACACAGCCACAACCCTCTGAGTAAAGAGCCCCCCCCCCCGTTACCCCTAAACTTCTGTCCCTTAATTCTCATGTCATGCCCTCTTGTTTGAATCTTCCCTACCCTCAATGGAAAAAAAAAGTATCCACGTCCACTCTGTCTATCCCTTTCATCATTTTAAAGACCTCAATCAAGTCCCCCCTTAACGTTCTGCGCTCCAAAGAATAAAGACCTAACTTGTTCAACCTTTCTCTGTAACAGATTTGCTGGAACCCTGGCAACATTCTAGTAAATCTCCTCTGTACTCTCTCTATTTTGTTGACATCCTTCCTATAATAGGCGACCAAAATTGTACACCATACTCCAGCATTGGTCGTACCAATGCCTTGTACAATTTTAACATTACTTCCCTACTCCTATATTCAATGCTCTGATTTATAAAGGCCAGCACACCAAAGGCTTTCTTTACCACTCTATCTACATGCGATTCCACCTTCAGGGAACTATGCACAGCTATCCCTAGATCCCTCTGTTCCACAGCATTCCTCAATTCCCTACCATTTACCATGTACGTCATAATTTGATTTGTCCTGGCAGGATATAGCACTTCACAGTTAACAGCATTAAACTCCATCTGCCATCTTTCAGCCCGCTTTTCCAAATGGTCCAAACCTCTCTGTAGACTTTGCAAATCTAGTTAATTATCCACAACACCACCTATCTTAATATCATCTGCATACTTACTTATCCAATTTTCCACCTCATCATCCAGATCATTGATGTACATGACAAACAACAGTGGACCCAACACAGATCCCTGAGGCACCCCACTGGTCACTGGCTTCCAGCCTGACAAACAGCCATCCACCATTACTCTCTCACATCTCCCATTCAGCCATTGTTGAATGCATCTTTCTACTCCGCCATTAACACCCAAAGATTGAACCTTCTTAGCCAACCTTCCATGGGAAACCTTGTCAAAGGCCTTACTGAAATCCATATAGACAACATCCACTGCTTTACCCTCATCAATTTCCCTAGTTACCGCTTCAAAAAATTCAAGAAGGTTTGTCAAACATGACCTTCCAGGCACAAATCCATGTTGACTGTTCCTGATCAGACCCTGTTTATACAGCTGCTTATATAAATTATATCTAAGTATCCTTTCCATTAATTTGCCCACCACTGACGTCAAACTAGTTGGTCTATAATTGCTAGGTTTATTCTTTGAACCCTTTTTAAACAATGGAACAACATGCGCAGTACGCCAATCATCCGGCACTATTCCCGTTTCTAATGAATTTGTCTTTTGTCTTTTATTTATTTGATTCGGTTTCATGTCCTATGATCATTACATGCGTGCTAAGGTAGACAGATTCCATTTGCACTCTCTGTACTCTACCGTTATTCAATAAATTCCACTGATATATCAGCTTCGAAGTTTCAGCCCTGAACCAGACAAGGCCCATCGTTTTCACACCACCTCGAATATCCTTCTCATCAAAGCAGAAACCGGGTTGCATTGTTGAAACATACCTCATCCCTCCTTTAGTACATTAACCCGAATAATGCACAATTAATTTGGCTGCTGCCATTGATTAGTAATTTAAAAGTATTCTGTTAGATCTGGCGAAACTAGTGCATCATTCATCCTCTGATCTATCGATCTTCTGCCATTGCGGAACCGTTGACACGTAATTGCAGCTTTCCTCTGTTCCATACTGCCTTATTCTGATAGTTTCTGCATCTTCCTTCATCGCTTTCCAGATCGATTAACTTGCAGATTTGTGGAATTAATTTCAATAGTCAAATGTATTCCCAGTTTTCCAGTAACTTTAGTTCATGTATGCGTCAGTCTTTTCATAGGGTGAAATAGACTGCTAATTTCGACATTATCAGGAAATATTTTAGATTTGTAGGCAATATCGAAATTGGTTGTATATTTAAACAATAATTCCTCGTTATTTGCCACACCTAATCTGTCTGTAATACTTAAGTCGGCGTAACATCAACGTGTGCATCCTGAGAGCCACAGAGAAGCAACAATTCCCATGAAGGTACTGAAGGGTCATTTAATCCAGAATCAACGTTTTCTCCGACTGCAGGATATTACATTTCTGATAAATCTGCATTTGCTACCTTGTCGAATGATTTGCTAAAACAAAAATGATTTAGTACTGCCTCATTCTCTGATTCCTAAGCTATGTAAAAGGTAAACTGTTTCAACGCATTCAGTGCAGAAACATATCCCTTGAGAAAAGGCATCGTTTGCACAGAATCGTCAAGCTACAGTGCAGCAAGATTAAAGGAACCAGGCTTCGCTCATTCCGCGTTTCGATTGTTGAGAACGGACAACAAGTTAAGCAAAACAGACTGTGAATAGAAATATATCGTATCAAGTTGCGGTTTACATGGATCGACACTATGACTATGTTGGCTCACCTAGAACACCAACTGCTCCAATAACAGGATAATAAATCTCTTGAATCTCAGAATAGCTGCTTGTCCCTTCTGTCTCCAGTAGAAATCGCGACGTGCTAATTTGGAACCTGCGGCGCCGTTAGCATCTCTGAGATGATGTATGGTCATGAGTCCATATTTAAAGAGAAGAAAGATCATCAACAACACGTTTGTAATCGTAATCATTGCTGTTGGTTACAGTTGACGGAACAAAGAAATTACGTCAGCAGCTAAGTTTCCGACGCAAGGTATGAATTTAGTGTAATGCAAACATTTCCATATCGAGGCACACTCCGTTCTTAGACCTCTCTTGGGAATAAAACAGAAAACTTCAATAACGCAAGCAAACTATATCAGCAACAAAGGGCCTCATATGCAGTTCTCATTCAGCCCCATCTCTCGTGTTCATCTCGATCTGAAGTTAATGATAACGGCATTTCCATAGTGGAGAAGGAATCGAGCGAACATGCAGACAAGGGCAAACTATACATCATTTCATCCTTACTTTGGGAATGTCCTGATCCTAACGATATTTAACGATCGTTTAATGATTGTTGTCTGGAAATTGCAATGAGTGATATCAGTGGATGACACAGTGAACACCAATGACATTCCTCTCCCGGAACCAAGAGCATCACCGCGCCACTTTACTGGAAAATGTATGTTTGTTTCTACACCGTTTTGCTTCATTGACAACATACGAGCGCTGAACCATCTAACCTGATTCGCACACCTCAAATGTGCGCGGATATCCCCCGACTCCAATCATTATAAACTGATTGAAAACCGCAGTCCCTGGCCAGATCTCTCCGATTCCGGCCAGCCCATTATCCTCTTTTGCATAAACTTTTATCGGTTATCAGGTCCCTCCCACCTACATTTGTATCCATATTTCTTCATCTGTAAATTAGGCTCATCCTTCCCTACCAGAACGTACGCCCCCCGTATCGTTCTCATAGTGATTCATGGGCAGCTCCTTTCTCGATTGCACTGACACCGTGAGTAAACTGAAGCATCTGAAGCGGAAATGCTGACAGCTGGGTGTCTGGTTGACGTTAAGCCGGAGATTCATGTAGTCAATCCTGCTTAAAGGATTATAAACACTTTGGGGCGTTAGCTAATAAGGAAGGCAGGGTGCCGGTATGTATTTTGCCGGTATCAGCAGAAATGTTAGTGCTTTAAAAAAAACTGTATGCTGCAGGTAAGGGAAGAACAAGGAAGGCCGATGGTGAATAACAAACATAATTAATATCAGCACGATATTAATTGGTATATCTGCGGGTTGGCAAACGAGCTTCAACTGTTCTTCTCGTGACAGATGACTAGAGCAGCCAGGTTCAGTTTAGCAATGGATGGAATGCATCCGGTCACTGGTCAACACTAGTGCCGGGCACTTGGCCCTCCGTGGGGAGACCGGCTGCGTCTTGGTTACACTATGATTTGATTGTTAGTATGACCCCCCCCCCTGTTTCTTCTATCTCGTCGATGAGGGGATATTTCAAGATAATACATTTTTCGCTATTTTTGCGTCTTGTGTTAATATCCGCTTTATTAATCAGTGGCATGTAAACTCCAATTCAATGCATGTTCGTGCCACGGAAATAATTTTATAATTTTAGCAGTGTCAAGACAGATTTAGAAAGGGATATGAATGAATCGACGTTCAGCGTGGAAATGGAACAAGATGACTCCATTTGCTATGATGGGATTATGGAATGAAATCCTCTTGGCAACGACGATCCAGATAAACCATGTTGGTATAAAAACCATAAGGAACGGGAATAAAATTGGGCCATTCGGCTCACCAGGTTCACTCCGGCATTCATTCATGGCTGATCTCTCTCTCCCTCCTAATCCATTCTCCTGCATTCACCCCAATATCCTCTGACACCCGCACAGATCAATAATCTATCTATCCCTTTCCCTAAAATGTCCACGGACTTGGCATCTACAGTCTTCTGACTGTAGCATCTTCTGACTTGGCATCTGCAGTCAAACCCATTCTAAACCCCTTTTAAAACCCTATAAACCCCTATAAACCCACTCTAAATCCTTCGAAACCCCTCTAAACCCCAGAAAACCACTGTAAACCCTTCTGAAACTCTGGAAACACCTCTCAACACCAATTAAATGCCTCTAAACCCAATCTAAACAACGGTAACCCACGGTAACCCCATCTAAACCCCTCTACACGCCTCTAAACACTACTAAACCATTCTAAACCCTTTCAATGCCATATAGACCATCTAAACCCCCTCTATACCCCACTAACCCCAAGTAAACCACGTCTAAACCACTTCTAAACGCCTCTCAACCACTCTAACCCCTTTCTCAATCCCTCTAAACCCATCTAATCCCTCTGAACCCCACTAACCCATCCAAACCCCTCTTAACACAATTAAACCCCCACTAAACCCCCCTAAACCCCATCTAAATCGCCCGAACCCCCGCTAACCCCCCTTTAAAACACTGTAAGCCTTTTTAAACCCATCTAATCTCTCTAAACCCCTCTAACTCCTCTAAACCCCTCTTAAACCCACGAAGCCCCTTCTAAAACCCTCAAATCCCCTCTAAACACTCTCTAAGCCCTTCTAAACCCATCTAAACTGCATCTAATCACTCTAGCCCCCGCTAAACCCTTCTAAACCCCCGCTAAACCCATCTAAACCCCACTACACCCCCTCTAAACACTCTAACACCCTCTAAACTCATCTCAATCAAACTAAATCCCTTTAAAACCTATGTTACTCCCCTCTAAATCATTCTAAACCCCCTCTAAACCTTGATAACGCCCTCTAAACCCCTCTAAACACCCGCTAAACCCCTCCAAACACTCTCTAAACCTCTCTACAGCATAATCCCGTCTAGCCCCTATATAAACCCATGCAAACCCCTCTAAACCCCCATAAACTCCGTCTAAACCCCTCTAAACCCACTCTAACCTATGTTAGACTAAATCCACTCTAACCCATCTAATCAACTCTAAACCCCTTTACACGCAAACCGACAAATGCTTCTAAACACCCTCTAAACCCGTGTAAACCACTATAAAACCCTCTAAACCCCTCTAAACCCTTCCAAGACCTTCTAAGCCGCTCTAAACCTCCTCTAACCCATCTGAACACCCCATAAACCCCTCTAACCCCATCTATACACCTCTAAACCCCTCTGTTCCGCAAAACCCCTCAAAACCACCTCTAAACCCATCTACCCATCTAAACCCGCTCTATAGCCCCCTACGCCCCCTCTAACCCTCTAAACTCCTCGAAACCCCTCTTAATCCCACTAACCCCCCTCTAAATCCCTCAAAACACATCTGAACCCCTTCTAACCCCATCTAATCCCTCTAATCCCCATATAAACCACACTATCCCCCCTAAATCAACTCTGAACCCATCTGGACCCCTATAAACCCCCTATAAACCCTTCTGAACACCTCTAAACCCCCTCTAAACAGCCGTGAAACCATCCAAACCCCACTAATCGCCCTCTAAACCCGTCTAAACACCTCTAAAATCCCTCTAAACCACTCTAATCACCTCTAAATACCTTCTAAACAACCACACCCCTCTAAACCCCCTCTAAATTACTCTCAACCAATCAAAACCCCTCGAAACCCATATAAAATGCATCTAAACCCATCCAAACCCCTCTAAACCCACTAACCGCCTGAAAACCATGCAATCCACTCTAAACCTCCAAACCCCCTCTAAACCCCTGTAAACCACTGTAAACCCCTCTAAACCACTCTAAAGCCCTCTAACACCTAAACCGCTCTAAACCCTCTGAGCACCCCATAAACCCCTCTAAAACCCATATGAACCTGCACTAAACCGCACTACACGCCTCCAAACCCGCTCTAAATCTCTAAAGCCCTCTAAAACTTCTGAACATCCCTCATAACACCCCTCTAAACCCCTCTCATTACCCAGTAAACACCGCTAAACCCCCTCTTAACCCCACTAAACCCTTTCTAATCCCCTCTCATCCCCTCTAAACCCCGTTAATCCCCATCTAAACCCTTCTAAACCCAGTCTAAGCCCTCTAATTCCCCTCTAAACCCCACTGGACCCCACTAAACCCCATCTAAACCCCTCTAAACCCCCTCACATCCCGGTATAAACCCTCGCAGGGCAACCCCACCCTAAACCCACATAAACCACCACAAAAACCTCTAAAGTACAAACCCTCTAAACCCATAATAAACCTCCACTATAAACCCCCTCTAAGCCCAAAACCCTCGAAACCCCTCTAAATGCCTCTAAACTCCGTCTAAACCACTGTAACCGACTGTAAACCCCTCTAAACCCCTCTAATTCCCTCTAAACCCTTCTAAACTATTCTACACCCTCGAAACCCCTCGAAACCCCTCGAATAGACCCTCTCTAAATCCCTCTAAACCCCATTAAGCCCCCTCTAAACTCCTGTAAACTCATCTAAACCCCTCTATACCACTCTAAGCGCCCTCTAAACGGCTCTAAACCATATAAACCTCTAATCTTCCTCTAAACCCCTCTATGCCCACTCTAAACCACTCTAAAGCACACTAAAGCCCATCCAAAACCCTCTAACCCCCTCTAAACTCCCTGCTAACCCCGTTACAGCCATCTAACCCCCCTGTAAACCTCTCTGCACCACTCTAAAGCATCTAAAGCCCTCGAAAGACCCTTTAACCCACTCTAACCTCCCTATTAACGCCTCCACAGCCATCTAAACCCCTCAGCCCTCAACATCGCTCTACACCTCCCTAAATCCATCTAAACCACTCTAAACCCCTCTAAACCGATCTACACCCCTATACACCACACAAAACCCGTCTAAACGCATTCTAAACACATCTAAACCCATCTAAACCCCACTGAACACCGTTTAAATCCCTGTAAACCCCATGTAAACACCTCTAACCCATTCTAAACCCATCGAAACATAAACTCTCTTTCAGTCACTGTAAACACATCTAATCTCCTCTAAATCCCCGCTCAATCCCTCTAAACCCCTCTAAACCCCAACTAAACCCGCTCTAAACCCATCTAAACCACTTATAACCCCCGTGAAACTCATCTAAACCCCATCTGAACCATCTAATCGCCGTCTAACCCCCTCTGCGCCGAACTAAATCCCCTCTATATTCCTAAAAACACCTCAAATCACCTACTAACCCGCTCTAAACCCCTCTAAACCCACTAAACACCCTCTAAACCCTACTAAACACCCTCTAAACCCTACTAAACTCCCTCTAAACCCACTAAAACCGCAATAAAGCCCATCTAAATCACTCTAAATCCTTCTAAGCCCCCTCTAAAACCACTAAAACCCCTTTAAACCGCACTAAAGCCCATCTAAACCACTCTAAACCCATCTTAACCCCACTAAATACCCGCTAAATCCCTCAAAACACCTCAAAACCCCTTTAACCCCATCTAAACCCTCTCGAAACCCTCTAAACACCATATAAACCCCTTTAAATTCCCCTCAATCTACTCTAAACCCATCTAAACCACAATACATCCCTCTAACTCCCTCTAACCCATCCTAGACACCTCTAACCCCTCTAAACTCCACTAAACCCTCTCTAAACCCCCTTTAAACCTGCTGTAAACCACAGTAAACCCATCTAAAGCCCTCTAATCCTTCTAAACCCCTCTAACCATTCCAAACTCCTCTGAACCCCAATAAGCCCCTTATCAAACCCTCAAACACCGTCTAAACACCTCTAAACTACATTTAACCCCTCTGAGCCCTCTCTAAACTCCTCTAAACCCCACTAACCCCACTCTAAACCCTCTAATCACCCTATAAACCCCCACTAAACAGCTGAAAACACTTTTAAACACCTCTGAACCACTTTAACCGTCCTCCGAAGCAATTTAAACATCCTCTAAACATCGCTAACGCCCTATAAACCCATCTAAACACGCTCCAAACACATCCAAACACCCTACAAACTCTCTATATCCTTATAAACCCGTCTAACCCCTTTATAAACCTCTCTAAACCACTCGAAACACCTATAAACTTCCTCTAAACTCCTTAAAGCCACTCTAACCGATGTTAGACTAAACCCACTCTAACCCATATAATCCCGACTAAACCCCTTTACGCCGCTCTAAACCCTAAATGCCTCTAAACCCCTTGTAAACCACTGGATATCCCTCTAATGCCATCTAACACCTTCTAAACCGCTCTAAACCTCGTCTACGCGCCATAAACACCCCCTAAACCCCTCTAAACCATTTCTAAACCAATTAAACAATTGTAAACTCCTCTAAACACCATGTAAATTCCTCAAAAACACTCTAAACCCAATGCCATCTAAACCCTATACCTAAACACGCTCTAAAGCCTCCTAAAACCCCTCAACCCCCCTCTGAACCCTCTAAGCACCTCTAAACCATCTAAACCACTCTAAATCCCTCTTAACCCCACTAAGTCCTATCTACATCTTTCAAAAACCCTCAATACCCTCTCTAAACCCCTTAAAAATCTCCAAACCCCTTAAAACTCTCCAAACCCCTCTAAATCCCTCTATACCCCCTTGAACCCCTCTACAACACCTCTAAACAACTATAAAACCTTCTAAACCCGCTCTGAATCCATCTAAATCCCAGTAAAACCCCTCTGAATACCTGAAAACCGTTCTAAACCCCAGCCTTCTAAACCCCCTATAAACAATGAAACATAGAAACATAGAAATTAGGTCCAGGAGCAGGCCATTCGGCCTGTCGATCCGCACCGCCATTCAATATGATCATGGCTGATCATCCAACTCAGTATCCTGTACCTGCCTTATCTCCATACCCCCTGATTCTTTCAGCCACAAGGGGCACACTCCCTCTTAAATATGGCCAACAAACTGGCCTCAGGACTGGAGGAACAGCACCTCATATTCCGCTTGGGAGTCTGCATCCTTTGGGCTTGAACATTGAATTTTCTCAATTCTGTTAACCCTTGCTGTCTCCTCCCCTTCCCACCTCTCCCTCAGCCCTCGGGCCCTGGCATTCCCTCTATCTCTATCTCCCTCCCGCACCCCAGTCGCACCAGCTTCTCATTTTCACACCACAAACAGCTTACAATGGCTTGTTCCCTTTATCATCGATACTTTTTTGCATATCTTTCACTCATTGTTCCTTATCTCTCCACATCACCGTCTATATCTCTCGTTTCCCTGATCCCTGACCAGTCTGAAGAAGGGTCTCGACCCGAAACGTCGCCTATCTCCTTCGCTCCTTAGATGCTGCTGCACCCGCTGAGTTTCTCCAGCTTTTTGTGTAACCCTGGCCTCAATTACCTTCTGTTGCAGAGAATTCCACAGATTCACCACTCTCTGCGTGAAAAACGATTTTCTCGTCTCGGTCCTAAAAGACTCCCCCTTTATCCTTAAACTCTGACCCATTGTCCTGGACTTCCCCAACATCGGGAACAATCTTCCTGCATTTAGCTTGTCCAACCCCTTAAGAAATGTGTAAGTCTCTATGAGATCACCCCTGAATCTTCTAAATTCCAGCGAGTACAAGCCGAGTCTCTCCGTTTTTTTTTCATATGGAAGTCGTGCCATCCCATGAATCAGTCTGGTGAACCTTCTCTCTACTCCCTCTATGGCAAGAATGTCTTTCCTCAGATTAGGAGACCAAAACTGTACGCAATACTCCAGGTGTGGCCTCACCAAGACCCTGTACAACTGCAATAGAACCTCCCTGCTCTTGTACTCAAATATGTTTGCTATGAATGCCAACATACCATTTGCTTTCTTCACAGCCTGCTGCACCTGCATGCCTACTTTCAATGACTGGTGTACAATGACACCCAGGTATCGCTGCATCTCCCCTTTTCCTAATCGGTCACCATTCAAATAATAGTCTACCTTCCTGTTTTTGCCACCAAAGTGGATAACCTCACATTCAACCACATTATACTGCATCTGCCATGCATTTGCCCACTTACCCCGTCTATCCAAGTCATCCTGCAGCCTCCTAGCATCCTCCTCACAGCGAATACTGCCCCCCAGCTTCGGGTCATTCGCAAACTTCGAGATGTTGCATTTAATTCCCTCGTCCAAATCATTAATCTATATTGTAAATAGCTGGGGTCCCAGCACTGAGCCTTGCGGCACCCCACTAGTCACTGCCTGCCATCCTGAAAAGGACCCATTCACTCCTACGTTTTGCTTCCTTTCTGCCAGCCAGTTCTCTATCCACATCAATACTGAACCAACAATACCGTGTGCTCTAAGTTTGTACACCAATCTCTTGTTTGGGACCTTGTCGAAAGCCTTCTGAAAGTCCAGATATAACACATCCACTGCTTCTCCCTTATCCACTCTACTAGTTACATCCTCAACAAATTCAATACGATTCGTCAGACATGATTTACCCATCGTAAATCCATGCTGACTTTGTCCAATGATTTCACCACTTTCCAAATGCGCTGCTATCCCATCTTTAATAATTGACTCTAGCAGTTTCCCCACTACCGATTTTAGACTAACTGGTCTGTAATTCCCCGTTTTCACTCTCCCCCCCCCCTTTTTTTAAAATGTGGGGTTACATTATCTACACTCCAATCCTCAGGAACTACAGAATCTATAGAGTTTTGAAAAAAATTCACTAAGGCATCTGCTATTTCAGGGGCTACTTCCTTAAGTACCCTGGGATGCTGCCTATCTGGCCCTGGGGATTTATCGGCCTTTAATCCATTCAATTTACCTAACACCACTTTCCGGCTAACCTGGATTTCACTCATTTCCTCCATCTCATTTGACCCGCGATCATCTGCTATTTCCGGCAAATTATATATGTCTTCCTTAGTGAAGACAGAACCAAAGTAGTTATTCAATTGGTCTGCCATGTCCTTGTTCCCCATGATCAATTCACCCGTTTCTGACTGCAAGGGACCTACATTTGTTTTAACTAATCTTTTGCGCTTCACATATCGATAAAAACTTTTGCAGTCAGTTTTTATGTTTCCTGCCAGTTTTCTTTCATACTCCATTTTCCCTTTCCTAATTAAGCCCTATGTCTTCCTCTGTTGGTCTCTGAATTTCTCCCAGTCCTCTGGTAGGCTGCTTGTTCTGGCTAATTTTTACGCTTCATCTTTTTCTTTGATACAATCCCTGATTTCCCTCGTTATCCACGGACGCGCCACCTTCCCTGCTTTATTCATTTGCCATACTGGGATGAACAATTGTTGTAGTTTAAACGCCTTCCATTGCATATCCATCGTCAACCCTTCAAGAATCAATTGCCAATCGATCTTGGCCAATTCACGTCTCATACCCTCAAAGTTACCTTTCTTTAAGTTCAGGGCCCATGTTTCCGAATTAACAATGTCACTCTCCATCCTAATGAAGAACTCAACCATATTATGGTCACTCTTGCCCAAGGGGCCACGTACGACAAGGCTGCTAACTAACCCTTCCTCATCACTCAATATCCAGTCTAGAATAGCCTGCTCTCTCGTTGGTTCCTCCACGTGTTGGTTTAGAAAACCATCCCGCATACATTCCAAGAAATCCTCTTCCTCACACCCCTGCCAATTTGATTCACCCAATCTATATGTAGATTGAAGTCACCCATTATAACGGTTTTACCTTTGTTGCACGCATTTCTAATTTCTTGTTTGATGCCATCCCCAACTCCACTACTACTGTTAGGTGGCCTGTACACAACACCCACTGGCGTTTTCTGCCCCTTAGTGTTTCGCAGCTCCACCCATATCGATTCCACATCCTCCAAGCTAATGTCATTCCTTTCTATTGCGTTATTCTCCGCTATAACTAGCAACGCTACCCCACCTCCTTTACCTCTCTGTCTATCCTTACTGTATATTGAATGTCACTGGATGTTCAGCTCCCAGTCTTGGTCACCCTGGAGCCATGTCTCCGTGATCCCAACTATATCATAATTATTAATAGCTATCTGTACATTCAACCCATCCTCCTTATTACGAATGCTCCTCGCATTGAGACACAAAGCCTTCAGGCTTGTTGTTACAACACTCTTGGCCCTAGTACAATTATGTTGAAAAGTGGCCCTTTTAGATTATTGCCCTGGATTTGTTTTCCTGCCACTTTTCACCTTGCTACCTATTGCTCCTATCCTCATTTTACACCCCTCTGTCTCTCTGCTCACACATTTTAGAAATCCTCCACTTCTTGTTCTCCGTTTGTTATTTTTTTTCTTCTTTCCTCCGTACGTGTTGCATCTGACTGCTTCTCTTCTCTGCCTCCTGCCTCACAAACGGACTACTAGCCTTCTCTATTTGAGCCCCTCCCCCCAACCGATCTAGTCATTTTTGTACAGGTCACACATTCCCCAAAAGAGGTCCCAATGATCCAGAAACTTGAATGACTGTGCTCTGCACCAGTCCTTTAGCCACGCATTGATCCTCCACCTTGCTCCATTCCTACTCTCACTGTCGCGTGGTACAGCAGTAATCCTGAGATTGTTACCTTTGCGGTCCTTCTCCTTAACACTCTTCCTAACTCCCTAAATTCTCCTTTCAGGACCTCCTCTCTTTTTCTACCTATGTCATTGGTACCTATATGTACCACGACCTCCGGCTCCTCTCCCTCCCATTTCAAGATATTTTGGACACGTTCAGTCACATCCCGGACCCTGGCACCAGGGAGGCAAACTAACATCCGGGTCTCCTGACTGCGTCCACAGAATCGCCTATCCGACCCCCTAACTATAGAGTCCCCTATTAGTGCTGCCGTCCTCTTCTTTTCCTTACCCTTCTGAGCAACAGGGCCGGTCTTTGTACCGGAGGCCCGGTCGCTGTTGCTACCCCCAGGTAGGCTGTGCCCCCCAACAGTACTCAAACAGGAGTACTTATTGCCAAGGTGTACAGCCTCCGGGGTACTTTCTAGTCCCTGCCTCTGCCCCTTGCCTCTCCTAACCGCGACCCACTTTTCTGCCTCCTGTGGTTTTGGAGTGACCACCTTTCTGTAGCTGCTCTCTATTGCTTCCTCACTCTCCCTGGCCAGCCGGAGGTCATCGAGCTGCTGCTCCAGGTACCGAACACGGTCCATTTGGAGCGCCATCTTGACGCACCTGGCGCAGATGTGGACGTCTGGAGAGCTATCTGACTGCATGACCTCCCACATCTGACATCCAGAACAGTAAACTGCCCTGACACTCATCCTCCCCCTTACCCTGGATACAATACATTACAAAGAAAGGATCCTAGTCCACTTCCCGCCAATTAGCTGCGTACACTAGTCCACTTCCCACCAATCAGCTGCTTCCTCAAAAAGTAAAACACTTCTCCAAATGGAACCCCGTGCTTGATTTTTACCCTTACCGGCCGGGTGTCGCTCCTCCCCCTCCTTCACTTCCAACGGCTCCTGTGGGCCTCTGAGGAAAACAAGCCCCACGCTTGATTTTTAACCTTACCGGTCGGGTGTCGCTCCTCCCCCTCCTTCACTTCCAACGGCTCCTGTGGGCCTCATATTTATAAACATATTTAATCTCATCTAAACCACTTCCAAACCCCTATAAACGCCTCCAACCCCATCTAAACCGATTCCAAACACCTCTAAACCCCTGTAAACCCATCAAATCGCCGCGAAACGCCACTAAACCCCCTCTGAATTCTTCATAACTCCTCTAAACCCCCTCTAACCCCCTCTAAATAACTCTAAACCCCTCTAAAACCGCTCCATATCCCCGTAAAGCACCTATAAACCCCTATATTGAACAAACCCCGCTAAACCGTTCTAAACCCGTCTAAACCCCCCTCTAAATCCCTCGAAACCCCTCTACACACCCTTTAAAACCCGTAGAAACCACTGTTCACGTCTCTAAACACCTCTAAACCGCTCTAAACCCATCTAAACCGCTCTAAACCCCTCTAGCCCCCTCGAAACCCTCTAAACCTCTCTAAACCCCCTAACCCCACTAAAACCCCTCTACATCCCTCAAACCCCCTCTAAACCCTCTGTAAACTATCTAAACCCCTCGAAACCCTCTCTAAACCCCATATAACCCCCCCCCCCTAAACACACTATAACCCCCTCTAAATCCCTCTAACCCATTATAAACCCATTTAAATTCGCTCTAAATCAAAACCCCATTCAACCCCCTCTGAATAGCTCAAAACCGTTATAAACCCCAACCGTTCTAAACCCCTATAAACACATGTAATCTCATCTAAACCACTTCTAATCCCCTCTAAGCCTGTGTACACCTGTAAACCACGGTAAACCCCTCTAAAACCCTCTAAAACCCCTAAACGCCTCTACATCCCTCTAAACCCCTCTAATGCCCTGTAAAACATCTAAACCCCTCTAAACCCCCTCTGCACCAATATAGCCCCCTCTAAACCCCTAAACCCCTTTAAAACTGCTCTAAATTATTCTACACCCCATTAAACCCCCTTTGAATACCTAAAAACCGTTCTAAATCTCAACCGTTCTAAACCGCTAAAAACACATTTAGTCCCATCTAAACCCACTGGAAACCCCTCTACACCCCACTGAACCCCTCTAATACCCTCTAAACCTCATCTAAAATCCTCAAAACCCTTCTAAACCCCCTCTACCCCTCTGCTCTAAATCCCTCTAAAGCACCTTGCAGCCCCTCTAAACCCCTCTGAACACCAGAAACCACCTCTAAACCCCTCTTAAGGTCACCAAAGCCCTCTAAACCCTCTTGAAACCCCTTCAACCCCCTGTAAACTCTTAACCCCCTATGAACCCATCTAAACCCCTCCAAACCCCACGACCCCCTGTGGATTCCTCAACCCTCTAAACTCCATCTAAACACCCTCTAACCCACTCTAAACCCCTCCAAACCCGCTCTACGTCCGTCAAAAGCGCTTCTTAACCCCTCTGAACCCCGTAAACCACCCACCTCTAAACCTCTCCAAATTTCACGAAACCCATCCAAACCCATTTTAGACCGCTCTAAACTCGTCTAAACCCCTCTAAATCTCTTAGAACCCCTCAAAACCCCCTCTACACCCCTTAAAACGGTGTAAACCACTGTAAACCCCTCCAAAACACGGTAAACCCCTCTCAACGCATCTAAACCCCTCCAAACTCTACTAAAACCCCTCTAAACCCCTCAAAACCCCCAAAACCCCTCCAAACCTCCTCTAAACACCATATAAACCCTCCTGGCCCCCTCTAAACCTCTGCGAACCCCTATTAACCCTTCTATACCCCCTCTAAATCCATGAAACCGCCTCTAAAACCCTTCTTACCCCATCTGATCTCTCTAGACCACCCTATAAACCCCTCTAACCCCCCCTAAATCAACTCAAAGCCCATCTAACCCATTATATACCCCGTCTAAATCCATCTAAACCCATATACCCCCTCTAAAACCACTCTAAACCCCCTCTAAACAATTCTAAAACCCTGTACACTCCTCCAAACCCCTCTAAACATATTCAAAACCCCTCTAAATCACTCGAAACAATCTCTAAATTTCTCTATACGCCTCTAAACCTATCTAAACCATCTCTCAACCCATCTGAACCCATCTGAAACCCCTCTAAACCCCTTTAAACCCCACGAAACCCCCTCTAAATTCCTCAACGCCCATCTAAATCCCTCTAACCCCCTCTCAACGCCGCTGTAAATCAATCTAAAGCCTCTCTAAACCCATCTGAACCCTCCAAACCACCTCTAAACCCCTCTAGTTCACCAAACCCCTCTAAACCAATTCTAAACCGCATAAACATGTCTAACCCCCACCCCAAATCCCTCTAAACCCATCTAAACACCTGTTTATCGACTTTAGCTCAGCATTTAACACCATTATCCCCTCAAAACTGATCACCAAACTCATCTACCTAGGCATCAACTCCTCCCTCTGCAACTGGATACTGGACTTCCTGACTAACAGACTACAGTCTGTTAGGTTGGACAACCACACCTCTTGAACTCTCACCCTGAACACCGGCGTTCCACAGGGCTGAGTACTGAGCCCCCTCCTCTAATCCCTCTTCACCTACGACTGCAACCTGTACATGGATCTAACACCATCATCAAGTAATCAGATGACACAACGGTGATGGGCCTCATCAGAGACAACGATGAGTCGGCCTATAGGGAGGATATGCTGTATCACAGCATAGTGCGCTGGCAACAACCTGGCCCTTAACGCCAAGAAGACCAATGAGCTAATTGTGGACAATAGAAGGTCAAGGGCCTGCACGCACACTCCCATCCATATTAACGGGACGGAGGTGAAACGTGTTTCCGGTTTCATGTTTCTTGGGGTCAACACCTCTGATGACCTCTCTTTGACGCACAATACCTCTACGCTGGTCAAGAAAGCTCCCCAGCGCCTCTTCTTCCTGAGGAGACTAAATAAGGTTTGATGAAGTTCTACCCCTGCTGTATCACAGTGTGGTATGGCAACTGCTCTGTCTGTGACCGGAAAACACTGCCGAGGGTGGTGAAAACTGCCCAACGCATCGCCCGTTCCTCACTCCCCTCCATTGAGTCTGTCCAAAGCAAGCGCTGACTGCGAAGCGCGCGCAGCATCGTCAAGGACTGGTCTCCTCCCAGCCACCGATTGTTAACACACCTCCCATCCGGGAGGCGCTGCAGGTCCCTCCGTTGCTGAACCAGCAGGTTCAGGAACAGCTTCTTCCCTGCGGCTGGTACAATACTTAACTCTGCACCTCGGTGATTGCCAGTCACCCCCCCAGACACCCCTTCCCCCACTATAATTGCACTACTGATACGGTTTGTACACATATATACTTTACCGTTCATATTCTGAGTTCGCTCTTCTGGGGAGATGCTAACTGCATTTCGTTGTTTCTGTACTGTACACTGCACAATGACAATTAAAGATTGAATTGAATTCAATTGGATTGAATTGAATTCAAACCACTGTGAACCACTGTAAACCCCTGTAAACCACTGTAAACCCCCCTAAACGCCTTTAAAACCCTCTAACCCCTCTAAATCCCTCTAAACCCCTCTAAACCCCTCTAAACCCCCAATAAACCGCCAATAAACACTCTAAACCATCTAACTCCCCCCCTTCACCCCACTAAAACCCCTATAAATCCTTCAAACGCCTCTAGTCCCTTTCTAACACCATCTAAACTCCTTCAAACCCCCTATCAAACCATGTAAACCCCTCTAAACCCCACCTAAACCCCTGAAAACCACTGTAAACCCTTGTAAACCTAAACCCCTCTAAACCCCTCTAAACCCCTCTAAACGCCTCCAAACCTGGCTCTAAACCCCTCGAAACCCCCGTCTAAACATCTCTAAAACCTTCTGACCCCTCTAAACACACACTAAACTGAATCTAACCCCCTCTAAACCCCTATAATCCCCCTTTAAATCGCTGTACGCACCTCTAATTGCCCTTTAAACAACTCTAAACCCCAGTAGACCCCCTCTAAATCTCTATAACCCACCCTAAATCCCACTTACCCCTCTAAGCCCCACTAAACCCTCTAAACCCCTTTAAACCCCTGTAAACCGCAGTAAACCCCTCTAAACCCCACTAAACCTCTTATCAAACCCTCAAACACCCTCTGAACAAACTCTAAACACCTTTAAACTACGCCTAATCCCTCTAGCCCCATCTAAACCCCTGTAAGCCCCCTCTAAACTCCACTAAATTCCACTAACCCCCCTCTAAAACCTCTAACACCCTATAAACTCCCTCTAAACCGCTCTAAACCCATCTATACCCATCTGAACCCCTTGAACCCCCCTCTAAAGCATTCTAAACGTCCTCTAAACATCGCAAACGCCCTCGAATCAGGCTCTAAACCCATCTAAACAACCTACACACCTCTTAGCATCCCGTCTAACCCGCTTATAAACCTCTCTAAACCCCTCTAAGCACATATAAACTTCCTCTAAACCCCTTGAACCCACTCTAACCCATGTAATCCCGTCTAAACACCTTTACACCCCTACAAACCCCAAATGCCTCTAAACCCCCATGGAAACCACTGGAAACCACTCCAAACTCCTATAAAGTCATCTAACGCATTTTAAACCGCTCTCAAACCCCTGTAAACCACTGGAAATCTCTCTAAACCCCTTTAAAGCCATCTAAGATATTCTAAACAGCTCTAAAGCTCGTCTAAACCATCTAAACCATTCTAAACACATCTAAACACCATCTAAATCCCTCAAAAAACATCTAAACCCAAACCCCCTCTAAACCCCTCTATACCCATCTAAACCCGCTCTAAAGCCCCCTAAAGCCGCTATCTACATCCCTCAAAACCCTCTCTAAACCCCTCCAAACCCCTCTAAACCCCCCTGAACCCCTCTAAAACACCTCTAAACAACTATACAGCCTTCTAAACCCGCTCTGAATCTCTCTAAATCCCATTAAAACACCTCTGAATACCTCAAAAAACCGTTCTAAACTCCAACCCAATGTAAACCCTCTAAACCCCCTATATACACATTTAATCTAATCTAAACCTCTATAAACGTCTCCAACCCCATCTAATGCCATTCGAAACCCCTCTAAACTCCTCTAAACCCCATCGAACCTCCTCTAAACAACTCTAAACCTCTCTAAACCCGATCTATATCCCTCTAAAGCACCTCTAATCCCCTCTGAACCTCCTAAACCACCTCTAACCCCCTCTAGATGTCACCAAACATTGCTAAACCCATTCTAAACCACTCTAAACCCGTCCAAACCCCCACTAAATCACTGTAAACCCCTCTACACTCCCTTTAAACCCCGTGGAAACAACTGTAAACCTATCCAATCCCCTCTAAACCCCCATAAACCCCTCTAAACCGCTCTAAACCCCTCTAACTCCCCTCTAAACCCTCAAAACCCCTCAAAACCCTCCCTAAACGCATACAAACCCCTCGAAACACCCTCTAAACTGCCTATAAACATCTCCAAACCAAGTATAACCTCTGTCCAACCCCCTCTAAACCCTCTAAACACGATCTAAATCCTTCCAAACCCCTTTAACGCCTCTCTGAATGCCTCAAAACTGTTCTAAACCCCAACCGTTCTAACCGCTATAAACACATCTAATCCCATCTAAACCACTGCTAAACCCCTCTAAACCAGAAAACCCATGTAAACCACTGTAAACCCTAATGAAACCCGTAAACGCCTCAAAATCCCTCTAAACCCCTCTAACACCCTCTAAAACTTCCAAACCCCTCTAAACCATTATACATTCCACTACATCCACTCTACATCACTCAAAACCCATCCAAACCATCTCGAAATCCTTCAAAACTGCTCTAAACCGCTCTAACCCACTTCTACACACCCAATGACCCTTCTGAACTCCTCTAAACCCCTCTAACACTTCTCAACATCCTCAATAACCCCATCTAAACCACTCTAAACCACTAAACCACTCTAAACCCCTTTAAAACTGCTCTAAATCCCTCTATACCCCATTAAACCTCCTCTGAATATCTCAAAACCATTCCAAACCCCAACCGTTCTAAACCCCTATAAACACATGTAATCCCATCTAAACTACTTCTAAACCCCTCTAATCTCCTCCAACCCCATCTAAACCCATTCGAAGCGCCTCTACACCCATATCAACCACTCGAATACCCTCTAAACCCCCTCTGAATTTCTTAAATCCCCTCTAAACCCCAACCCACTACCCACACTAAACCCCTTTAAACCTGCTTTAAACCCGCTCTAAATCACTCTAAAGCCACTCTAAACACATCAGAACCCCCTAAAACACATGTAAACCCCTCCATGGTTCCGCGAAACCCATTGTAAACCGATCTAAACCCTTCTAACGCCCCTGTAAATCCCACTAAACCCCCTTTAAACCCGCTGTAAACCACTGCAAACCCATCTAAAACCCCTAAACCCCTCCAAAACCCTCTAAACCCCTCTATACCCCATCTAAAACCTCTAAACCCATCTATACCCTTCTAAGCTCCACTAACTCCCCACTACATCCCTCAAAACCCATCTAAACCCTCTGGAAACACCCTCTAGGCCTATAGACCCCTCTAAACCCCTCGAAAGCCCACTAAACCCCCTCTGGATTCCTTAACCCTCTAAACCCCCTCTAACCCCTTCTAATCCCCTCTAAACCCCTCCAAATCCGCTCTACATCCCTCTAAAGCCCCTCTTAACCCTCTAAACCTCCTCTAAACCACTCTAAATTTCACCAAACCTATCTAAACTTATTCCAGACACCTCTAAACCCGTCTGACCCAATTCTAAAGCCCTCAAAACCCCTCAACACCCCTCTATACCCCTTTAAACCCCCTGTAAACCATTGTGAACCCCACTAAACCACTGTAACCACCTCTAAACCCCTCTAAAACCCCTCTAAACCCCATTGAAACACCTCTAAACCCTCTCTAAACCCCTCTAAACCTCCTCTAAATACCCTATAAACCCACTCCGAACCCCCCTTAACCGCACTATACCCTCTCTAAATCCATGAAAACGCCTCTAAACCCTTCTAACCCCATCTCATACATCTAAACCCCTTTATAAACCCCTCTAAACCTCCGTAAATCAAAACTAAGCCCATCTAAACCCCCTGTTATCCCCTCAAAACCCGCCTAAACGCCACTAAATCCCCACTACATCCCTCAAAACCCCTCTAAACCCTCTCGAAACCTCTCTAAACCCCTCTAAGCCTCCTCTAAACCGCCTATAAACCCCACTAAACCTCACGAAACCCCCTCTGGATTCATCAAACCTCTAAACCCCGTCTAGCCCCCTCTAATTCTCTCTAAACCCCTCAAAATCCGCCCTACATCCCTCTAAAGCTCTTATAAACCGCCTCTAAGTTCATCTAAACCCTGGAAACCCCCTGGAAACCCCCTCTAAACCCCTCTAAGCCCCCTCTAAATAAATATAAAACCCTGTAAACTCCCCAAACCCTCTAAACCCATTCAAAAACCAAACCCCTCTAAAGCACCCCTCTGAATCCCTCAAAACCCCTCTAAACCTATCTAAACCACCTCTAAACCCCTCTAAACCCATCTGAACCCATCTGAAACCTCTTTAAACTCCCTCTAAATTCCTGAAAACCCATCTAAACCCCCTCTAAGCGCCGCTCTAAATCCCTCTAGAGCCTCCATAACCCCATCTGAACCCTACAAACCACCTCCAAATTCTTCTATATCGGTGAGACCAAGCGGAGGCTTGGCGATCGTTTCGCCGAACACCTCCGCTCGGTCCGCAAAAACCAACCCGACCTCCCGGTCGCTCAGCACTTCAACTCCCCCTCCCATTCCGTATCCGACCTCTCGGTCCTGGGCCTCCTCCATGGCCAGAGTGAGCAACACCGCAAGTTGGAGGAACAGCACCTCATATTCCGCTTGGGGAGTTTGCATCCTTTGGGCTTGAACATTGAATTTTCTCAATTCTGTTAACCCCTGCTGTCTCCTCCCCCTCCCAAGCGCTCTAAATCCGTCTAACCCCTTCTACATTCCTCTAAACCCCTCTAAACACCCGTTGAATGACTTTAGCTCAGCATTTAACACCATTATCCCCTCAAAATTCATCACCAAACTCTGCGACCTGGGCATCAACCCCTCCCTCTGCAACTGGATACTGGACGTCCTGCCTAACATACCACAGTCTGTTAGGTTCGACAACCACTCCTCTGCAACTCTATCCCTGAACACCGGCGTTCCACAGGGTTGTGTATTGAGACCCCTCCTCTACTCCCTGTTCACCTACTACTGCACACCTGTACATGGTCCTAACACCATCATCAAGTATGCAGATGATACAACCGTAGTTGGCCTCATCAGCAACAACGATGAGGTGGCCTATAGGGAGGAGGTTCAGCAACAGCAGCAGAGTGCGCTGGCAACAACCTGGTCCTTAACTCCAAGATGACCAAGGAGCTCATTGTGGACTATAGAAGGTCTAGTGGCTGCACGCACACCCCCATCCATATTCACGGGACGGAGGGGAAACGTGTTTTCAGTTTCAGGTTTCTGGGGGTCAACATCTCTGATGAACTGTCTTGGACCCACCATATCACTCCGCTGGTCAAAACGGCTCCCCAGCGTCTCTTCTTCCTGAGGAGACTAAAGAAGGTCCATCTCTCTCCTCAGATTCTGGTGAACTTCTACCGCTGCACCATCGTGAGCATCCTTACCCACTGTATCACAGTGTGGTATGGCAACTGCTCTGTCTCTGACCGGAAAGCACTGCCGAGGTGGTGAAAACCGCCGGTTCCTCACTCCCCTCCATTGAGTCTATCCAAAGCAAGCGATATCTGCGAAGGGCGCGCAGCAGCGTCAAGGGCTGGTCTCCCCCAGCCACAGACTGTTTGCACTCCTCCCATCCGGGAGGCGCTACGGGTCCCTCCGTTGCTGGTTCAGGAACAGCATCTTCCCTGCGGCTGTTACAATACTTATACTCTGCATGGGTGATTGGCATTAGTATAATTGCACTACTGATTAATGAACGGTAATATATATATATATATATATATATATATATATATATATATATATATATATAAGATCTATAGTTCGCTCTTCTCGGGAAATGCTAACTGCATTTCGTTGTCTCTGTGCTGTACACTACACAATGACAATTAAAGATTGAATTGAATTCGATTCAATTGAATGTAAACCACTGTAAACCACTGTAAACCCCGGTAAACACCCCTAATCCCCGCTAAACCCCTTTAAACCCCTGTAAACACCTGTACACTCCTCTTAACCCCATTAAATCCCCTCTACATTCCTTAAAACCTATCTAACCCCTCGCTAAACACCTCCAAACCCTTCTAAACCCCCTATAAACCCCAATAAGCCCTCTAAACCTTATCTAATCCCATGTAAACCCCTCTTCAACCCACTAAACCCACTCTAAATCTCTCAAGCGTCTTTAATCCTCTTCTAACCCCATCTAACCGCCTCTAGACCCCCTATAAATCCATCTAAACTCCTCAAATCCCCTGAAAACCACTGTAGCCCCTTCTAATCCCAAATTCCTCTAACCCCCTCTAAACGACTCTAAACCCCGCTCTAAACCCCTCTAACCCCCTCTAAACCCGTGTAAACGCCCTCTAAACCCCTCTACTCACTAGTAAATACCCTATGAACCAATCTAATCCCCTCTAAGCTCCCCTAAACCCATCTGAATCTCAGTTATCCGCCTCTAAAGCCCTCTAAACCACACATAAACACTCCCAAGCCGCTCGAAACTCATCCAAACCCATCTAAACCCATTCCAAACCCCCGTTAAAAACCAAATAAATCCATATAAACCTCTATACCCGTCGCACCACCTCTAAACCCCTCTAAACCTCATTAAACCCCTCTAAACCCATTCTAAACCTCTAGAAACCCCGTCTAAACCCACTAAACCCACTATAAGCCCCTCTAAACCCATCTAACTCCATCCAACCCCCTCTAAAACCCCTCTAAGACCATCTTAATCCCACGAAACCCCCTCTATAATCCTCAAAACCCCACTAAACCCCCGCTAACCCGCTCCAAACCGGCTCTATATCCATCTAAAGACACTAAAATCCCATCTGAACCCTCTCAACCACCTCTACCCCCTCTTAAAATCACCAAACCACTCTGAACGCATGCTAAACCGTTATAAACTCGTCTAAACTCCACACTAAATTCCTCCAAACCCATATAAACCCTCTTTAAACTCCTGTAAACCGTAAAACTCTCGAAACCCCTTTAAACCCCTCTGAAACCCTCTAAACACATCTAACCATCCCTAACCCTCTCTAAACCCCCTCTAAACGCCTCTGAATCCACTCTAAACCCATCTAAACACCTCTTCAACCCACTAAACCCCCTCTAAATCTCTCAAAACGCCTCTTAACCCCTTCTACCCCCTCTAAATTCCAATAGATCAACTCTAAACCCATCTAAACCACTATAAACCCATTGAAACCACTCGAAACCCATCTTACCCCCACAAAACCCCTCTAAATCCCTCAAAACGCCTCTAAACCCTCTAAACACTCCAAATCCCATATACACCCTTCTAAATCCCCATAAATCAACACTAAACACATCTAAGCCCCAATAAACCATCCCTAATCCCCTCTAAACCCCTTCCAATCCTTCTAAACCCCCTCTAAACATATCTAAACGCCTCTAAACCCATCTAAACCCTTCTAAACCACTCTAAACCTCCCCTCTAATCCCCTCTAAACCCCACTAAATCCCCTCTGAATCCATCAAAAACTCTCTGAACACTCTCTATAGCCTTCTATACCCCTCTAAGCCTCCTCTGAACCCCTCTAAACCCTCTAAATCCCGTCAGGTCCTAAACCCCCTTAAACCCCTCGTAATCCTCTAAATGCCTCTAAACCCCTTCTAATCCCTGTAAATCCCCTAAATCAACTCTAAAACCTCTAAACACCTATACATCCCTCTACACCCACTAAACCCCCTTCGAAACCCTCTAAACCCCCTCCAGTCCTAAACCCCCTTAAACCCCTCGTAATCCCTCTAAATGCCTCTAAACCCCTTCTAATCCCTGTAAATCCCCCTAAATCAACTCTAAACCTCTAAACCCCTATACATCCCTCTACACCCACTAAACCCCCTTCGAAACGCCTCTAAACCCCTAATAAACACCTTCAAAAAAACCCTAAGCCCCTCTAAACCCTCTAAACACACTAAACCCCCCCTATAAAACTCCCTAAACCACTTCGGAACCCCTTAAAACCTCTCTAATCCCCTCTAACCCCCTCGACACACGATAATACCTTTAAACTCTCCTCTAAACTCCTTTAACCCCTCCTAAACCTCCACTAAATCTCCTCTAAATCACATAAACCCCCTCTAAACACCCCTCTAAACCCATCTAAACCTCTGTCACCCCCCTCTAAACCTATTCTAAACCCTCTCTAAACACACTATAAACCCATCTAAACCACCTCTAAACCCGTCCAAACACCGTTCAAACACTGTAAACGCACTTGCAATCCTAAACCCCTCTAAACCCCTCAAAAGCCGCTCCAAATCCCTCGAAACCCCTCTATAACCTCTTCAAAGCCCCCTGTAAACCAATGTACCCTCATATAAACCCCTCTAATCCCTCTAAACCCATCGGAGCCACTCTGAACACTACTAAGCCCCATTCTGAAACCCTCAAAGCCGTCTAAACATTCTCTAAGACCATTTAAACTCCCTCTAATCCCTCTAACACCCATCTAAACCGCTTATAACCGCTCTAAACCAATCTAAACCCCTCTAACCCCTCTTATTACAGCAGTGCTTTGGCAGGATAGATTAGAGGGCTCGTCTAGGGAGGCTATTTGGGTTGAACTAAGAAGTGGGAACGGTGTAGCAACACTTTTAGGGGTGTGTTATAGACCGCCAAATGGGGACCCATGGTATCCCCTCGAATCCCCTTAAGAAGCCTCAAAACCCCAAATGTTTCTAAAGCCCCTCTAAATCCCTGCAAAAACCTGCAAACACCCCTAAACCCCTCTCGCACCTTCTAAACCGGCCTATACCTCATCTAAACCCTCTAAACACCCCTACACCGCTCTAAACACCTCCAAACCATATCTATTCCATCTAAACCCATCTAACACCATCTAAAAGGGATGAGGTCCTACAAGGTGAACAGAGAGCTAGGAGATAAACTTTAAAGTAGGAACTCAAAGGTAATAATCACTGGATTATCACCAGTGCCACGGGCATGTCAGCGTAGAAATAGGAGGATATTGCAGATGATGGGTTTAGAGGAATGTTGCCTGGGATCCAGCAACTATGTTACAGAGACAGGTTGAACAAGTCAGGTATTTATTCTTTGGAGCGCAGAAGGTAAGGGGAGACTTGATTGAGGTATTTAAAATGATGAAAGGGATAGACAGAGTTGACGTGGACAAGCCTTTCCCATTAAAGGTAGGTAAGATTCAAACAAGAGGGCCTGACATGCGAATTAACGGACAGAAGTTTAGCGGTAACCTTATGAGGGGAGTAGAAAACCTGAGATACGGTTTGAATTACCCAGCCATTTTAAGAGTTACTTTTAACAACGCGGAACATTTCCCCAATACCCCAGCAGCAGCCTTGGATTTCGCAAAGCAGTTCAAGACCTGAAAAGTATCTACAAGCAAACATACTGACTTTTACTACTTTTAGAGATCCAACACGGACTCTCAACACCCTGTGAGATTTCATAAGATAATATTGGACTAGATGGAATGGACAATGTCGTATGGAATGGAGAGGAAAAAACTGGATCAGAAAGCGTTATCTGGATATTGACAATTAGTCTTAACATATAACTAACATAAATAAATAACACATATATTAAAATCACAACGCGCTTTTATTATTAGTATTATTTTTATCAATTAAGATTGCTCACTATTGCTAATCACTATTACTAATAATTAATAACTAATGTTCCCTTAATGAATAGAGTTAAATATAGCGATGGATCTCATTTGGAGATCTTTCTTTATAATAACAATTCTCACTTTGTACTTTAGTTTTTACTTGTTGTTCTATAGTATTTTTGTATCCCTTTTTTCTTTCTTATATAGCCTTTATATTTTTTATGTTTAATATTGCTTAGATTTCTAAGTTAATTTTAGATATAGATACCTTTATATGATGAATCCTACCCCTTTTCCTTTTTTTTCGATTGCCTCCCCTTTTTTTTCTCTCCCTTAATATTATACCCCGCTGAAATATTATTATGGAATAATAATTCCTAAATCTAGGAGCTGGCCAAGTTAATAACATCAATGACGGATGTCGTTAGATGGATAGCCATGTTAGTATGGCTAGCACAAACTACAACTACTCTAGTTGTAGTTATTTCTACCTTTACACATCTTACTAGTCTCTTTAACTATTCTTTATTCTTCTTTTATATCTATTGTATTTTTCAGTTTGAATGGAGTTACACATTGGACCAATGGAGATATATTCATGAGGTACATAAAAGAGATTTAAAATTCATCTATTCAGTGTTCGGGTGTAAGGTTGGGTCTGCCGCGCTGATCCTTAGACTCTATTGTAGATTTCTACAAACTTAAAATGCAAGACTTAAAAAGAAATACGGGGAATGAGGGATTAACGTTTTGTAGTTGGAATGTTAAAGGTATTAATGAACCAATAAAGAGAGGAAAAGTATTGGCACATTTAAAGGCAAGTAAAGCTGACGTAATTTACATTCAAGAAACCAACTTAAAAAAAGACCCTGAAAACAGGTTGGAAGCAAAATGGATAGATAAAATATATCATTCTTTTACGCATAAATCAAGAGGTGTAGCAATATTATTTCGTAAAGGTACTTTATTTAAGCATACATCAACCATAACTGATAAAGATGGCAGATACATTATTGTGATAGGAGAATTAAACACAGAAAAAATGATTTTTGTTAATATATATGGACCAAATATTGATAGCCCATTGTTTTTTAAGAAAGTACTTAACAATATTCCGGAATTAACACAATATAATTTGATAATTGGAGGAGATTTTAATTGTACATTAGACCCTTACCTAGACAGATCTACAAAACAAAGAAAAACTAAATCACATTCCAGTGATTTACTAAATGCATTTATCCAAACGACTAACATTAAAGATGTTTGGAGAACAGAAAACCCTACGGGACGAGAATACTCTTTTTACTCGCCAGTACATAAAACTTACTCAAGAATAGATTATTTTTTGGTGGATGCAAAACTTATCTCACTTACTTATGAACCCAAATATCATAATATTATAATCTCAGATCATGCGCCATTAACATTTAAAATTAAAATAAATGGCAAAACAGAAAATTCAGGACACTGGAAACTTAATCCACAAATTTTAAAAAATAAAACCACTCAGGAATATATTATAACTCAAATTAAGATTTTCTTTGAAATAAATGATCAACCAGAAATATCTCGCTCTTTATTATGGGAAACATTTAAAGCATATCTCCGGGGAATTATGATTTCTTCACAAGCATTCCATAATAAAAAGATTCGGAAGGAACAACAGGATTTGGATAGGGAGATTAAACAATTAGATATACAGAATGCAACAAAGCCAGATATAATATTACATAATAAAATTGTAGCATTGAAATATAAATTAAATAAGATATATACAGATCAAGTTTTAAAATTTTATCAACATACTAAACAATTACAGTTTGAATTTGGAGACAAACCCCAAACATTATTGGCTCGACAATTAAGGAAAATTGAAGCTGAAAAAAATATACATAGGATTAAATCACAAAATGGTGAATTATTAATACAACCTAAAGATATTAATGAAAGATTTATGCAATATTATAAAAATCTATACACTGCTAAAGCGACAGTAAATAAAACAGAAATAGATGCATTAAAAAAAAATGTAACCTGAAAGGATTGGATTGACAAAATAGAGAATTATTAAATGCTGATATTTCAATAAAAGAAATCCAAGAATCCTAATTAGAATCATTAAAAAATGGTAAAACACCGGGACCTGATGGTATAGGTTCGGAATTTTATAAAATATTTCAGGATCATATGGTTCCCATTGTTTGAAATCATTATATGAACAGATATATACACAACAGAAATTACCAGATACGTTGAATGAATCTATTGTAACACTTATACCCAAAATAAATAAAGACTTGGATGAACCAGGATATAGTAGAGCAATAGCTCTATTAAATACGGATCAAAAGATACTAACAAAAATATTAGCACAAAACTAAGTTCAGTTGTTACCGAATTAATCCAGCCCGATAAAACAGGATTTATACCAAAAAGATATTTCTCATACAATCTAAGACGGTTATTCAATATTATATATTCGAAAAGAAGTGATAAAAAAGATTTAGTAGTTATTTCGCTGGATGCAGAAAAAGCTTTTGACCAAGTGGAATGGCCTTATTTATTTTCGGTGACGGAAGCTTTTAAACTCGGAGAGAAGTGTACTACTTGGATTAAATTGTTATATGCAAACCCAACAGCTAGAATAACAACAAACCGTATGCCATCAACTAAATTTAGTTTATCTCGAGGTTGTAGACAAGGTTGTCCTCTATCACCTTTATTGTTTGCGCCAGCAATAGAACCTCTCGCCCAGAGGGTGAGATTACACCCGGAAATACATGGATATGATACTAAAGATACTAAGAATAAAATCTCCTTATATGCGGATGATGTATTACTTTACATCACTGAAACGGAAACAAGTATCCGAAATTGTTAAAACTAATAACGGAATTTGGATCAATTTCAGGATACAGTATCAATTGGAATAAAAGTGAACTTATGCCAATAACGATGAATAATTTACATATATTACAACAATTTCCTTTCAAGATAACAAATGAAAATATTAAATATCTTGGGATTTTCGTTACAAAAAGATGATTCTTTATTTAAATTTAATTTCCTTCATTACTGAATAAATTAAATAAGAATATTTTATACTGGAAAAGCTTACCTATTTCAATGTTAGGTAAAATCAATGCAATAAAATGATTTTTCTCCCACAATTATTATATTTATTTCAATTAATTCCGATATATCTCCCTAAATTTTTTTTAAAAAAAGTGATTCTCAAATTACTAACTTTATCTGGGATTATAAGAGCCATAGAATAAAGCAAAAAATTTATGTAATTCTAAAATAAATGGGGGATTAGCATTACCAAATCTTATGTTTTATTACTGGGCAGTTAATATTAAAATATGATTTTTTGGCTAGAAGAAATAGATAATAAACCAAACTGGTTAAAAATGGAAAAAGAAGATTGTTCTCCATTTGAAATTAGCTCTATAATATTTGCTAACACTAACGTAGCTAAGAAAATTTATAGTGAAAATCCGATAATAGAAAACGGAATCCGCATTTGGAAACAAATAAAGAAAACATTAAAACTAAAATTTATACCATTAGGTCTTACCATCGCCAACAATGTTACGTTCAAACCTTCAATGATGGATAAGGCTTTTTTTTACAATGGAAAAATAAAGGAATCTTTAAGATGGGCGATCTTTATAAGGAAAACTTTCTCTCATTTCAAGAGTTACAACAAACTTATGGACTACACAATAATGAATATTTTAGATATCCACAAATCAGAAACTATGTTTCTGCAAATACACAAGAACTTAGAAATAGAAAGACGGAAATTTTAGATGAATGCTTGAATAAACATCCAAATACAGAAAAAATGATATCATATATACAATATTTTATTGGAAAGTGATATCCCATCAACAGAAACACATAGACAGTTTTGGGAAAATGAATTAGGCCAAATAATAAGACCAGAAATATGGGATGAAAGCTTACAACACATACATCGTTGCTCGTTAAATGCTAAACATTCCCTTATACAGTTTAAAATTCTACATAGATTACATTATTCCAAATCTAAATTACATAATATATTTCCAAAATTATCTCCTATATGTGATAAATGTCAAATCTCAGAAGCAAATTTGTCACATTCATTTACTAATTGTATAAAAATTGTAGAATACTGGAACGAAATATTTAAGATAATTTCGAATGTTGTCAATATAAACTATGACTTCTGATCCAAAGTTAATAATACTTGGAATACTTGAAACTGACCAACTAATAACAATGAACCAAATAATTTTTATCGACTATTGTTTAATAATTGGGAAAAATTAATATTAAAATTTTGGAAAGGCCCTGCATCCCCAACAATCAAAATGTGGAATACAGAAATGTCGGAGACACTTCATTTGGAGAGATTGAGGCTTGTCCTCATGGATAGGTTAGATCTCTTCAGAGGGATTTGGTCTCCATATATTAAATATTTACAGGGTCATAATGGTTCGGCGCGAGGACTTGACTGAGGCCTGAATATCTGAATAGATGAAGAAATATATATAATAAATCATGAATATATCTCCAAGGACGGATTAATGAGTAATATTCCATTCTCCATCAAACTTTCCATACTCTCTTTTCTATTTTCTTATGCTTATATAAAAAATTAGAAAAAAAGTATAGAAACACATTATCTTAAATTCTTAATATTAGTACGAATATAGATATCACTGGTTATATGAAAATATTATTAGTGTCGTGTATTTTCAATTATATAAAATTGTGTATTTTCAATTATATAATCATTTTTTAATTTAAAGTCAATGATAATACAAACATTGTTAACATCATGAAAATATAATGAATATCATAGAAGTTTTATTAATATTGCGTATTATTAATTACATAAAATTGGGACCTGTATTTGGAAATTAGAGACAATATGGATATCATGGGTAGTATGAGTATATTGCTAATACTATGAATGTATCATTAATACCATGTATTCCCAATTATATAAAATAAACAACCTTGAAATGTATAATTAATAATAATACAAATAATATCAACAGTATGAATTTATCATTATTATCATGTATTTTTTATTATTGTAAAATAATGTACTTTGTCATTACTTTGTTTCTATAATAAAAATAAAATTAAATTTAAAAAAAAAGACGTTTAGCGGTAACGTGAGGGGGAACTTATTTACTCAGCGGGTGGTGGCTGTGTGGAATGAGCTTCCAGCAGAAGTGGTGGAGGCAGGATCGATTTTAACATTTAAAAGACAAGTGGATAGGTATATGGACGGGAAGGGAATGGAGGGGTATGGTCTGAGTGCAGGTAGATGGGACTAGGGGAAAACAAATGGTCGGCACGGACTGGAAGGGCCGAGAGGGCCTGTTTCCGTGCTGTAATTGTTATATGGTTATATGGTTATATGGTTATGAATACGTGGCTTGCAAAATGGTGCAAGGGGGAGGGATTCACATGTTTAGGGCACTGGAACCATTTCTGGGGGAGGTGGGACCAGTACAGGACGGTCTGCACCTGGGCTGGAATGGAACCAATGTCATTGGGGGACTGTTTGCTAGTGCTGTTGGGGAGGATTTAAACTAATGAGGCAGGGGGATGGGTACAAGAGCAGAGAGGCAGTTGGGTGTAAAACGAGGGTAGAAGCAATAAGGAACAAGGTGAAAAGTAAAAGTGGCAGACAGACAAAACCAGGGCAAAAATCAAAAAGGGTCATTTTTCAACATAATTGTTTAAGGGGTAAGAGCGTTGTAAAAACAAGCCTGAATGCTTTGTGTTTCAATGCAAGGAATATTCGTAATAAGGTGGATGAGTTGAACGTGCAGATAGCTATTAATGATTATGATATAGTTGGGCTCACGGAGACATGGTTCCAGGGTGACCAAGGCTGGAAGATGAACATCCAGGGATATTCAATATTCAGGAGGGATGGAGAGAAAGGAAAAGGAGGTGGGGTCACGTTGCTGGTTAGAGAGGAGATTAACGCAATGGAAAGGAAGGACATAAGCTTGGAGGATGTGGAATCGGCATGGGTAGAGCTGCGAAACACTAAGGGGTAGAAAACTCTGATGGGTGTTGTGTAGAGGCCACCTAACAGTAGTAGTGAAGTTGGGGATGGTATCAAACAGGAAATTAGTAATGCGTCCGACAAAGGCAAAACCGTTATAATGGGCGACTGCAATCTACATATAGATTGGGTGAATCTAATTGGCAGGGGCACTAAGGAAGAGGATTTTTTGGAATGTGTGCGGGATAGTTATCTAAATCAAAATGCAGAGGAACCAACGAGAGAGCAGGCTATTTTAGACTGGGTATTGAGTAAGGAGGAAGGGTTAGTTAGCAGTCTTGTTGTACGTGCCCCCTTGGGCAAGAGTGAACATAATATGGTCGAGTTCTTCATTAGGATGGAGAGTGACATTGTTAATTCAGAAACAATGGTTCTGAAATTAAAGAAAGGTAACTTTGAGGGTATCAGAAGTGAATTGGCGAAGATTGACTGGCAATCAATTCTAAAAGGGTTGACGGTCGATACGCAATGGAAGACATTTAAAGACTGCATGGATGAACTACAAAAATTGTTCATCCCAGTTTGGCAAAAAAAAAAATCAGGGAAGGTAGTGCATCCGTGGATAACAAGGGAAATCATGGATAGTATCAAAGCAAAGGATGATGCGTACAAAGTAGCCTGAAACAGCAGCATACCAGAGGACTGGGAGAAATTCAGAGACCAGCAGAGGAGGACAAAGGGCTTAATTAGGAAAGGAAAAATAGATTATGGAAGAAAACTGGCAGGGAACATGAAAACTGACTGCAAATGTTTTTATAGATATGTGAAGAGAAGAGATTATTTAAAACAAATGTAGGTCCCTTGCAGTCGGAAACAGGTGAGTTGATCATGGGGAACAAGGATATGGGGGACCAATTGAATAACTACTTTGGTTCCGTCTCCACAAAGGAAGACGAATAATCTGCCGGAAATAGCAGGGGACCGCGGGTCAAAGGAGAAATTGCGCGAAATCCAGGTTAGCCAGGAAGTGGTGTTGGGTAAATTGAATGGATTAAAGGCCGATAAATCCCCAGGGCCAGATAGGCTGCATCCCAGAGTACTTAAGGAAGTAGCTCCGGAAATAGTGGATGCATTATTGATAATCTTTCAAAACTCTATAGATTCTGGAGTAGTTCCTGAGGATTGGCGGATTGCAAACGTAACCACTCGTTTTAAGAAGGGAGGGAGGGAGAAAACGGGAAATTACAGACCAGTTAGTCAAACATCGGTAGTGGGGAAACTGCTACAGTCAGTTATTAAAGATGGGATAGCAACACATTTGGAAAGTGGTGAAATAATTGGACAAAGTCAGCATGGATTTACGAAATGTAAATCATGCCTGACGAATCTTGTGGAATTGTTCGATGATGTAACTAGTAGCATGGATAGGGGAGATGCAGTAGATGTGAAGTACCTGGACTTCCAGAATGCTTTCGACAAGGTCCCACATAAGAGATTAGTATACAAACATAAAGCATACGGCATTGGGGGTTCAGCATTGATGTGGATAGAGAACTGGCTGGCAAACAGGAAGCAAAGAGTAGGAGTAAACGGGTCATTTTCACAATGGCAGGCAGTGACTAGCGGGGTACCGCAAGGCTCCGTGCTGGGACCCCAGCTATTTACAATGTACATTAATGATCTGGAGGAGGGAATTGAAGGCAATATCTCAAAGTGTGCAGATGACACTAAGCTAGAGCTGCTAGGAGACTGCAAGGTGACTTGGATAAACTGGGTGAGTGGGCAAATGTTTGGCAGATGCAGTATAATGTGGATACATGTGAGGTTATCCACTTTGGTGGGAAAAACAGGAAAACAGACTATTATCTAAATAATGGTCGATTAGGAAAAAGGCAGATGCAGAGCGACCTGGGTGTCATGGCACACCAGTCATTGAAGGTAGGCATGCAGGTGCAGCAGGCAGTGAAGAAAGCGAATGGTATGTTAGCTTTTTTAGCAAAAGGATTTGAGAATAGGAGCAGGGATGTTCTACTTCAGTTATATAGGGTCTTGGTGAGACCACACCTGGAATATTGCGTACAGTTCTGGTCTCCAAATCTGAGGAAGGACATTATTGCCATAGAGGGAGTGCCGAGAAGGTTCACCAGATGTCAGGACTGTCTTATGAAGAAAGACTGGATAGACTCGGTTTATACTCTCTAGAATTTAGGAGATTGAGAGGGGATCTTATAGAAACTTACAAAATTCTTAAGGGGTTGGACAGGCTTGATGCAGGAAGATTGTTCTCGATGTTGGGGAGGTCCAGGACAAGGGGTCGCAGCTTAAGGATAAGGGGGAAATCCTTTAGGACCGAGATGAGAAGGACTTTTCTTCACACAGAGCGTGGTGGGTCTCTGGAACTCTATGCCACAGAGTGTAGTGGAGGCCAGTTCATTGGCTATATTTAAGAGGGAGTTAGATGTGGCCCTTGTGGCTAGGGGGTTCAGAGGGTATGGAGAGAAGGCAGGTACGGGATACTGAGTTGGATGATCAGCCATGATCATATTGAATGGCGGTGCAGGCTCGAAAGGCCGAATGACATACTCCTGCACCTAATATCTATGTTTCTATTTTTCTATGTTTCTAAAACCCCTCCATACCACTTTAAATCCACCTAACCCCCAATAAACATCATCTAAATACCTCAAAACATCTCAAAACCCCTCCAACGTTCACCAAACCCCTCTAAACCCCCCTCGAAATACCACTAAACCTCTCTAACCCACCTTTAAACATCTGTAAACCACTGTAAACACCTCTAACCCCCTCTAAACCCTCGTAAACCCTTTTAAACCCATCTAAACATTTTAAAGGTAAAATGGATAGGTATATGGATGTGAAAGGCATGGAGGGGTATGGTCTAAGTGCAGGTAGATGGGACTAGGTGAAAACAAATGGTCGGGACGGACAGGAAGGGCCGAGAAGACCTGTTTCCGTGCAGTAATTGTTATATGGTTATATGGTTATATGTATAAACACGTCTAAACCCCTCTAAACCCCTGTAAATACTTCAAAACCCTCTAAAACACTCTAAACCCATCTTAACCCCGCTAACCCTCCTCTAAATCCGGCAAAACGCCTCTAAACCCCTTCTAACCCCATCTAATCCCACTAAACCCCATATAAACCCCTCGAAACCCCCTAAATGAACTCTAAATCCTTCTAACCCCCCTCTAAGCCACTCTAATCCCCTCTAAACACCACTAACCCCTTACTAAACCACCGCAACCCCTCTAAACCCCACTAAACCCCATCTAACCCCCTCTAAACCTCCTCTAAACACTCAAAACCCACCATAAATCCCTCTAAACCCCTTTAATCCCAACTAAACACCCTCTAATTTCCTCAAAACCCTCTAAACCCCTCCAAACCCTCCAATCTATGTAAAACCCCTCTAATCCCCCCTGAACCATCTACACCGCCTCTAAACCACTGTAAACCCATTCTCAATTCCTCTAAACCCCTCTAAACACCTGTAAACCGCACTTGACCCCTTCTAATCATTTTAAACCCCTGAGAACTCCTCCAAATCCTTCGAAACCCCTCTAACCCCCCAGTAAACCACTGCAAACCCATCTAAACCCCTCTAACCCCTTAGAAACACGTCTAAACCGCTCTAAACCCCTCTTACCCCACTAAACCCCTTCTACATCCCTCAAACGCACTCGAATCACTCCCTAACCCCTCTAAACTTCCTCTAATCCCTCTAACCCCACTGCAAACCCCCTCTAATTCGCTCTAAACCACTTTAACCCCCTCTAAAGCATTATACCCATCTAAACTTCGCTAACGCCCCCTAAACCTATCCAAACACCCTCTAAACACCCTCTAACACTCTCTAGAGCCTTCTAAACATGTCTAACCCCAAATCACCCTCTCTAAACCCTATACACCCCCTATACACTCCCTCTAAACCCCTATAAACCCACTAACCGATATTAGACTAAACCCACTCCAACCCATGTAATCCCCTTTAAACCCAAATTCTCTGAACCCCCTCTAATCCCATGTAAACACCTGTAAACCCCTCTAGCACCTTCTAAACCGCTTTAAACCTCACCTAAACACTCTGAACACCCCCTAAACCCCTCTAAATCTATATAAACCACTCGATATCCCCTCTAAACCAGTCTACACGCCAATAAACCCTCTCAAACATCTCAAAACCCATCTAAAATTCACCAAACTCCTCTACGTCCCTTCTGAATCCCCCTAAACCCCTCTAAACCCCCCTAAACCCTTATAAACCCATCCAGACGCATCTAAACCCCTCTAAACCTCCCTAAACCCCTGTAAACACTGTAAACCCCTCAAAGCCCTCTTAGCCCCACTAAACCAACTCCCTCAAAACGTACCTGGCCCTCTTCTAACCCCATCCCACCCATCTAAACCCCATATAAATCTCTCTAAATGCCCTAAATCAACTCAACCCAACTAAACCCATCTAAACCCCCTCTAAACACATCTGAACCGCTCTAAACCCCCTCTAACCCCTTCTAAACCCTCTCAAAATCCCTCCAGACACCACTAAACGCCCTCTAAACCCTCTAACCCCCTCTAAACCCCTCTAAACCACGATAAACCACCTCTGAACCCCTCACAGCTCATGTAAACTCCTCGAAACGCCTCGAAACACATTCTAATCCCTGTAATCCCCTATAACCCCCTCCAAACCCTCGGAACACCGCTCTAAACCTTTCTAAACTCCTCTCATCCCACTCTAAACCCATTCTAAACGCCCGCGAAACACCTATCAACCCCCTCTAAATCCCTCTAAACCCCTCTAAGCCTCTCTAAACCCCTCTGAACTTATCTCAACCACTGTAAACCCATTGCCAATACCTCTGAACCCCTCTGAACCCCTCTAAACCCCACTAAACCCCCTCTAAACCCCTCTAGACACCCTCCAAATCCAACGAAACCCATCTAAATGAAACCCAATGAAAACCCCACTAAACACCCTATAAACCCATCTAAACCCGCTCCAAAGCCCCCCTAAAGACCCTCTAAACCTCTCTGAACGCTCGAAAACCAGCCCTAAACCCCTCTAAAGTTCGCCAAACCCCTCTAAACCCATTCTAAACCACTGTAAACCCGTCTCACCCCCTATAAATACTTCTAAACCCATCTAAACCAACTTTGAGCCCCCTATAAACCATCTATTCCCCTATAATTCCCCTCTAAACCTCACTAAACACCCTCTAAACACCGCTAAGCTCCTCATCCCCCACTAAACACTCTACACCCCCACTAAACACCCGCATCCCCCCTGTACGCCCGTCGAAACCCCTCTAAACCGAACTAAACTCCCTCTAAATCGCTCAAAACCACTCAAACCCCCATCTAACCCCTCCAAACCCCTCAAAATCCATTCTAACCTCCTCTAAACCTCTCTGAACACCCTCTAATCGCCTAAAACCCATCCAAAGTACTATAAACCCCTCCAAACCTCCTCTAAATTACTGAAAAACACTCTAAACCCCCTTTAAAGGCGCTCTAAAGCCCCCTGAAAGCCCCTCTAAACCCCTCTAGTTCACCAAACGCCTCTAAATCCCCCTAAACCTCTTTAAACCCCCTTTAAATGCATGTAAATCACTGTAAACGCCTCTAAACACCTAACCCCCCCTAAACCTTTCTAAACCCATCTAAACACATCAAACCCGCTCTAAACCTCTAAACGCCTCTCAAACCTCTAAACCCATCTAAATCGCACTAACCCCACTAAATCCTGTAGATGATATGTGTATACACCTTTAATTGATAGTAACGATGTCCATGCTAACCACTCCCCCACCAGTTAGTATAATTGTACCCACACGCCCCTAGCTCTCTCTAGTGATCGTGACAGACCACGTACTGCCAGGGCTATATACAATGTATGCTTAATAAAGTAGTGAATACTTTAAGGTGTCTGTGTACCTTCGCTACATGGTGTCAGAAGTGCTTCTTTCTGCGTCTCCAGTCCATCACGTTTTATTTTCAAAGTCCCAGTATCCCCTCCCTGTGCCGTGATGGCTTTTGCCTGTCGTAAACCTGACATCCTAGTGTTTGATGCAGACATCACTTATCGCTGGAGTGTGTTCCGTCGGGACTTTGAGCATTATGTTACCATCGCCCACCCTGCTGTGGCCCCCGCTGTCAAGGCTTCCCTGCTGCCTAACCTAGCTGGTCCCGAAGAGCTCGAGCGTTAGGAGTCTTTCATCTATGAACAGGGTGTGAGTATCCAGGACCCGGTTTGGCTGCTTGCTAAATTTACGGCGATGTGTGACCTTTCCATCTAACCACATATTATAGCGTTTCAAACTGTTCTCCAGACGCCAAAACCCTGAGGAATCTGTTGACAATTTCGTGGCCGCGCTGCGCTAACTCGCTCGCCGATATGACCTGTAAGTTCTGACCCCTGATACTTTGACCCGTGACATCTTGGTCTTGGGTCTACTGGATGATAAGCTGCGGTCTGAGCTGCTGCGTAAGCCTGATCTGGCATTCGATGAGGCGCTGCATGCCTCTCGTTTAGCTGAGGCTGTCTCCTCCGCTGCACCTGACCCTGTGGTCCACACAGCCACTCTCGCTGGTCCGCAGTACAATGCGCCCCGGCGACAGAGGGTAAGACCACTGCAGGGCTTCAGACCGCCTAACGATGTCCAAATTGTAACTTTGTCTCAAACCGTTCTAATGTGTGCCCGGCGTTGGGGAAAACCTCCAATTTCTGCAACAAGCCCATCCACTTCTCGGCAGCATGCCGTTCCCGTGGGAACCCTGTACAGCCACAGCAGAAACCGTCTCGCTACCTGACACGTGATGACACAGCGTCTGGTTCCCATCTCCAGCACGATGATCATCCCCCGTCTGGCCCTGATTCTTCTCAGAGCGAGCTGAGTGTGTTTTCCTTGCGAGGTGCAGCTGCTCTGTTAACGGACCCGACTGTGCGAGTTACGGTGAATGGCATGGCCTTCTCTGCTAAGGTGGATACGGGGCCTGCTGCCAATGTTATGTCAACAAGCCTGTTCAGGAAGATAAGTAATAATGAGCCCGTTTCCACAGACAGTTCTGTTTTGCGTGCCTATGGGGGTGGCGTACTTGTTCCTGTGGGGAGGGCCACTCTCCACGGCAAGGTGCTGAAGACCACTCGGCCCCTCTTTCTTTCTGCTAGACGGTAAATGTGACCCTCTGTTCGGCGTGTAGGCCTGCCAGGACCTCGGATTGGTGAGCTTCCACAGTGATGTCCACCTGGTAGAGGCACCGCTGAACCCGCTGGCCGAATTACCGGACCGGTATGACTCGAAGCTGGGGAAGTTGCCCTGCAGCGACAGGATTGCCCTCAATCCCGACATCACGCCGGCCGTCTGTACCCCGCATCGTGTGTCCTTTGCCATGAGGGTCAAGGTCGTGTCTGCTCTTCGCGAGATGGTGGCCACGGGCATCCTGAAGCCAGTAACGGACTCCACCCGGTGGGTTTTTACTATAGTTGTCGCTGCGAAGAAAGACAAGAGCGAAATACGGATCTGCATCAACCCTACGGACTTGAACTTGGCCATCAGGCGCCCGCACTATCCCATGCGGACGGTGGGGGTTGTTGCTGCACAGGGCGGCCCTGCCACCGTGTTCTCGGTTCTTGATGCCAAGAGTTCATTCTGGCAGATACGTCTAGACGAGCAATCCTCGCACCTGACGACCTTCATCATACCCTTAGGCAGGTATCGCTTCCTCCGCATGCCCTTCGGCAGGTATCGCTTCCTCTGCATGCCATGGTCCTTTGGAACACCTCTGCCAGCGAGGTGTTCCAAAGGACCATGGAACAACTGTTTGCTGGACTTCCGTGCGCCATCATTGTCGACGACATCCTGGTTTATGCGAAGAATGTCGCTGAGCACGACCACCACCTTCGCCATGTGCTGCAACGTGCCCGGGAGGTCAACCTGAAGCTCAACCCGAAGAAGTGCCGATTCCGGGTCCCTGAGGTCACCTACGTGGGGCATGTCTTCACTTCATCGGGGCTGAAGCCCGACCCGCAGAAGACGGCCGCAATATCCGAGATGCCTGCACCTGCTGACGTGCCTGGCCTGCAGCGCTTCTTGGGCATAGTCAACTACCTGGGAAAGTTCATCCCCGACCTGAGCGAACTGAGTGCCCCTTTGCGGGATCAGGTGAAAATGGACACTGCCTGGGCCTGGATCCCGCAACACCAGCGAGCATTTGACACCCTCAAATCTAAGCTGATCAGCATGCCAACGCTGAAGTACTTTGACCTCCAGCTCCCCATCGTTCTCACATGTCATGCATCTATGTTTGGCCTCGGGGCCGCCTGCCTGCAGATCCATGACGGGGTGCAACTGCCTCTATCCTACGCATCCCGCACAATGACGACCGCTGAACAACACTATGCCCAGATTGAGAAAGAGCTGCTGCCGGTTGTCTTTGCCTGCTCCAAATTCAAAGACTATATCCTGGGCAACTGCTTCACTGTCGAGGCGGACCACCATCCTCTGGTCACCATCCTCAACAATCCGATACACATGGCCTCCTCACGGCTCCAGCGCGTGATGCTCCAGCTACAACGTTTCACTTTCACAGTGGTTTATCGCAAGGGCAAGGACATGTTTGTTGCTGACACGCTGCCTCGGGCGCCTCTCTCATCCACAACCCGACATCCGTACGAGACGTCCGATCTGATAGTCCTAAACGTTTACTTCGTGCCCTCCGGTCAGTTGAAGTTAAAGTCTCTGGCCAAGCACACGGCAGCAGACGCTTTGCTGCAGCAGCTGGTCGCGATCATGAAGCAGTGTTGGCCAGACCGCCGTTCTTCCCTGCCGGCCGCAGCGGTGCCTTACTTCTTGGTTCGTGACGAGTTGGTGCTGCGTGATGGTATGATTGTGAAGGGGCACAAGGTGGTGGTGCCCGCAACACTACGAGAACAACACTTCGAAACCGCTCATCGTGGCCATCCCGGGGCCTAAGCGACCCTTTCCATCGCTCAGAGCCAGTTTTTCTGGCCTGACATGCCTCGCTACTTCTGGAATAGGGTCTCCGCGTGCCCTACCTGCAACAGCCTCGCTCCACAGCAACAGCGGCAGCCGCTCCTGCAGCAGCCAGCTGCTGACCTGCCATGGTCTGCGCAAGCAACCGACATCTTCGAGTGGCACGGAAAGCATTTCCTGGTGCTTGTCGACTCTTACTCCGGCTGGTTTGAAGTTGACCAGCTCCACTCCCTCTGTTCCTACGCGGTCATCGAGAAGTTGCGCCGCCACTTTGCCACCTTCGGATCACCGACCAGCCTGCAGTCGGACAACGGCAGCCAGTTCACCAGCGCCGAGTTCCGCGCTTTTGCCGAACGATGGAACGTATGTCATTGCACCAGCAGCCCGGAATATCCGCAGAGCAATGGACTGGCCGAACGCGCGGTCCGCAGTGCTAAAGGAATGTTGGAACGTTGCCGCCTATCCCGCTCCGCCATCTACCTGGCCCTGCTGAACCTCCGCAACACCTCCCACGACAATGCCCTGGGCTCCCCTGCTCAGCGGCTCATGTCCCGAGTCACGAGGCCCACGGTCCCGGTGTCTCAGCAGTCCCTGCCCGCCTCCGTCTTTAAACCTGCCTTGGTCCGGAAACGCATTGCCAATAAACACAGTATCCAGAAGCGTTCCCACGACAGCTCCTGCCGTGTCCTCCGCCCTCTTCTCACCGGCCAGGTCGTCCGTATGAGGTCCTCTTCTGGCCGTTCCAAGGTGGCCGTGGTCGTCGGTTCTGCCGGTTCCCCTCGTTCGTACCTTGTCAACCACGACGGAAGGTTGTACCACCGGTCCCGCCAGCATCTCTGGCTCGTGTACGAGCCTCTCCCTCCCCAGGCGGCTCCGTATGCCCCCCGCTGCCACTGTTCCTCTGGGCCAACCTCCCCTCGTCCACCTCCTGTCCGCCTCCCGGCTGCGGTCCCGCTTTCTCCGGCTTGCTCGCCCTTCTCTTCACCGCCCCCCCCGGATGCCTTCATCGCCAAGGGGTTCTCCTGTCCGTAGCCCCCCACCATGCCCCGGCATCCCCGCTTGTTCCCGTCGTGGGAGGAGGTGTTGGCGAGGTGCGGACCCGGTCTGGTCTGATATGTGTATACACCTTTAATTGATAGTAACGATGTCCATGCTAACCACTCCCCTACCAGTTAGTTTAATTGTATCCACACGCCCCTAGCTCTCTAATTACAATTATAGTATAATTGTACCCACACGCCCCTAGAGAGACCACGTACAGCCAGGGCTATATATAATGTATGCTTAATAAAGTAGTGAAGACTTTAAGGTGTCTGTGAACCTTTCTCTACAATCCCCTCTAAATACCTCCAACCCCCTTCTTAATTCCTGAAAACCCCTCTAAACACATCAAACCCACTCTAAACCTCTCTAAACTCCCTCTAAACCCCTTGAAACCCCATCTAAATCACACTAAACCCCCTCTAAATTCCTCAAAGCCCCTCAAACGCCCCTCTAACCCCCCTCTAACCCCCTCTAAATCCATGTAAACCCTCTCTAAAGCCCCCCTAATGTCCCTCTATATCCCACTGGCCCTTTAAATCACCTCATCCGCTGCAAAGTTCATCAAGCACCTCTAAACACCCTCAAGACGCCCCTCTAATTCCCAAACCCCTCTAAACCCGCTTTGACCACCCTATGATCCCGTGTAAAAACCCCCTCTGAACCCCGCCTAAACCCTTCTAAACATTTCTAAAGACACCCAAACCCCTCGAAACCCCTATACACCCCTTTAAACACTCTAAACCCTCTAAACCCCTCTAAACCCCCTCTTAAACGAAATAAACCCCCTCTAAATCCTTTCCTAACCCCATTCTATCTCTCTGAATCCCATATACACACCTCAAAATCCCCCTAAATCAACTCTAAAACCGCCTAAACTCCTCTAAGCGCACCTCTAAACCCCCCTAAACCCCCTCTAAAACCCTCCAATCCCCCTCTAAACCACTCTACACCCCACTAAACCGCCTGTAAACCCCTCTAAACCCACTCTAAACCACTCCAAACCCTCTCGAATCCCACTATAAAACCATGAAAATTCCACTAATCCCTCAAAACGGCTATAAACCCCTAACCCCATCTAATCCCTCTGAATCCCATATGAATAACTAAACCCCACTAAATCGACACTAAAACACTCAAAACCCCTCTAAGCAGTATCTAAACCCTTCTGAGCCCCTCTAAACCTCCCTCTGAACCACTCTAATCCCCTCTAGATACCCTATACACCACTAAAACCCTTCTAAAGCCCCTCTAAACCCATCTGAACCACTCGAAACCCCGCTAAACCCCATATAAACCTTTTAAACCCCTCCAAACCCCTCCAAACCCCTCTAAAATCCCTCCAAACATCTATAAATCCCTATAAACCCCACTAAACCCCACTTAAACCCCACTAAGCCACCACTAAATCCCACTATACCATTCATATCTCTCTGTAAATCCCGCTAAACCCCCCTCTAAACCCCCCTCTAAAACGCTCAAATCCCCTCTAAACCCCACTAAACCCCAAAACCCTCTAAACCGCTCATCCCACACTAAGCACTCTAAACCGAGCTAAAAAACCTCATACCCCCGCTAAGGCCCTCAAAACCCCTCTAAACCGAACTAAACCGCTATAAATCGCTCACACACTCAAACCCCATCTAACCCCCTCTAAACCCCTCTAAATCCCTTCTAAACTCCTACAACCCTCTCTGAACGCCCTTTAAACCCCTTTAAAACCCTTTAAACCACAAAACCCCACTAAATCCCCTCTAAACCTCTCTAAGGTCATCTAAACCCCTCTAAACCGAATTAAACTCCCTCTAAATCACTCAAAACCACTCAATCCCCATCTAACCTCTCTAAACCCCTCTAAACTCTCTATACCCATTAAAACCCCTCTAAACTCCCTGAAAACACCTCTAAATCCCTCTAAACCGCCTCTAAATTCCCCACAACCCCTCAAACTCCCATCTAAGCCCCTCTAAACCGGCTCTAAAGCCCCTCTTAAGCCCCTCTGTATCCCACTGACCCCTTTAAACCACCTATAAACCCCTCTAAAGCTCACCAAACCATGTAAACCCATCTACATCCCCCTAAATCAACTCTAAAACCCTCTAATAGCATCTAATCACTTTCTAAACCCTTCTGAACCCCTATAAACCCCCCTCCGAACCCGTATAATCCCCTCTAAATACCCTATAAACCACTAAGCCCCTCTAAACCCCCTCTAAACCCTTCTAAACCACTCGAAACCCTCGAAATCCATATAAACCTCTGTAAACCCTCTACACCCATCTAAATCCCTCCTAACTCTTATAAACCCATATAAACCCCACTAATCCCCCACTTAACCACACTGTAGATTGATGTTGCATGTTAACCAATCACGCACCAGCCAGCATCTCTAACTCCACCCCATCATAATACTTATACTAATACTATTTCCCAGCACGGACAGTAAGAGCGGCCAGGATGTGTTACCAACTAATCATCGTTCATGCTGTTAGTTTCAGTGCTGATTAACGATGTGTTTGAATCATGTAATGAGTCTGGAAGTCAGCTGAATCATGTACTGAGTCTGGAGGCCCAGGAGCGGTTGCAGAGATGCCCAGGAGCGGTTGCAGCGGGAGGAGCGACATCTGACCTGTAAGTTTAAAAACTCGTTCGCGGGGCTTCTTTTCACAGAGGCGCAGGAGCGGTTGCAGTGGGAGGAGCGACGGCCAACCCGTAAGTTTAAACACTCGTTAGCGGTTGCAGTGGGAGGAGCGACGTCACAACTGTAAGTATAAAAACTCGTTCGCGGGGCTTGTTTTCACAGAGGCCCAGGAGCGGTTGCAGTCGGAGGAGCGACGTCACACCCGTAAGTTTAAAAACTCGTTCGCGAGGTTTGTTTTCACAGAGGCCAAGGTGCGGTTGCAGTGGTAAGAGTACCTATACCCGTAACGTTCCATTTCCCAGCTCGCAGTTCCAAAACGAGTGGCTTTGAAGAAGCCGCTGATTGGTGGAAGAGGACTCGAGGGAGCAGGTGATTGGCAGTCAGATCCCTGCTGATTTATTTCAGCTAAAATCGTTTCTTTGTATATTGTATTGTATCCAGGGTAAGGGGGAGGATGAGTGCCAGAGCAGTGTACGGTTCTGGATGTCTGATGTGGGAGGGTCATGCAGTCAGATAGCTCTCCAGACGTCCACTTCTGCGCCAGGTGCGTCAAGATGGTGCTCCAAATGGACCATATTCGTTACCTTGAGAAGCAGCTCGATGACCTCCGTCTGGTCAGGGAGAGTGAGGAAGCCATAGAGAGGGGTTACAGACAGGTGGTCACTCCAAAACCACAGGAGGCAGAAAAGTGCGTCACGGTTAGGAGAGGCAAGGGGCAGAGGCAGGGATTAGAGAGTACCCCGTTGGCTGTACACCTTGGCAATAATACTCCTGTTTGAGTACTGTTGGGGGACACAGCCTACCTGGGGGTAGCAACAGCGACCGGGCATCCGGTACAGAGACAGGCCCTGCTGCTCAGAAGGGTAAGGAATAGAAGAGGAGGGCAGCAGTAATAGGGGACTCTAGTTAGGGGGTCACATAGGCGATTCTGTGGACGCAGTCAGGATACCCGGATGGTAGTTTGCCTCCTTGGTGCCAGGGTCCGGGATGTGACTGAACGTGTCCAAGATATCCTGAATGGGAAGGAGAGGAATCCAAGAGGTCGTGGTACATATAGGTACCAATGACATAGGCAGAAAAAGAGAAGAGCTCCTGAAAGGAGAACTTAGGGAGTTCGGAGGAGTGTCAAGGAGAATGACCGCAAAGGTAACAATTTTAGGATTAATGTCTATGCCACGCGACAGTGAGAGTAGAGACAGGGATAACCATATAACCATATAACCATATAACCATATAACCATATAAGAATTACAGCACGGAAACAGGCCCTCTCGGCCCTTCCAGTCCGTGCCGACCATTTGATTTCCCCTAGTCCCATATACCTGCACTCAGACCATACCCCTCCATTCCCTTCACGTCCATATCCCTATCCACTTTACTTTTAAATGTTAAAATCGATCCTGCCACCACCACATATGCTGGAAGCTCAATCCACACAGCCACCACCCTCTGAGTAATGAAGTTCCCCCTCACGTTACCCCTAAACTTCAGTCACTTAATGCTCATGTCATGCCCTCTTGTTTGAATCTTCCCTACCCTCAATGGGAAAAACGTGTCCACGTCAACTCTGTCTATCCCTTTCAACATTTTAAAGACCGCAATCAAGTCCCCCCTTAACCTTCTGCGCTGCAAAGAATAAAGACCTAACTTGTTCAAACTTTCTCTGTAACATAGTTGCTGGAACCCTGGCAACATTCTATGTCTTGTACAATTTCAAACATTACTTCCCTACTCCTATATTCAATGCTCTGATTTATAAAGGCCAGCACACCAAAGGCTTTCTTTACCACCCTATCTACATGCGATTCCGCCTTCAGGGAACTATGCACAGTTATTCCTAGATCCCTCTGTTCCACAGCATTCCTCAATTCCCTACCATTTCAGGTAAAGATTTCAGGATTACTGCCTGTGCCGCGTGACATGAGAGTAGGAATTAAAGGAGGTGGAGGCTAAAGCGGGCTGAGGGACTGGTGCAGTGGGCAGCGATTCAAGTTTCTTGATCTACTCCAGGGACCACAACACCACCTCTTTTGGGGAAGTATCAACGCATGATCTTACGCAGATGGACGGGTTTGCACTTGAACCCCAGAAGGGAACCAATATCCTGGCAGGGAGATCATTGCAAAGGCTACTGTGAGACTTTAAACTAGAAAGGCTGGGGGAGGGGACTCGGGTAGGGACAGGTGTGGGGCAAGAGGCAGAGAAGGGAAGCACTCGGACCCAAAATGGAGGCGAGAAAGATGAAAAAGATAATAGACAGATGAATAAAGGAAGGTGGGTTTTATAAAATGTTTGCAAAAAAATATTTTAAACTGCTAGGAGCATTGTAAGTAAGGTGGAGAACTTAGAGCCTGGATGACACCTGGAAATATGATGTTTGTGGCAATCATGAAAACATGGTTGCAGGAGGGCTGTGATTGGAAACTAAAAATATCCAGGATTTGTTTCATTGCTTCCGGGTGATAGAATTGGAGGGACCAATATTGGGTGAGGTGTTGCATTGCTTGTCAGAGAGGATATTACAGCATGCTGTTGGCAGGATAGATTAGAGGGTTCGTCTAGAGGCTATTTTGGGTGGAACTGAGAAGTGCCTAACGGTGTAGCAACACTTTTAGGGGTGTACTATAGACCCCAAATGGGGAGCAGAATTGGAAGAGCAAATATGTAAGGAGATAGCAGATAATAGTAGTAAGCACAAGGTAGTGAACCTTGTGGCCATACAGATTTCAATTTCCCAAAAAAACTAGGGACAACACGCATTCCTGTAAATGGGCTGGATGGTTTGGAGTTTTAAATTTTGTGCAGGAAGTTTTTTGCAGCAGTACATCAGGGTCCCGACCAGAGAAAGGGCAGTGCTGGACCTCCTGTTAGGAAATGAGGCAGGACAGGTTGACGAGGGTATGCGTTCGTGAGCACCTTCGGGACCGGGGGGCAGTGACCACAATACATTAGTTTCAATATAATTATGGAGCGAGTTCAGATCAGGAGACCTAGAGAGTGGAGATTTTTGATTGGAGAAAGGCTAACTTTGAGGGAAGCGTGAGGATTTTAAAGGAGTGAATTGGGACACTATTGTTTCATGGGAAAGCTGTGAAGAGAGAAATGGAGACATTTAAAGGGAAATTGTAAGAGTACAGAATCTATGTCCCTGTTAGGTTGAAAGGAAATAGTAAAAATTGTAAAGAGCCATGGTTTTCAAGGAAATGCACTATATTGGACACTTGTTTCGGAAACATCACAATAATGAGGAGGCAAGTGGAGTAAATGAGGTGCTAGAGGAGTATAAAGAATGTAAAAAGTATCTTAACGAAAGAAATTAGGAAGGCCCTGATATGAGTAGGCAAGAAAGGTAAAGTAAAATCCAAAGGGTTTCTACAGCTATATATTGAGCAAAAGGATTGAGGGGTAATCAAATTGGACCATACGAGAACCAGAAAGGACAGCTAACTGCAGAGCCAAAAAAGATGGGGGAGATATAGAACAATTTTTCTCTCGGTATTCACCAGGAGAAGGATATTGAACTCCTGTGCAGAAGGGAACAAAACGAGTAGAGTAGCTATGGAAAACTATGAGATCAAAGAGGAGGAAGTCTGACCACTTTTGAAAACATAAAAGGTGGATAAGTCTCCAGGTCCTGAGACAGTATATTCCCTAGGACATGCAGGGAGTTAGATGTAGAAATATCAGGAGCTATGACAGACATATTTCCAATGTCATTAGAAACGGGAATAGTGCCGGAAGCCTGGCGTACTGCGCATGTTGTTCCCCTTGTTTCAAAAGGGGTTTCAAAGAATAAACCTAGCAAATATAGACTATTAGTTTTGACGTCCAGTGGTGGGCAAATTAATGGAAAGGAATACTTAGAGATAATATATAAGCATTCTGGCTAAACAGGGTCTGATCATGAACAGTCAACATGAATTGTGCCTGGAAGGTCATGTTTGACAACCTTCTTGAATTTTTTTGAAGCGGTAACGTAGGGAAATTGATGAGGGTAAAGCAGTGGATGTTGTCTATATGGATTTCAGTAAGGGCTACTTGACAAGGTTCCCCATGGAAGGTTGTTTCCGAAGGTTCAAATGCTTTGGGTGTTAAGGCGGATAGCAAGATGGATTCAACAGTGGCTGAATGGAAGATGTCAGAGAGTAAAGGTGGATGGCTGTTTGTCAGGATGGAAGCCGGTGACCAGTGGGGTTGACCTCAGCGAATCAAAAAACCGTGTTGGGTCCTGTAAACCCCTCTAAACCCACTCTAAACCACGCCAAACCCTAGCGAAAATCCCACTATAAAACCATGTAAAATTCCACTAATCCCTCAAAACGGGCTATAAACCCCTAACCCCATCTAATCCCTCTGAATCCCATATAAATAACTAAACCCCACTAAATCGACACTAAAACACTCAAAACCCCTCTAAGCAGTATCTAAATCCCTTCTGGCCCCTCTAACCCTCCCTCTGAACCACTCTAATCCCCTCTAGATACCCTATAACCACCACTAAACCCCTCTAAAGCCCCTCTAAACCCATCTGAACCACTCGAAACCCGTCTAAACCCATATAAACATTAAACCCCTCCAAAACCCCTCCAAACCCCTTCTAAATCCCTCCAAACCCCTATAAATCCCTATAAACCCCACTAAACCCCACTTAACCCCACTAAGCCCACCACTAAATATCCCACTATACCCTTCATATCTCTCAGTAAATCCCGCTAAACCCCCTCTAAACCCCCTCTAAACGCTCAAATCCCCCTCTTAAACCCCACTAAACCCCCTCTAAAAACCCTCTATAACCGCTCATCCCACACTAAGCACTCTAAACCGAGCTAAACATGGGCAAGAGTGACCATAATATGGTTGAGTTCTTCATTAGTAGGAAAGTGACATTGTTAATTCAGAAACAACGGGTCCTGAACTTAAATAAAGATAACTTTGAGGTATGAGACCATGAATTGGCCAAGATAGACTGGCGATGATTCTTGAAGGGTTGGCGGTGGATATGCAATGGAAGGCATTTAAAGACTGCATGGATGAACTACAACAATTGTTCATCCCAGGTATGGCAAAAAAATAAATCAGGGGAAGTTAGCGCATCCGTGGATAACAATTGCTATCAGGGATAGTATCAAAGCAAAAGATGAAAGCCGTACAAATTAGCCAGAAAAAAGTACCTACCAGAGGACTGGGAGAAATTTCAGAGACCAAACAGAGGATAACAAAGTCCTTTAATTAGGAAAGAAAATGGATTTTGAAAGAAAACTGGCAGGGGACATAAAAACTGACTGCAAAGGTTTCATCGATATGTGAAGCGAAAAATATTAGTTAAAACAAATGTAGGACCCTTGCAGTCAGAAACAGGAGAATTGATCATGGGAACAAGGAAATGGCAGACCAATTGAATCACTACTTTGGTTCTGTCTTCACTAGGGAAGACATAAATAATTTTCCGGAAATAGCAGAGGATCGCCGGTTCAAATGAGATGGAGGAACTGAGTGAAATCAAGGTTAGCCGGAAAGTGGTGTTAGGTAAATTGAATGGATAAAGGCCGATAAATCCGCAGGGCTAGATAGGCTGCATCCCAGGGTGCTTAAGGAAGTTGCCCCAGAAATATTCGGATGCCTTAGTGATAATTTTTCAAAATTCTTTAGATTCTGGAGTAGTTCCTGAGGATTGCAGGATAGCTAATGTAAACTCCACTTTTTAAAAAAGGGAGGGAGAGAGAAAACGGGGAATTACAGACCAGTTAGTCTAACATCGGTAGTGGGGAAACTGCTAGAATCAGTTATTAAAGATGGGATAGCAGCGCATTTGGAAAGTGGTGAAATCATTGGACAAAGTCAGCATGGATTTACGAAAGGTAAATCATGTCTGACGAATCTTATTGATTTTTTTGAGGATTTAACAAGTAAAGTGGATAAGGGAGAAACCAGTGGATGTGTTATATCTGGACTTTCAGAAGGCTTTCGACAAAGTCCCACACAAGAGATTAGTATACAAACATAAAGCACACGGTATTGGCGGTGAGTATTGATGTGGATAGAGAACTGGCTGGCAGACAAGGAAGCATAGAGTAGGAGTGAACGGGTTCTTTTCAGGATGGCAGGCAGTGACTAGTGCGGTTGCCGCAAGGCTCACAGCTGGGACCCCAGCTATTTACAATATATATTAATGATTTGGGACGAGGAATTAAATGCAACATCTCGAAGATTGCGGATGGACACGAAGCTGGGGGCAGTGTTAGCTGTGAGGAGAATGCTAGGAGGCTGCAAGATGACTTGGACAGACTGGATGGAGTGGGCAAATGCATGGCAGATGCAGTATAATGTGGTTAAATGTGAGGTTATCCACTTTGGTGGCAAAAAACAGGAAAGTAGACTATTATTTGAATGGTGACCGATTAGGAAAAGGGGAGATGCAACGAGACCTGGGTGTCACGGTACACCAGTCATTGAAAGTAGGCATGCAGGTGCAGCAGGCTGTGAACCCCGAAAGCGAATGTATATTGGCATTCATAGCAAAAGGATTTGAGTTCAAGAGCAAGGAGGTTCTACTGCAGTTGTGCAGGGACTTGGTGAGGCCACACCTGGAGTATTGCGTACAGTTTTGGTCTCCTAATCTGAGGAAAGACATTCTTGCCATACAGAGACGGTTCACCAGACAGATTCCCGGGATGGCAGGACTTCCATAAGAAGAAAGACTGGATAGACTCGGCTTGTACTCGCTGGAATTTAGAAGATTGAGGGGGGAATCTCATAAAGACATACAACATTCTTAAGGGATTGGACAGGCTAGATGTAGGAAGATTGTTCCCGATGTTGGGGAAGTCCAGGACAAGGGGTCACAGTTTAAGTATAAGGGGGAAGTCTTTTAGGACCGAGATGAGAAAATCGTTTTTCACACAGAGAGTGGCGAATTGTGCATTTCTCTGCCACAGAAGGTAGTTGAGGCAAGTTCGTTGGCCATATTTAAGAGGGAGTTGTATGTGGCCCTTGTGGCTGAAGCGATCAGGGGGTATGGAGAGAAGTCAGGTACAGGATACTGAGTTCGATGATCAGCCATGATTATATTGAATGGCGGTGCAGGCTCGAAGGGCCGAATGACCTGCTTCTGCACCTAATTTCTATGTTTCTATGTTTCTATGTCACTTACATGGTGTCAAAAGCGACTGAATCCACTCCTGTATAACAGTTTTTTGTTTTACCCTTTTGTGAGTCTTTATTTTGCTTTATTATGGCTTCTTCCTGTCGAAAGCCTGACCCTCTCGTCTTTGATGCGGATATCAGCGAACGTATGTGCTACGTCGTGCCATCATTGTCGACAATATTCTAGTGTATGGCAAAGATGCAACGGAGCTCGACCACAATCTCAGGCTCATCTTGGATCGCGCACGCAAGACCATCCTCAAGCTCAATCCTGACAAGTGCAAGTTCCGCGTTCCAGAAGTTTCCTAACGTCGGCCACATCTTCACTTCGAATGGTCTCAACCCGATCCGAAGAAGGCTACTGCCATCATAGAAATGCCTGCCCCCACAGACGTAAAAATGACTGCAGCGTTTTCTGGGCAAGGTAAACTATCTCGGCAAGTTCATACCGAACCTCAGCGAACTAAGCTCCACACTGTGGGAGCTGACGAAAAAAGGACACAGCATGGTCATGGTTCCAGCAACATCAGATTGCTTTCGATGTCTTAAAGTACAAACTGACCAGTGCACCGCCTCTAATGTTTTTCGACCTCAAACGTTCGGTAACGATCACGTGCGATGCTTCGTAATTCAGGCTCGGCGCAGCATGTTTGCAACCATCTGCGAGGGCACTTACTACCTGTCTCGTATGCCTCTCGCACCATGACCGTCACGGAGCAGCACTACGCGCAAATCGAAAAGGAAACTGTTGGCCGTCGTCTTTGCTTGCTCCAAATTCCACGACTTCATCTTTGGCAACACCTTCACGGTCGAGACGGAGCACCAACCAATGGTGACAATCTTGAATTTCTCTTTACCTACACCAAGGGTAGCGACATGCATGTCGCTGACACTCTCTTCCGTGCACCTCAGGCATCTTGCGAACAACATCCTATGGACCGGAAAATCTCACGGTCCTCGGTGTCGATTTCGTCTCCAGCAAGGAACTGCGCGCCTTGGCCGCGCACACGCCACTGACAATACGTTTCAATCCTCTCTTCCATCATCAAAACAGGCTGGCAATCCAACACGCCCACAGAGGTGCAGCCTTTCCTCCTGGTGTGTGATTGAACTGGTAGTTCAGGATGGGGTTGTCGTCAAGGGTCACAAGATAGTGATACCCTCATCGCTGCAAGACATACACTTCAAAGCGGCACACAGCGGTCAGCTAGGAGCCGACGCCACACTGGCACGCGCCCGTAGTCTGTTCTACTGGTCAGGAATGACCAGCTACATTCCGGGACCGTGTAGCCTCCTGCCCCGCTTGCAACAGCTTGCGCCTCATCAGCAGCGACAGCTCCTTCTGCAACAACCTCCACCAGGCTCTGCCCTGGACGTCGCTGGCGGCAGACATTTTCAAATGGGTGCGGGAAAGCACTACCTCTTTCTAGTCGACTCCCTTTCTAATTGGTTTTCACACTTAACCTTTGGGGGGAAGGATCTCGATTGATGTTACATGTAAACCAATCACATACCAGATAGCATCTCTAACTACACCCCACCACAATACTTATACTAATACTATTTCCCAGCACGGACAGTCAGAGCAGCCAGGATGTGTTAAAACATAATCATCCTTCATGCTGTTAGTTTCAGTGCTGATTAAAGATGAGATTGAATCATGTACTGAGTCTGGAAGTCATTTACACCACCTCTAAATCCCACTAAACCCCTCATACCCTCCTCTAAATCCCGCTAAACCTCACTAAAACCCCTCTAGACCCCTCTAAATCGCTCTTCCCCACTAAACACTCTAAACCCCGCTAAACACGCTCCTACCCCCTCTAGCCCCTCTAAACCGAACTAAACCCCGTGTAAATCGCTCAAAACGACTCACCCATCTAACCCCTCTAAACTCCTCTAAACCTCTCTGAACGTCCTCTAACCCCCTTAAAAACTCTTTCAAAGCACTATACTCCCCTGTAAACTTTTCTGAACCCTCTAAACCACTCAATCATCCTCTAAACCCCAATAACCCACTCTGAATTCCTGAAAGCCCCACTAATCGCCCCCTAAACCCGCTCTAAAGCCCCCTAAAGACCCTCTAAACCTCTCTAAACCCTCCAAACCACCTCTAAACCCCTCTAAGTTGACACCAAAACCCCTCTAAACCCAATCTAAACCGCTGTAACCCATCTAACCCCATCTTAATCCGTCTAAAAACCACTTTGAACCCCATGTAAACCATCTAATTCCCTATAAACCCTACTAAATGCCCTCTAAACCCCTCTAAACTCCTCATCACCCACTAAATACTATAAAACCCGCTAAAACTCCCCCATACCCCCTCTTTTTTTGTTTTATTTTCGTTAGAAGTAAGTACAGTAGTCTGGTACTTAAGTACCTAATAGATAAATACATATTTCATTCTTGTACAACTTCATACTTTTGGTTCAATAATAAAAGAACCGTGAGAGAAAAAAGAAATGCAGAATGTCGGAATAGATAGACAAGCGAGTAGAAAACAAAAAAACAAAATAAATAAAGGACAGTGAGAAGTTAAATGATTGAAAGAAAAGGAAAAAGTAACCTAGAAACCTTCTGAACCCCACTAAACCCAATCTAAACCCTCTAATCCCCCGATATAAACCACACTACACCCAACAAACCCCCTCTAAAACCCCTTAAACTCCACTAAACCCCCTCCAATCCGTTCCAAACCCACTTGAACCCACAATAAAACCCTCTAAACCCGTCTAAACTCCACTAACCCCCCTTTAAATCCCATACACACCTCTAAACCCCCCTAAATCAACACTAACACTCGAAACCCTCTAAGCATTAAATCCTTCTGAACCCCCTCTAAAATTCCTCTGAAACCCTCGAATCCCCTAAAAACCCCCTATGTAACACCTATACACTCCTAAACCCCCTCTTAACCCCACTAAACCACCTCGAAATCCCACTAAACCCTGATATCTCCCTCTAAATCCCGCTAAACCCCATCTAAACCCCCCTCTAAACCCCTCTAAAACCCTCTAATCCGCCTCTAAACCGCTCGAAAACCGCCTCTAAACCCCTGTCTAAACCGCTCATCCCACACTAAACACTCTAAACCCCGCTAAACACCTCATACCCCCTCTAAGCCCTCTAAATCCCTCTAAACGAACTAAACCCATCTAAATCGCTCAAACCCACTTAATCCCCCATCTAGCCCCTCTAAACCCCTCTAAATCCCTTCTAAACGCCTCTAACCCCTAAAACTCCCCCCAAAGCCACTATAAACCCCTCAAAACCATTCTAAACCCCTCTATACCACTCTAACACCTTATAAACCCCAATAAACCCATCTAAACTCCTGAAAGCCCCACTAAACACCTCAATACCCATCGAACCCCGCTCTAAATCCCCCTAAAAGACCCCCTAAACCACTCTGAACCCTCCAAACCACCTCTTAACCCTATAAAGTTCACCAAACCCCTCTGAACCCACGTCTAACCCCTCTCTAAATCCGTCTTAACCCATCTAAACCCACTTTGACCCACTGTAAACCCTCCAATTCCCATCTAAACCACTCTAAACCCACTAAATCCGCTCTATCCCACAGTGCACCCCCATAAAACCCCCCTAAACACCCCTAAACCCCTCTAACCCAAAACTAAATCCCCTAAATCCCTCAAAACCCTTCTAAACCACCCGAAAACCCACTCTAAACCCATATAAACTTTTAAAACCCCTCCATACCACTCTAAACCCCTCTAAATACCTCCAAATCCCTATAAAACCCTTATAAACCCCACTAACCCCTCTTAAACCCCCTAAACCACCTCTAAATCCCACTAAACACCTCATATCGCCCTCTAAATCCCATTAAATCCCTGTAAACCATCTAATCACTTCTAATCTCCCCTAAACCCAACTAATTCCCTTCTAACTCCCTACGAGCCTCTCATCCCACACTAAACACCCTAAACCCCGCAAAACACCCTCATACTAAACACTCAAACACCTCATACCTAAGCCCCACTAAACACTCTAAACCGAACTAAACCCTCTAAATAGCTCAAACCCACTCAAACCCCTATCTAACCCCCCTCGAAATCCCTTCTAAACTCCTCTAATTCTCTCTAAACCCCTAAAACTCCCTAAATGCACTATAAAACCCCTCAAAAACTTTTCTAAACACCTGTAACCCACTCTAACACCATCTAAACCCCAATAATCCCCCCCCCCTCTAAATTCCTGAAAGCCCCACTAAACCCCCTCTATACCCATCTATACCCGCTCTAAACCCCCCGAAAGACCCTCTAAACCTCTCTGAAACCCTCCAAACCACCTCTAAACCCTTCTAAAGTTCACCAAACCCCGTCTAAATCCATTCTAAACCGCTCCAAACACGTCTACCCCATCTAAATCCTTCTAAACCCATATAAACCCAATTTGGACCCCTATAAACCCTCTAAAACCCTCTAAACCCCACTAAAAACCCCACTAAAACCCCCTCTAAATCGCTGAAAACAACTCAAACCCCCATTACAACCCTCTAAATCCATTCTAAATTACTCTAAAAAAACCTCTCTGAACGCACCTCTCATCCCCATAAACCCCCTAAGCACTCTAGACCCTTTTAACATTTCTAAACCCTCGAAATCCCTCAAACCCCAATAAACCCCCTCTTGATTCCTAAAAAACATCTAAACCCCCTTTAAACGCGCTTTAAAGACCCCAATGAAATGCCCCATAAAGCCCCTAAACCCCTCTAAAGTTAACCAAACCCCTCCAAACCCCATTTAAATCCCGTTAAAATCTCTTAAACCCCTTTAAACTGCTGTAAACCACTGTGGCCCCCAAACCTTCAGAACCCATCTAAACACATCAAAACCGCTCTAAAACCTCTCTAAACCCCTCCAAACCCTACTAAAACCCCTCTAAAAATAACACAACAACCTTCTAAATTCCTGAAAACTCCTCTAAACCCCTATGCCCCTGAAACCCCTCTAAACCCCACGAACCCCCCTCTGTATTCACCAAAACCCCTCAAACCCCTCTAAACCCGCTCTAAAGCCCCCTAAAGCCACCTCTAAATCCCTCTAAAGCTCACCAAACCCCTATAAAAACCTCCTCTATACCTCCTCTAAATCCCTCTAAACCCCCTAAAACCCCCTTTAAACCCCATGTAAACCATCTAAATCCCTCTAAACACTTGCCTAAACACCTATACAACCTCTAAAACCTCTAAAACCTCCCTCTAAACCCCTCTAAACCCCTTAACACCACTAAACCCCCTCTAAATTCCTCAAAACGTCGCTGAACCACTACCCCCATCTAATCCCTGGTGAACCCCATATACACCTCTCAAAATCCCCTTAATCAAGTCTAAAACCATCCAAACCCCTCTAATCACACGCTAAAACCTTCTAAACACCTCGAAAAACCTTTCTGAACGCCTATAAACCCACTAAACCCTCTAATCCCCTCTAAACCCCATCTAATCGCACTAAACACACCAAACCCCCCTAAACACGCTAAACTTCGAGGAAACCCTCACCATAAAACCTCTAAACCCGCCCAAAACCGCACCAATCCCCGCTAAATACACTATAAACCACTAAACCCCTCTAAACCCCCTCTAAAACCTCTCCACTCGAAACACCTCGAAAACACTTCTAAACCCATATAAACCCCTTTAAACCACCTCCAAACCCCTCTGAACCCCCTCCAAATCCCGTTAAACCTCTTAACCCCCTTTAAAACCGCTGTAAACCACTGTGACCCCCAAACCCTTCAGAATCCATCTAAACACATCAAAACCGCTCTAAACTACTAACCCCTCTAAACCCCACTAAACCCCCTCTAAATCCCACAAACAACCTTCTAAATAATGAAAACCCTCAAATCCCCTCTATGCCCCATGAAAACCCCTCTAAACCCAAGAAACCGCCTCTGTATTCCCCAAAACCCTCAAACCCCCTCTAAACCCGTTCTAAGCCCCCCAATGCCCCTCTAAATCCTGAGGATCTAGGGTCTGAAGAACGGTCTCGACGCGAAACGTCGCCTATCTCCTTCGCTCCTTAGAAGCTGCTGCACCCGCTGAGTTTTCTCCAGCATTTTGTGTAACCCCCCTCTAAATCCCACTGACCTCTTTAAAAATCACCTCTAAAGCTCACCGAACCCCTATAAAACCTCCTCCAGCTAATCCCACTAAACCAACACCAAACCCCGCTAAACCACGCTAAACCCGACGAAACCCCGACGAAAACCCACTATAAAACCTCTAAACCCGCCTAAAACCGCACCAATCCACGCTGAATACCCTATAAACAACTAAACCCTAAACCCCAACCCTCCACTCGAAACACTTCGAAACCACTTCTAAACCCATATAAACCGCTTTAAACCCCTCCAAACCCCTCTAAACCCCTCTAAATCCCTCCAACCACCTATAAACCCCCCTACAACCCCACAAAACCACATCCAAACCCCACTAAACCCTCTACAAGCTCTCCACTCCCCCTCCAAACCGCTCTAACCTCCACTTGACCCCTCTAAATCCTTCAAAACCCCTCAAAACCCGTTCTTAATTCCTGAAAACCCTCTAAACCACTCTAACCGCCACAAAACCCTTATAACCCCGCTAAACCTCCTCTAAACCCCTGTAAACCCCTCATAAACCCACTAACATTTAAATTTAAACCTTTAAATCCCTCAAAGCGCCACCAAACCCCTTCTAACCCCATCTAAACCTGCTCTAAACCCCATATAAACCGCTCTAAATCCCCTTAAATCAACTCTAAACCATCTAGGCAGCTATAAAAACTCTCGAATCCCTTTAAACCTCATCTCTTATCTCTCTAAACCAATCTCTCGAAACCACTCTAAACCCCCTCTACACCCTGTAAACCCCCCCCCCACCCCCCCTTAACCCATGTAACGCCCAAACCCTACTAATCCCCCTCAGAACCACTCAGACCCCTCGAAACCCTGTAAACCCTGACAGAGGCCCAGGAGCCGTTGGTGAGGGAGGAGCGACTTCCGAGCTGTGTGTAAAAACCCAGCACGGGGCTTTGTTTTAACAGAGTCCCAGGAGCCGTTGGTGATGGAGGAGCGAGTCGTCCAGCGGTGAGTGTAAAAAACCTCAGCGCGGGGCTTTGTTTTTACAGAGGCCAGGAGCCGTTGGTGAGGGAGGAGCGACGTCCGAGGTTAGAGGTGTTGCAGGGGGTGTAAATTGGGGTTAGAGTGGATTTAGAGGGTTTTGAGTGATTCCGAGGGGGTTTGGCAAGAAAGGTGAAACCTTTGGCAAGAAAGGTGGAAAGTAAACCCAAAGGGTTTCTACAGCTATATTAATAGCAAAAGGATAACGAGGGATAAAATTGGACCATTAGAGAACCAGAATGGACAGCTATCTGCAGAGCCAAAAGAGATGGGGGGAGATATTGAACAATTTCTTTTCTTTGGTATTCACCAAGGAGAAGGATATTGAACTCGGTGAGTTAAGGGGAAAGAGTAGAGTAGCTATGGAAACTATGAGATTCAAAAGAGGAGGAAGTACTGACACTTTTGAAAAATATAAAAGTGGATAAGTCTCCCCAGGTCCTGACAGGATATTCCCTAGGACATTGAGGGAAGTTAGTGTAGAAATAGAAGCTATGACAGAAATATTTCAAATGTCATTTAGATCGGGAATAGTGCCGGAGGATTGGCGTACTGCGCATTGTTGTTCCATTGTTTAAAAGGTGTTCAAAGAATAAACCTAGCAATTATAGACCTATTAGTTTGACGTCAGTGGTGGGCAAATTAATGGAAAGGATACTTAGAGATAATATTATATAAGCATCTGGATAAACAGGGTCTGATCAGCAACAGTCAACATGGATTTTGTGCCTGGAAGGTCATGTTTGACAAACCTTCTTGCAATTTTTGAAGCGGTAACTAGGGAAATTGATGAGGGTAAATGGAGTGGATGTTGTGTCTATATGGATTTCAGTAAGGCCTTTGACAAGGTTCCCCATGGAAGGTTGGTTAAGAAGGTTCAATCTTTGGGTGTTAATGGCGGAGTAGCAAGATGGATTCAACAGTGGCTGAATGGGAGATGTCAGAGAGTAATGGTGGATGGCTGTTTTGTCAGGTTGGAACACGGTGACCAGTGGGGTTGCCTCATGGGATCTGTGTTGGGTCCACTGTTGTTTGTCATGTACATCAATGATGTGGATGATGGGGTGGAAAATTGGATATGTAAGTATGCAGATGATACTAAGATAGGTGGTGTTGTGGATAATGAAGTAGATTTTCAAAGTCTACAGAGAGATTTGGGCCATTTGGAAAAGTGGGCTGAAAGATGGCAGATGGAGTTTAATGCTGATAAGTGTGAAGTGCTACATTTGGCAGGACAAATCAAAATAGGACGTAAATGGTAAATGGTAGGGGAATTGAGGAATGGCTGTGGACAGAGGGATCTAGAATACTGTGCATAGTTCCCTGAAGGTGGAATCGCATGTAGATAGGGTGGTAAAGAAAGCCTTTGGGTGCTGGCCTTTATAAATCAGAGCATTGAATATAGGGAGTAGGGAAGTAATGTTAAAATTGTACAAGCATTGGTCAAGGACCAATTCTGGAGTATGGTGTACAATTTGTGGGTCGCCTAGTTATAGGAAAGGATGTCAACAAATAGAGAGAATACAGAGGAGATTTACTAGAATGTTGCCAGGGTTTCCAGTAACTATGTTACAGAGAAAGGTTGAAACAAGTTAGGTCTTTTATTCTTTGTAGCGCAGAAGGTTAAGGGGGGACTTGATTGAGGTCTATTTTAAAATGATGATGAAGGGATAGACAGAGTTGACGTGGATACGTCGTTTTTCCCATTGAGGGTAGGAGAAGATTCAAACAAGAGGGCATGACATGAGAATTAAGGGACAGAGGTTTCGGGGTAACGTGAGGGGGAACTTCTTTTTCAGAGGGTGGTGGCTGTGTGGAATCAGCTTCCAGCAGAAGTGGTGGAGGGAGGATCGATTTTAACATTTAAGAGTAAAGTGGATAGGTATATGGACGTGAAGGAATGGAGGGGTATGGTCTGAGTGCAGGTAGATGGGACTAGGGGAAAACAAATGTTCGGCACGGACTGGAAGGGCCGAGAGTGGCCTGTTTCCGTGCTGTAATTGTTATATGGTTATATGGTTATTTATGGTTATATGTTTTAAAGGGATTTCGAGCGGGTTGAGAGTGGTTTACAGGGTTTTAGAGGGGGTTTAGTGGTTTAACGGGTATTTCGATGTTATTAGAGGGGATTTAGGATGGTTTAGAAGGGGTTAGATTTGTTTAGAGGGTGTTTTAGAGGGTTTTAGTGAGGGAGGAAATCCGTAGCATTCTAAATCCGTAATCCGTCTAAGCCAATAACTGGGCTTGTGGAAGCCGTTGATTGCTGGACTTAGTACGCTGCTGATGGCAGTCGGATTCCAGCCGTTGTAGTGTACTGTACTTTGCATGCTGTATTGTAGATTTGTATTGTATTCTGTGTTGAATCTAGGGTAAGGGAAGTATGAGTGCCAGGGCAGCTTATTGTTCTGGATTTCAGATGTGGGACGTAATGGTGTCGGGTAGCCCTCCAGACGTCCACATCTGCACCAAGTGTGTCGAGATGGGGCCCCTAAAGGAGTGTGTTAGGAACCTGGAGCAGCAGCTCGATGACCTCCGTCTGGTCAGGGAGAGTGAGGAGGTCATAGAGAGGAGTTACAGGGAGGTAGTCTGTCCAAAACACATTAGGAGACTACGTGGGTCACGGTTAGGAGAGGCAAGGGGCAGAGGCGGGCGCCAGAGAGCACACCACTGGCTGTACACCTTGGAAATTAGTACTCCTGTTTGAGTGCTGTTGGGGAGGGGGCAGCCTACGTGGGGGTAGCAACAGAGACCTGGCCTGCAGTACAAACACCGGCCCTGTTGCTCAAAAGGGTAAGGAAAAGAAGAGGACGACATTAGTAATAGTGGACTCTATATTTACGGGGGTCAGATTGGCAATTCTGTGAAGCAGATATGGAGGGTAGTTTGCTCCTGGGGCCAGGGTCGGGATGTGTCTGAACGTGTGTCCAAGAAATCCTGAAAAAGGAGGGAGAGGAGCCTGAGGTCGTGTACATATTCGTACCAATTGACATAGGTAATAAAGAGAAGAGATCCTGAAAGGAGAATGTAGGGAGTTAGGAAGAGAGTTAAGGAAAAGCACCGCAAACATAGAATGTTTTTCAGGATTACTTCCTGTGCCACGCGACAGTGAGAGTAGGATGGAGCAAGGTGGGGATAAATGCCTGGCTGAAGGTTAGTGCAGAGGGCAGGGATTCAAGTTTCTGGATCAATTGAACCTCTTTTGGGGTTTTTGCACTAGAACCCGAGGGGGACCAGTATCTGGCAGGGAAATCTGCAAAGGCTACCGGAGGGACTTTAAACTAGAACGGTTGGGGGAGGGAACTCAAATAGGGAGAAAGCCAGTAGACAAGGGTTATGAGGCAGGAGGCAGAGACGGGAAGCACTCAGACCCAACATGTAGCGGGGAAAGAAGAAAAAAATAATAAAATAGATACGAGGTGGAGGGGTTTCCAGGGCAAAAATCAAAAGGGGCCACTTGTCCACATATTGTATAAGGAGTAAGAGTGTTGAAAACAAATCCTGAAGGCTTTGTGTCTCATTGCAGGGAGCATTCGTAATTAAGGTGGACGAGTTGAATGTGCAGATAGCTATTAAAGACTACGCCGTAGTTGGGATCACGGAGATATGGCTCCACGGGACCAAGGCTGGGAGCTGAAACAAACGGGATAGCCACCTACAGTAGTAGTGGAGTTGGGGATGGCATCAAACATGACATTAGAAATGCAACAAGGGTTTAAAACAGTTATAATGTTCAATCTACATATACATTGGGGTGAATCAAAGGAGGGAGGGTGCTGAGGAAGGGGATTTCTTGAAATGTATGACGGGGGATAGGTTTTTAAACCACATGTAGAGGAATTAACGAGAGAGCAGGCTATTCTAGACTGGGTATTGAGTAATTGAGGAAGGATTAGTTGGCAGTCTTTTTGTGGTGGGCCCCTTGGGCAAGAGTGCCGATATATGGTTTGAGTTCTTCATTAGGATGGAGAGATACGTAATTAAGTCAGAAACAAGGGTTCTGAAAATTAACAAAAGATATATCTTTGTAGGTATGAGACGTGAATTCGGCCAAGATAGACTTGGCAAGTGATCTTAAAGGGTTGACAAGTGGATGTGCAATGGAGGCATTTACAGATTGCATGGATGAACTACAACAATTGTTCATCCAGTCTTGGCAAAAGAATAAAATCAGGGACGGTAGTGCATCCAAGGATACAAGGGGAAATCAGGGATAGCATAAAAAAGAAATGATGAAGCATACAAATTAACAGACAAGCAGCCTACAAAGAGGACTGGAGAAAATTCAGAAATCCAGCAGCGGAGGAAAAAGGCTTCTGAGGAAAGGGTAAATTGATTATGAAAGAAAACTGGCAGGGAACATTAAAAACGAACTGCAACGTTTTTATAGATTGTGAACAGAAATAGATTAGTTAAAAACAAATATAGGTCCGCAGTCAGAAAACAGGTGAATGGATCATGGGGACAAGGAAGATGGCAGACCAATTAAATAAAACACTACTTTGGTTCTGTCTTCACTAAGGAAGACATAAATAATCTGCCGGAAATAGCAGGGGACCGGGGGTCAAATAACGTTGAGGATTGAGGAGAAATCAGGTAGCCGGGAAGTGGTGTTGGGTAAAGCTAATGGATTAAGGCAGATAAATCCCCAAAGGACCAGATGGTCTGCATCCCAGAGTACTCAAGGGAGTAGCACCGAAATAGTGGCGTGATTAGTGATACTTTTTCAAAACTCTTAGATTCTGGAAGGTGATATTAGGGGATATCCCTGAGGATTGCAGGGTAGCTTAATGTAACCCCACTTTTAAAAAAGATGGCGAGAGAAAACGTGGAATTACAAACTAGTTAGTCTAACATCGGTAGTGGGGAAACTGCTAGTTAGTATTAAATTTAGCATAACAGTACATTTGGAAAGTGGTGAAATCATTGGCCAAGTCAGCATGGATTTACGAAAGGTAAAGCCTGTCTGACGAATTTATACAATGTTATCGTGCATGTAACTAGCAGAGTGGATTACGGGAGAACAGTGGATGTGATATTCAAGACTTTCAGAGACTGTCGACAAGGTCCCCACATAAAAGATTAGTAAAAAGACTTCCGGTGGCGATATGAGGACCAGAGGTTAGCGCCAGGCCAGCTCCGCGAAAAAAATCGGAAAAAAACGGGGGTTTTAGAGACCTACCGCTGTCTGCTGTTTACTGCCTGCCGTTTCTGCACCGAGTGTGGCGCGTGACGTCATCAGGCGCAGACTAATTATGTCAACAGCACGGAGCCCTACCGTCAGGCGAAAGGTCGACATACCGGCAGAGCCCGGCAGAAGGGCCGGTCTGAAGCCTCGGACTCGGTAGGACCAGCTTCCCTGAAGATGTATCCAAAAAAACAGGACAACAGCGGAAGTGTGAGGAATTGAAAACTTTCATTTTCAAACAGATGACTGGCTTAAAGGAAGAAAAAAGGATATTAAAGGAGAAATAAACCAGATGAACAGCCAGATGGATCGAATGAAAAATCCAACTGAAAGAATTCAACAAGAAACATCGATAAATATGAAAACAAGGTCAAGAAGTATCGGAAGATTTGAAGAAGGAATTCACTTGAATGTTTAATGAAATGAAAATAAGTGGACAAAAACTTGAAAAAGTTAAAAAGACTTCAAAACTAGGATTATTCTATCGAGGCAAGTACTTGGAACAACAGGCGGCTGGCAAAAGAACCTGAACAAATAGCGGAGGCAAGTACTAAGTCTACCAGCCACGTGATTACCGAACATGAACGTCTAATGAATCTTCTGACTACAAAACAACAGATAAATGAACTGCGCTAGAAGGACATCAGATAAGACAGATCTGCGGATTAGCAGGGATACCTGACGTCGCAGAGAAAAAACGAAGCTCCACAGAATTCACTGCTAAAATCAATCCAAGCTGTTCTATCTCTGGAAGAGATGCTTTAATAGTCGTGCTCATAGAGTCATATACTACCTCCCCTCCACACTCCCCACCAATCCCAATAAAAATCATCATCCCCACCCCAAATCCAAATAAATTCACTTCAACATCTCCCCTCATACCCTCTCCACCCCTCCATCCCAAAATCCTTCCCCTTCTCAAATACAACCCCTCTAACCCCCCCTCTTACTCCTTCCCATCCCTCAAACCTCTCCCCCCATAACAACATCTTTCTATCTCCCCCCATCTCAACCCCTTAAAATCCAACCCCTCAAAAACCTATAAACAAAACCCCCCTTACCCAAAAAACCACCCCATCAATCATCAAATTCCAACTCCCTCCTATCCTCCCATCCCATACACACCATCCCACAACCATCAAAACCACCAAAACTCTCACCCCCCTCCACCACCCCCCCCCATATATCAAACCCTACACAATTCAACTCATTCCATTCCCCCATAATACATTCCCTTATCTTCCCCCCCCCATTCACTCCCTTACAATTACATCCCCAACTACAACCCAACCCACCCCACCCACCCATCCCCCCCCAAAAACCACCACCCCCCTCCTATAACAACTACTACAACAAAAACTCCCAACTCAATACCCACATCACAACCTAAATCCACCACCAACCCCCCAACATAACCAAACCATCCACTCTAACACTCACTCTCATTCACACAAAATTCTCACAAACAATAACCACCCCCAAAACCAAATACCAAAATAAAAAACAATAATTACAAACTACAAAAATACACCCAAAAAAACAAACAACACACTCCAAACAAAAAAAACATAAACCACAACCAACTCAAACACCTAACCAAAACT
>JAVHYY010000180.1:0-104917 GCA_035221665.1 Okamejei kenojei
GCTTCGTTCCTCCCACACTGTTGACTGCATTGTCAGCAGCCATCGCCTTCCTTTGGTCATGTGCAACGTCTTCCACCCTCGCTAGGTGTAGGTTCTCGGGCTACCAAATCTTCTGGAATTTTCACCTCCATGTGATTTTTGGTCGGCCTCCTTTTCCTTCTTCCGTCAGACTCGCATAATCTTGTATCTTAGTGGCACTTTCTGGTGACATTCTGAGTACATGCCCGACAAATTTCATCCTACGTCCTCTATGTCCTGATGAGTCGGCATTAGTTGCCTACCCAAGTAGACAAATTGCATTCCGCGGGGGTCGTACCTTGAAGAACCACCAACAATAGCGAGATACCGTGTTCAATTGCTGAAATTAAGTATGGGGGATCAGTGGTGGCATTCCAGAATCCCTATTGACTGGGAATTAATTACTAAAAAATGTTAAAATTTACAACTAGTATATTTTGTCTTTGTAAACGCAGTTGTAAGGAGGAATTGAAAAAAACCAACACAAAGGATTTAATGTAAAATCATGGAACTTGGTGAGGTAGTGATATAGATGCACAAATTGTTTTAACTTCAAATCAAATTAGAATAATATGCATATCCAATTTCTAAACTGAAGTTTGTTAATGCAACCGTAATAAAATTAATTCTAAACTAATGTTTTCTATTAACATAAAGGCAGGAAAAGTTCACAAGTAATCAGGAGTAGATTTGGCCCTTTTCACCATTGGGCCACTGCCTTCAATCATGCTGATCTCTGCCTCCTTATCTCATTACCAGCCTCTGCCAAACTCCCTTGACACCCGTTCTAATCACGACTTTTGTCCCCCCTATCTCTGCTTAACCAATCTCACTGGACTGAGCCTCCACGCCTCTGTGGCAAGGAATTCTACAGATTAAATACTATGTCATACTAAAGAAGTTCTTCCTCCTCCTCTTTCTAACAGCAGCACCCTCTAATTCCACGGCTATGACCTGTGGGTTCCAAGACTCGCCCACCGTGAGAAACTCCTTAGCCTGGGGACTGGATGTATAAATATCCCTACAAGGGTTTGGGAGGATGAACTCGCTAGAGACAGACCAGATCAAAACCCTGGGACCGGTGAAAATAAAAGAAACACAGTGGAAAATGGTACATGATGATACACTCTGGTGAGAAACCAGAGATGCACGTAATTTAATTGCTAGGCTGTATACCCTTCGTAAAGAATAGGTGGCTGGGAACGGCCATTTTGCAAAGGAAATGTACGATGCGAATGAAAATCGGACAAAGCTTCCATTAGGAGATGAAGGAAATTTAGTATAAAAGAGGGCGGACTGAGACATGGGCAGCGACAACACTGGGAACAAACATCACAAGAAGGTGGGACCTGAGTCAAAGCTCATTGAAGACACGACCCCCTATCAACAGAGTGAATCTGTCCAAGTCATTCATAGCGGCAATATCTGACTTTGTGATATAGTTTAATGAAGGGATAAGTCTGAAAATAGTAAAGTAGAGGAGAAAGTTATTAGAGTCAAGTGTTTGCATTCGCATGGTTTTAGTTACTCGAGTGTTAATAAAGATTGTTGTAATAAACAAAATTAAACCTTGTTTAGGAGTCTTGTTTGGACACGTCAGTTACCTATTGAGGTATCGGGTCCCCAAACCTCATTCCACATTCACTCCATCTATGCCCCCATTTCATTTATCTAGAGAGGAGGTAATATAGAGGGTCACCAACCTTAGTATAGGGCTAATAGGGGTCACCAAACCTTTATTACTCCAGCTCTGCCTTTCACTATTATATAGAGGTAATATAAGAGGTCATTACCCTATAGAGGGAATAGGGTCACCAAGCCTTGCCACATTTCATCCATTCTATGCCTTTCATTATTCTGTAATTTCAAATGTTGCTGCCCCTCATCCTTCAAAACCCCAGCGAGTAGAGGCCTAGTACTGGACAAAACCACTCATCATGTGTTAAACCACTTGATTCCTGAATCATTCTAGTAAACCTCTCTGGATCTTCTCCAGAGCCTGCACATCCTTCCTCGGAGATATGGGGTCCCAAATTTTAACCACGTACTCCCAATGCAGGGTGACCAGCACCTTATAGAGCTCCGCAGCGTTGCATCTCTCCTTATAGGCCTTATAGATCCTTAGCTTACATGTCTTGAGTAAAGCGTTATAGTTAAGTCTGCTGACTACTCTTTTTCAGTTTATTGATTAAGTCTCTGTTCCTTCATTTCTCATTCTCACTGGCTTTTTGTTCTCTCGTATAGCTGTATTCATTTCTTGTAAGGCAAACTTTAAGGAATTATTTAACTTCTCTGCCATTCCCATCTTTAATTGTTCATGTCTCTGCCTGTAAGGGCCCACACCTGACCATATTTAGCATTTTCTTGCCTTGGCATCCATTTTTGTTCTCACATTCGAGGTATGGAAAATGACCTTTGCCACACCTTATCCTTGCCAAGTCTTTTCGAGATTATTTTAGTCCAGGCTTTGCTCACAGGTTTGGCCTACGCTCTTCAAATCTTTCCTATCCACATTTTAATTTTTTTTTAGTGTTCTTGTACCTGTCCAAGTGTTTTTTACAATTCTGTTATAGTACATGTTTTAACTATCTCCTTTTGGCAAGTTCCTTCTATATTACGCACCACCCTGTGGGGGAAATGGTCGATCCTCAATTTTCCTCTTGGAATTTTGCCCCTCATCTTACAAATCTATGTCCCCTGGTTTTCTTGATTATCCCCTACTCTAGGGTAATTTTAAAAAGGCTGTGCAATTTATCCTCATTGATTTTGCACACCTTGTCTGTATTCCATCTGGCCATGTCTTTATATCAATTTATTGGTTCTCACTTTGGGAGTTTTAAATGCTCCCATTCTTACGGTCAAAACCGCTATCTGACAACTTTTGTGCTTGTTAACTCCTTTAATTCCTCAATGCCATCCATGGATAATTCACAGTTTTTTGTTTATTTTTGTGCATTCATATACGTTTCTTTTATTGTTTCTTGATGTTTATATCAGAGGGAGGACGAAGAAAAGAAAATCGCAAATTGTAACCCTTTGATGAGCAAGTAGGATTTGTTGAACCATGATGCAGAAATTTCCACACGTGCAAAGTAAATAAAAATCATTATGCTCTGAGATATCCATAAGCAAACAGCAATTTATTGGGAACTGGAACACAATACTTGAAATTAAGTAGTCACCCCCCCCCAAAAAACAAAAGGTGCATAACTTGAAAGCCATTTTCCATGTTTTTCTCACATTCAAAAAGATTCAATGGTATTTTATTGTCTCGTGTACTTAGGTAGAGTGAAACTCATGTTTTTTACAGTTTACGTAACAATCTTGTTGTGAATGGGACCCAAACCATACTTAAGTACAGAGTGTGAGATTAGTAGATCACATCGAGGCACGACACGAGAGTCGCCATGTTTTTTTTCCAGCGACATGCTTGTGCCCTTCCAAAGTTATTTAAAAACGTGAGCGCCTCAACCTTGACTGACCATTCAGGACACATTGTCCAGTAGGTGGCAGTGGGTTCAAGTTGCAGGGAGCAGCTTGACCTGGCGACGTGTCGATGCCCTCCACCGTTGTTCCGCCGCTCTGTGCCTGATGCAGGCTGCATCTGATCCACACGCATGGCCATTTGGAAACGGGCCTGATCTAATTGGAATTTGGAGGTGGAGAGGGATGGAGAGAGAGGAAACCAAGGGTTATGTTGAAGTCATTTATTCATACCGCTACTCAAGTGAAATGTGTTGTCCTGTTTCTTGTTTTCATATTGATGTGGATAGAGAACTGCTGGCGGACAGAAGCAAAGAGTAGGCGTGAACGGGTCCTTTTCAGGATGGCAGACAGTGACTAGTGGGCGTGCCGCAAGGCTCAGTGCTGGGACCCCCAGCAATTGACTCAATTTACATACTGATTTTGGACGAGGGAAATTAATGCAACATCTCGAAGTTTCTGCGGATGACACGAAGCGTGGGGGCAGTGTTTTAGCTGTGTGAGGAGATGGATGCTAAGGCTGCAGGATGACTTGGCTAGACTGGGTACGTGGGCAAATGCATGGCAGAAGCGTATAATGTGGATAAATGTGAGGTTATCCACTTTGGTGGCAAAAACAGGAAGGTAGACTTCTATTTGAATGGTGACCGATTAGGAAAAGGGGAGGTGCAGCGAAGACCTGGGTGTCCTGGTACACCAGTCATTGAAAGTAGGAATGCAGGTGCAGCAGGCTGTGAAGAAAGCGAATTGGTATGTTGGTCATTCATAGCAAAAGGATTTGAGTACAAGCACCAGGGAGGTTCTACTGCAGGGTACACAAAAAGCTGGAGAAAACTCAGCGGGTGCAGCAGCATTCTAAGGAGCGAAGGAAGATAGGCGACGTTTCGGGTCGAGACCCTTCTTCAGACTTCAGGTTCTACTGCAGTTGTACAGAGGTCTTGGTGAGGCCACACCGGAGTATTGCGTACAGTTTTGGTCTCATAATCTGAGGAAATACCATTTCTTTGCCATAGAGGGAGTACAGAGAAGGTTCACCAGACTGATTTCTGGGATGGCACGACTTCCATATGAAGAAAGACTGGATGACTTGGCTTGTACTCGCTGGAATTTAGAAGATTGAGGGGTATTCATAGAGAACTTACAAATTCTTAAGGGTTGGACAGGCTAAATGCAGGAGATTGTTCCCCAGATGTTGGGGAAGTCCAGGACAAAGGGGTCACAGTTTAAGGGATAAGGGGGAAGTCTTTTAGGACCAAGATGAGGAAAATAGTTTTTCACACAGCGAGTGGTGAATCTGTGGAATTCTCTGCCCACAGAAGGTAGTTGAGGCCAGTTCGTTGGCCATATTTAAGAGGAGTTGGATGTGGGCCCCGTTGTGGCTGAAGGGATCAGGGGTATGGAGAAGATGGTATGGAGAGGGGGTATGGAGTACAGGATGCTGAGTTGGGATGATCAGCCATGATCATATTGAATGGCGGTGGGCTCGAAGGGCGAATGGCCTGCCACTCCCCACTGCATCCATGTGGTCACCTCGATTTCTATGTTGTCCTCCAATATCGCTCCTGGGCAACTTGTTTACTATTCTCTGATAATGAGGAAGGCCAAGGCCAAAAAGCCTAGCGGTCAGTGCCTTCGTGATGGGAATGGCCATCCGATGGTTTCGAATAGAGTGCCGAAAGGTAGGTTTCTGGAATAGCATCGAATTGGTCCGAGTATCATCTCCTTCGTTGGTCTCGAGGTTAATATGGTCCTGAGAACCACCCTACCTGTCAACACCTCCGACTAATCCATGAGCCTCTGCCCTCCCATCTGAGTGAGAACCCCACTCCCCGCCCGTCCCGAGGATATTAACCCATCGCCCTCCCAGCTAGCCGCCCCCACTTTCCACCACAGATCCGCCACTGGACCCGATCCGCACGGCATCGCCCAATCTGGGCTCTCTCGCATGTTGCTGGGACAGCAATTCCCCACTACCATCTGCGCCCTTCCCGTCTCTGCATGGAAACCCAGTCACAGATTAGCCAACATTTGCAGAGCCGTTACAATTTAATATTCCCAAGGGTGAAGAAGTGTGACTATTCTCATGGGATGTTGCGTTTGTTTTGTTTTTTAATATTTTTATTAGAAGCATATACATATCATAACCAAAAACAGCAAACTTTGTTTACCAGTTACTTATTAACACAGCTTCTGTTTATTTTTTATGTTAGGTTTTGAAAAAGATAGATCTATAGAGAGAAGAGAAATAATGGAAGAGAAAAAAGAAACCAAGCTAGTAGAGAGGGAAGGGAGAACAATACTAAGAAGAATTATCAATGACACAATTTTGGAGATAAGTCCGTAGATTATGAAGGTTCAGTCAAGCTTCCATGCTGAACCCCTTTACTCTTTCAGAAAATCAATAAATTTGGAGACCCATATTCTAGCAAATAGTTCTGATTTGTCAATTAAGAAAGTCTAATTTTTTCCAAATTGTATATTCCAATTCCATAATCCACATTTTATTTGTGGGGGGTGTTGGGTTTTTTCCAAAATATTAATATTAATTTTTTCCCAATTATACTATAATCAAGGAAATGTCTTTGGTTTATTGTAAGTTTTATGTTTTGTTCTGATACTTCCTAATATTATTAGTTTTGGATCAGGTTCAATTTGGATATTAATAACTTCAGAAATAATTAAAAAAATCTCGTGCAAAATGTTTAAATTTTTATACAGTTTACAAAAGTATGATGAGTTAAATTAGCTTCTAAATTGACATTTGTCACATAGGAAAGATATTTGAAAATTCTGTTTAATTTTGTTGTAGAATTGGAGTTCATAATGTAGTACTTTAAATTGTATTAAGGAGTGTCTGTCTTTTAACAAGCATTGATGCTATATGTTGTAAAACTTTCATCCCATCATATATTTTCATTAGGGGGTTGAACCAATTAATTTTCCCATGGTTGTCTATGTAGTTCCGTCGATGGGACCTCAAATATCTAAAAGGATATTATAGATGTGAGATATTAAATTTTTCTGTGTTAGGATGTTTATTCAAACATTCGTCAAGGATTTGTGGCTCCCTAATTCTATATTCTTGTATAGGTGATTTGGACATCATTTCTAAGTTATAAATATCTAGAAAAAATTATTTGAGTGTAGTCCATAATTCTATTCTAACTCCTGCAAATGAAAGAAAAATGGCTTTTTGGTAAAAGTGTTCCACCTACATATAATTACATGGTTTTTCATTGTACGAAACCTTTATCCAACACAATGAAGGGCTTATAACTTTTAATGGGGCGAAGGAGAGATCAAATTTATCCAATTTTAAAGTTATTTTTCAATTGTTTCCAAGTTCGTATACATTGTACGGTTATCGGATTTTCACTAATTTTTTAATTCAATTTTTTGGGGTTAGACAAGATCGAGCCAATTTCACAAGGTAAACAATCTTCCTTTTCCATCCTTAAACCAGCCTGGTTGTGGATCCATATCTTCAACCAGAAGGTCATATTTTTTAATATTAACTGACCAAAAAATAAAATAAAATATTTCGTAAGACTAATCCTCCATTCATCTTGGATTTACGTAAATGTTTTGACTTGTTCTATGGTTCTTGTAATCCCAAATAAAACTTGTAACAATGGAATCAAGTTTTTTAATATATATTTTTGGGATATATATCGGAATTCATTGAAATAAGTACAGTAATCGTGGAAGGAAAATCATTTTTATGGCAATCATTCTACCAAGCATTGCAATGGGAAGTGTTTTCCAATATTGAATATTCCTATGCAGTTTATTAAGTAAATGAGGAAAATTTAATTTAAATAAAGAAGTATATTTCTTAGTCACCTTAATTCCAAGATATTTAAAATTTTCATATACTATTTTAAAAGGAGAATTGTTGGCAAAGTATGTTGGTTTAGTTCCGTTATTTTCATAAATTTCACTTTTATTCAATTAATTCTATATCCCGAAAATGAGCCAAATTGAGATAAGATTTGGTAAATTTGGAATATTGGTTTCAGGGTTTGTATTATATAGTAATACATCATCTGCGTATAACAAGGTTGAACAAGTTAGGTCTTTATTCTTTGGAGCGCAGAAGGTTAAGGGGGGACTTGATTGATGTCTTTAAAATGTTGAAAAAGATAGACAGAGTTGACGTGGATAGCTTTTCCATTTGAGGGTAGGAAGATTCAAACAAGAGGGCATGACATGAGAATTAAGGGACAGAAGCTTAGGGGTAACATGAGGGGGAAACCACTCCAACTTCTTACTCAGGAGTGGTGGCTGTGTGGAATGAGCTTCCAGCAGAAGTGGTGGAGGCAGGATCGATTTTAACATTTAAAAGTAAGTGGATGGGTATTGGAATGGGAAGGGAATGGAGGGGTATGGTCTGAGTGCAGGTAGTGGGACTAGGGGAAAATAAAATGTTCGGCATGGACTGGAAGGGCCGAGAGGGCCTGTTTCCGTGCTGTAATTGTTATATGGTTATTATAAAATAAAATTTTATAAACTATATCTTTAGCATTATACCTATACATTTCTAGGTGGGCTCAAATACTTTCTGCAGGTGGTTCGATAGCTAGGGCGAATAATAACAGAGATAATGGGCGTAGTTGCGTTTTTTATGGAAAGTAATTCATTGGCGTCTGAACTGTCAAAAAATTAATATTATTTAATTTAATTAATTTAGTATTTAAGAAATGGAATTAGTCCAAATAATGCCTAGAATAATACCATATGGTAAATGCCATTAGAGCTAAATATACAAAAGATATTTTTGCAAACTATGATTTACATCTTAGTGCAGTGTCATATTGGAAAAATTAAATGGCTTGTTTTCTGAAGATTTTGGTGCTGATCAGAAAATGTTATTCTTCTACTTTTTAACTTGGTATATTTTCTCATTTATCCTTCTTTGCAGATGATCTCGATCGGATGGTTATCATGAATAGAATAAAGGTAAAGTTCACAAGATATAGGAGTAGAATTGGGCCATTTGGCCCATTGGGCCCACTGGCATTCCCATCATGGCTGATCCTCTGCCTCCTAATCCCATTTTTCCAGCCTTCTCCCCATCTCCCTTGACACCCGTTCTACTCAAGAATTTGTCTGTCTCCGTCTTAAAAATATCCACTGACTTGGCCTCCACAAGCCGTTCTGTGGTCAAGAATTCTACGATTAAATACCATCTGACTAACAAAGTTCTTCCACCTCCTCTTTCTAAAAGAGCTCCCTTTAAATCCGAGGCTATGACCTCTGGTCCAAGACTCTCCCACCAGTGGAAACATCCTATAGCCTGGGACTGGATGTTAAGTATCCCGAGTCAGGGTTTTGGAGGAAGCTACTAGCTAGAGACAGACAGATCAAAACCCTGGGAACAGGTGAACAAAGAAACACTGTGAAAATGGTCATGTATACAATATATAATCCATATAACAATTACAGCACGAAACAGGGGCCCTCTCGGCCCTTTCAGTCCGTGCCGACCATTTGTTTTCCCTAGTCCCATCTACCTGCACTCAGACCATACCCCTCCATTCCCTTCCCGTCCATATACCTATCCACTTTACTTTTAAATGTTAAAATCGATCCTGCCCTCCCATGATGTACATCTGGTGAGAACAGATCTGCACGTAATTTATTGCTCGGCAGTATAGCCTTGTGAAGATAAGGTGGCTGGAATGGCCATTTTGCAAAGGAACAGTATGATGAGAATGAACATTTCTGATAAGGACGAGATAGCGTTTTGTTTTTTCCAGCACTTGGATGAGTAACACTCAAAATGATTGAGTATAGAATTGGTAATGACTTATCTAGATGATATTTTATCATAAGTAACACTCAAGAGACAGCTGAGGAATCGGGGTTCATCAACCAAAGTACCTATTTTGAAAGGCTAGGGTTCTGGTCCAATCAAATCCAAGTTAGAGCCATCCTAAAAAAATGTTTATTTGGAATTCGTCATTGTTTCAGTTGATATGTCAGTGACTTTGCCTACAGTCAAGGCACCTGTGGAGATCAGAGAGGTCTGTACCAGTCTCGCTGAAAAACAATATTCCTCCATCCAGGAAGTAGCTACTGTTATTCATAAATTGGTGGCAGTTTTCCGTGTCGTGCAGTTGGACTGGAAGCTAGTGGTTATGAAAAGTGCTGGGAGAAAGTCTGTTCACAGGAAATGTGGGCGCGCAGCGATGAGGTCCATTTCAGCGATTCGAGTCGGGAGCTAAGTGCGGGTAACGCCGGCTCTGATATAACAACGGCCGTTCCCCCGGTGATTGAACAGCCTCCAGCTGCTCCAGTGTCGCAGGGCACTGAGGTCACGGCAACAAACAAAAAAGCAAAAATGAAAGTCTGTCTTCTATGTTTTATCTGACGGGTCTGAGGAAGAAGAGGACCACAAGAAAATGTGGGTGAGACTCACACAAATGGAGCAAATACTCCACACTCTAATCAGCCAGGGGTCCAAGGCCCCATGATTCCCCAGGCAACCTCTCAGTGAGTTCCATATGCAGAATATGGTGCCTGTCCACAATGGGAATCTTTCTCTCCAGTACCTTGTTTAGGTCTGGATGAGGTCTTTCTTGAGCAGGACTCAGGAGTGCTAGGGCAGGAGGAGTCTGACCCTGAAGCTGGTGTCTCTGCTTATGTGCACACACCAGAGCACAAGAGCCACGCTCCAGATGTCCCGGATGTAGTGCGAAAACGTCGCTATTCCGGAAGGGATGGTGAGGCTTATCGATGACAATCTAGTCTGCCAATATGAACTCCTTGGCATCTCACCAGTTCTAGGACCATCAGCACGATATAAAAAACACCTGTCGATTGTGCTTCACTCAGGGTGCCAACCGTAAACTCAGCAATAATGGACACCCATGAGTGCAACGATGCGAGGACATGGAAGTGCGCTTTCAGCGTGTCCTCAAGTTGGTGGCAGCAGGCATAACTGCGTTCGGGAAGATGGTTAAGGGGTCACCGATGTCAAAAAAAACCCAACAAGATATGCTAGCACTATTTTTGCAATACCTACTTCAAGGTGAACTGCATGAGAAGATAAAATTAGGTGCATGGAGTAGGCCATTCATTTCGACCATTCGACAGTGAACTGGCCTACCCTCCTGGGCAGAGAGTAAGAAAGTCGTTTTCCAAAGTGTTCGCTATAAGGCACCATTCATAAGACAGCAGGAATCTAGTCTTGTGAAAACTGTTTGCATCCTGTACGACCTCATAGCATGACACCCAGACTCGCTGCAAATCGGGCCAGGAGGTGCGCAGGCAGCCTGTGTAAGGATTGGGCTTAGGAAACAGCTCTCATCTAAAACAGTTCAGTTTGATGCGCAGGGGGTCGGATCTGGCATTGCTGGGCACAGGGCCCCCCACGCAGAGGGAGGCCCCCCCCCCCCCCCACAGATGTGGCTGAAGATATTACACACCTGAATGCAGCCCAACAACAAACCCCAATATTGGGAGAGGAGACCTTCCAGGGCCAATTGTCGAGGACGGCATCAACATCCGCAGCGAAGGTGAGGATGTGCCGCTAGACCAAATCCTCAGGGCCGGGATGGTCTAAGGAATAGACGTTCTAGGTTTTATAATAAAAACTTGTTCTTGCAGTGCCAGGGTTTGGGCATGCTGTGTTGGGTTCCGTACAGGGTTTAAAAGCTACCCTGTTGACCAAAGTTTATGTGTAGTTAAGCACCTGGTCAATATATCGAGGTAACTTAGAGTCCTCAGAGGCTCATCAGTCACAAAATAAACTCATAAAGGGTATCAGTAGAAACTATTTAGCTGGAAATACAGGATTTGGATTTCGCTGGAGTAGACACTCGTGCTTAAATCTCGCTCCACCAGGCATCAACATCCACAGCAAGGCCGTAGGATGGTCTAAGGAATCAACTTTCTAAAATTTGATAAACTGTCCTGACGTGCCAGGGTTTGGGCATGCTGTTTTGGTTCCATTTGATTTGATTTGCTTTGTCTTGATAAGTTTCATTTGTAATTTCCCCTGGGATAGATAGGTTATTAATGTTTTGCTGTTTAAAAATGAATTATTGGTAATTCGAAGCAATGTTCAATATAATGAGTTATTCGCTACTGTGTCAACTGAAGCAGTGTGCGGTATGTGGTGCATCTATGGCATGAAAATAACAGGAGCTTTGAAAATCTTCATGTAGTCACTCACGTGACTCCGAAGTAAAATAGTAAGATTAAACGAAAACTTACCATTCTAAGTTTGATCCTTATTTTATGAGGAGTTATGATGAGGGATTACGTGCCCACCGCTCCCACATCATAATCTAAAGGATCATCTGGTAGTTCTAGTCTTCTGAAAACCTGACTATGTCTTACTTCAGCTATCAGTTTCTGTGTTTTCACGCCGTTGCTTTGAAGTATGACGCGCATGTGCCTGCGGGGCTTCTTCACGTAATCCTCATCGTAACTCATAAAATAAGGATCAAACTTCAAACTGGTAAGTTCTAGTTTAATCTTACTATTAAACCTCGGTTTAGAGTCTTGTTTGGACACATCAGTTGATACCCTATAGAGGTAATAGGGTCACCAATACTTTCCACATTCACTCTATCTATGCCTTTCATTATTCTGTAAAATTTCAATGTGATCCCAGCCCTTATCCTTCAAAACTCCAGCGAGTAGATGCCCAGTACTGTCAAACGCTCATCATGTGCTAACCCACTCATTCATGAATCATTTTTGTAAACCTCTGGACACTCTCCAGAGCCAGCACATCCTTCCTCAGAAATGGGGTCCAAATTTGCCCACTGTACTCCAAATGCAGGCTGACCAGCACCTTACAGAGTGTCAGTGTTGCATCTCTCCTTATAGAGCCTTATAGCGCCTCAGCTTATGTATTGCGTAAAGGTTCATAGTTAAGTCTGCCGACTACTTCTTTTCACCTTTATTAAGTCTCCGTTCCTTCCATTTCTCATTACTAAACTAAATTACACCTCGGTTTAGAGTCTTGTTTGACACGTCAGTTGATACCCTATAGAGGTAATAAATTATTTGAGTGTATTCCATAAATCTGTTGTAACTTATGAAATAAAAGAAAAGTGTCTTCTTATGAAGATGTTCCATCTTTTTAATTCCATAATTTTTCCATTGTATGAATAAGGATTGTTTACAATAGAGAGACAGAGTGGTATATTATCCAATTTTAAAGCCTTTTTTAATTGTTTCCAGATTCGTGTTCCACTATGTATTATTGGGTTTTCCCTATAGCTTTTTGTGCAATTTTGTCAGTGGCAAACATAATCGAACCGATTTCAAAAGGTAAACAGTCCTCCTTTCCCATCCTTAACCCCGTCTGGTTGTTGATCCATTTCTCCAGTCTTCATGTTTTTTAATATGGACTGCCCAAAAATAAAACAGAAAATTTGGTTGAGCTAAATCTCCATTAATCTTTGATTTACATAAATGTTTTTTACTTATTCTATGATTCTTATAATCCCGGATGAAAACTTGTAATAATAGAGTCACTACTCTATTGTTTGACAAGTTGCTCTATTGTTACTAACCCTCTAAAAAAAAAAAAGAATTTGGAAATATATATCGGATTGACTGAAATAAGTACAATAAATTGCGGCAAAAAAATAATTTTTTATAGCATTAATTCTACCGAACATTAAAATGGGGAGTGTTTTCCAATATTGAATATTCTTGTTTAGTTATTCATAAAGGCGGGAAATTTGATTTAAATAAAAGAAGTATACGTCTAGTTACAAAAATACCTAAATTTTTAAATCTTTCCTCAACTATTTTAAAAGGTGATTGTTGTCTTGTAGTGTATATAAATTGAGTTTAGCTATTGGCATGAGTTTGCTTATATTCCAATCTTTAAGGAATTATTTAACTTCTCTGCCATTACCCCATCCTTAATTCTCCTGTCTCAGCCTGTAAGGGGTCCACACCTGCCATATTTAGCATTTTCTTCCTGCCGTCCATTTTATGTTATCACCATTCGAGGTATTGGAAACTGGCCTTTCGGCCCAACTTATCCTTGCCAAGCGAGAATTTTTCTAGTCCCATTTGCTCACATTTGGACAATTTCTCTTCAAATCTTTCCTATTCACATGTGCCTGTCCAAGTGTTTTTTTTTAAAATGCTGTTATAGTACATGTTTTAACTATCTTCTCTGACAGTTCCTTCTATATACGCACCACCCTGTGGAAATGGTCGATCCTCCAGTTCCTCTTGATTTTATTGCCCCGCTCCTTAAATCTATGTCCCCTGGTTCTTGATTTCCCTGCTCTGGGTAAAAGGTTGTGCAGTTCATCCTCATGATTTTGCACACCTTGTCTTTGTATTCCATCTGGCACTTTCTTTATCAATTTATTGGTTCCCTTTGAGTTCTAAATGCTCCCATTCTTCAGGTCAAAAAACTATATCTGACAACTTATGTACCTGTTAACACTCCTTTTAACTCCTCATTGCCAACGTGGATAATACACTGTTTTGTTTGTTTTTGTGCATTCAAACACTTTTCTTTATTGTTCTTGATGTCAGATGTATAGGAAAGAAGATGCGAGAGCAGAAAAAAATAGTGCCCTGTGAAAGCAAAAACATGATAAATGTAGAAAACTTCCTGAAGCAATTCCACACATTGTGCAGGTAAATAAAAATCATTTTGCTCTGAGATTTCCATAACGAAACAGCAATTTATTGGGAACTGAACATAATACTTGAAATTGAGTAGTCCACCAAAAGGTGCATAATTTTGAAAGCCTTTTTCTATGTTTCTCAACATTTAATGATTCAATGTGGGGGATGTTATTGTCTCATGTACCTAGGTAGAGTGAAACTCATGTTTTGTACACAGTTTTTAGTGACAATCTTGTTGTGAATGGGACCCAACCATACTTAAGTACAAGAGTGTGAGATTAGTAGATCACATTGAGGCACAACACGAGAGTCGCCATGTTTCCAGCCACATCTTGTGCCTTCAATTATTAAAAATGTGAGCGCCTTCAACTTGGCCATAAAGACACATTGTCCAGGAGGTGTCTGTGAGTTGGAGTTGCAGGGGTCAGCTTGACCAGGGTTTTGAGTCGATGCCCTCCACCGTTGTTCCGCCGCTCCCTGCCGCTGCGGGCTGATCTGATTCACAAAACGCATGGCTATTTGGAATGGCGCCTGATCTAATTGGAATTTGGAAATAGAGAGAGAGAGGGGGAAACCAAGGGTTATTTGAAGTCAATATTAATACTGCTACTCAAGTGGAATGTGTGGTGGTCTCCAATTCGGGATGCGGGAAGCCTGACTGACCCCCCCCCCCCCCCCCCCCCCCCACCCCCCCCCACATCCCCCCCCCCCCCCCCCCCACCAAAAAACCCCCCCCCCCTCACCCCCCCACCCCCCCCCCCCCAACCCCGGTGAGGCCCAGTCCAAAAAGATCAGTATGGGAATAGCAGGGGGAAACTAAGGTGTTGAGCAATTGGGGAGATCAGGTAGGATTCAGAGGCCCACAGGAGCCATTGGAAGAGAAGGAGGGGTGGGAGGAGCGACACCGGATCGGTAAGGTTAAATTCCAGGCGGGGCTTGTTTTTTCAGGGCCCCAGGAGCGTTGGAAGAGAAGGAGGGGGAGGAGCGACCATCCGACCGGTCGTAAGGTTTAAAAATCCAGCGCGGGGCTTGTTTTTTCAGAGGCCCACAGGAGCCATTGGAAGAGAAGGAGGGGGAGGAGTGACACCCGACTGGTAAGGTTTAAAATCCAGCACGGGGCTTGTTTTTACCGAAATCCATACCATTACCAGTTCGGAGAAGAGGTTTTTTTTTTTGGGGGGTTTTTGAGAGGAATCCGCTGATTTGGTGGGAAGTGGACTAGGGTAAGCAGCTGATTGGCAGTAAGATTCCAGCAGTTTTGTGTACTTTTATTGTGAGTTGATATTGTATCCTGTGTAAGTGGGGGGGAGTATGAAGGCCCAGGGCAGTGTGTGTGTGTTGTAGATGTCAGATGTGGGAGTCAGGGAATCTTGATAGCCTCCAGACGTCCACATCTGCGCCAGGTGTGTCGAGATGGGGCTCCTAAAGGACTGTGTTAGGAAACCTAGAGCAGCAGCTCGATGACCTCCGTCTGGTCAGGGAGAGTGAGGAGGTCATAGAGAGGAGCTACAAGGAGGTAGTCACTCCAGACCACAGGACGCAGCAAGTGGGTCACAGTTAGGAAGGGCAAGAGGGCAGAGGCAGGGGCTAGAGAGTACCCCGTGACTGTAAACACCTGGAAAATAGGTACTTCGTGTTTGATTATAGATTGGAGGGGACAGCCTACCTGGGGGCAGCAACAGCGGGTGGGCTTCTGGCACAGAGACCGGCCCTGAATCTCAGAAGGGTAGCAAAAAGAGGAGGGCAATTGTAATAGGGGACTCTATAGTTAGGGGGTCAGATGGGCGATTCTGTGGACGCAGTCGGGAGACCCGGATGGTGGTTTGCCTCCCTGATGCCAGGGTCTCGGATGTGTTGGAACGTGTCCAAAAGATTCTGAAAAGGGAGGGAGAGGAGCCTGATGTTGTGGTACATATAGGTACCAATGACATAGGCAGAAAAAGGGAAGAGGTCCTGAAAGGAGAATTTTAGGGAGTTGGGGGGGAAAGTTAAGGAGAGAAGGACAAAAGGTAACAATTTCAGGATTACTGCTTGTGCCGCGTGACAGTGAGAGTAGGAATGGAATGAGGTGGAGGATAAATGCGTGGCTGAGGGACTGGTGCAGTGGACAGGGATTCAAGTTTCTTGATCACTGGGACCTCTTTTGGGGAAGGGGAATGTTCTGTACAAAAAGACAGGTTGCACTTGAACTCGAGGGGGACCTATATCCTGGCCAGGGAGATTTGCAAAGGCTACTGTGGGAAGACTTTAAACTAGAAAGGCTGGGGGGGGGGGGGGGCTCAGGTAGAGGGGGAGGGGGTGCTAGTGTACAGGGTGTGGGGCAAGAGGCAGAGAAGGGAAGCACTCGGACACAAAATGTAGGTGAGAAAGTGGAAAAAGATAATAGCAGAGAATAAGGGACTGGTGAGTTTCTAAAATGTATATATTTTAATGCTCGGAGCATTGTAAGAAAGGTGGATGAACTTAGAGCCTGGATTCACACCTGGAAATATGATGTTGTGGCATCAGTGAACATGTTACAGGAGGGCTTTGCGATTGGAAATAAATATTCCAGGATGTCGTTGCTTCAGGTGTGATAGAATTGGAGGGACCAGGTTGGAGGTGTTGCATTGCTTGTCAGAGAAGGATAGTTACAGCAGTGCTTTGGCAGGATAGATTAGAGGGGCTCGTCTAGGGAGGCTATTTGGGTGGAACTGAGAAGTGGGAACGGTGTAGCAACACTTTTAGGGGTGTATTATAGACCGCCAAATGGGGGGGGAGCGATAATTGGAAGAGCAAATATGTAAGGAGATAGCAGATATTAGTAGTAAGCACAAGGTAGTGATTGTGGGAGATTTCAAATTTTCCAAATTGATGGGAAAACACATTCTGTAAATGGCTGGATGGTTTGGAGTTTGTAAAATGTGTGCAGGATAGTTTTTTGCAGCAATACATAGAGGGATTGACCAGAGAAGGGGCAGTGCTGGACCTCCTGTTAGGAAATGAGGCAGGTCAGGTGACGGAGGTATGGGTTGGTGAGCACTTTGGGACCAGTGATCACACGTACCATTAGTTTCAATATAATTATGCGAGAGAGTCAGAACTGGACCTAGGGTTGAGATTTTTGATTGGAGGAAAAGGCTAACTTTGAGGGAATGCGTAAGCATTTAAAAGGAGTGAATTGGGACATTTTGTTTTATGGGAAGGATGTAGAAGAGAAATGGAGGACATTTAAAGGGGAAATTGTAAGAGTACAGAATCTTTATGTCCCTCTTCAGTTGAAAGGAAATAGTATAAATTGGAAAAAGCCATGGTTTTCAAGGGAAATTGGAACACTTGTTTCGAAAAAAAGAGAGATATCTACAATAATTATAGGAGGCATGGAGTAAATGAGAGCGCAAGAGGAGTATAAAAGAATGTAAAAGGAATTTTAAGGAAGAAATTAGGAAGGCTAAAAGAAGATATGAGGTTGCTTTGGCAAGAAAGGTGAAAAAGTAAATCCAAAGGGTTTTCTACAGCTATATTAATAGCAAAAAAGGATATAATGAGGGATAAAATTGGAGCATTAGAGAGCCAGAATGGACAGCTATCTGCAGAGCCAAAAGAAATGGGGGGAGCAATTGAACAATTTATTTTCTTCGGTATCACCAAGGAGAAGGATATTGAACTCTGGTGACGTAAGGGAAAAGTAGTAGAGTAGCTATGGAAACTATGAAATTCAAAGAGGAGGAAGTACTGACACTTTTGAAAAATATAAAAGTGGATGTCTCCAGTTCCTGACAGGATATCCTAGGACATTGAAGGAAGTTAGTGTAGAAATAGCAGGAGCTATGACAGAAAATATTTCAAATGTCATTAGAAAACAGGAATAGTTGCGGAGGATTGGCGTACTGCGCATGTTGTTCCATTGTTTAAAAAGGGTTCAAAAGAATAAACCTAGCAATTATCGACCTGTTAGTTTTGTCGTCAGTGGTGGGGGCAAATTAATAGAAAGGATACTTAGAGATAATATATATAAGCATCTGGATTGACAGGGTCTGATCAGGAACAGTCCAACATGGATTTGTGCCTGGAAGGTCATGTTTGACAAACCTTGAATTTTTTGAAGAGGTTACTAGGGAAATTGATGAGGGTAAAGCAGTGGTGTTGTCTATATGGATTACACATAAAGGCCTTTGACAAGTTTCCCCCATGGAAGGATGATTTAAGAAGGTTCAAATCTTTGGGTGTTAAATGGCGGAGTAGCAAGATGGATTCAACAGTGGCTGAATGGGAGGTGCCAGAGAGTAATGGTGGATGGCTGTTTGTCAGGTTGGAAGCCGGTGACCAGTGGGGTGCCTCAGGGATCTGTGTTGGGTCCACTGTTGTTTGTCATGTACATCAATGATCTGGATGATGGGGTGGAAATTGGATAAGTAAGTATGCATGCAGATGATACTAAGATAGGTGGTGCTGTGGATAATGAAGTAGTTTTTCAAAGTCTACAGAGAGATTTGGGCCATTTGGAAAAGTGGGCTGAAAGAATGCAGATGGAGTTTAATGCTGATAAGTGTGAGGTGCTAAATCCTGCCAGGACAAATCAAAATAGGATGTACATGGTAAATGGTAGGGAATTGAGGAATGCTGTAGAACAAGAGGATCTAGGAATAACTGCATAGTTCCTGAAGGTGGAATCGCATGTAGTTAGGGTGGTAATGAAAGCTTTTGGTGTGCTGGCCTTCATGAATCACAGCATTGAATATAGGAGTAGGGAAGTAATGTTAAAATTGTACAAGGCATTGGAGAGACCAATTCTGGAGTTTGGTGTACAATTTTGGTCACCTAATTATAGGAAGGATGTCAACAAAATAGAGAGAGTACAGAGGAGATTTACTGGAATGTTGCCTGGGATAAAGCTTTTCCCAGTGAGGGTAGGGAAGATTCAACACAGAGGGCATGACATGAGAATTAAGGGACAGAATTTTAGGGGTAACATGAGGGGGAGCTTCTTTACTCAGAGAGTGGTGGCTATGTGGAATCAGCTTCCAGCAGAAGTGGTGGAGGCAGGATCAATTTTAACATTTAAAAGTAAAGTGGATAGGTATATGGATGGGAAGGGAATGGAGGGGTATGGTCTGAGTGCAGGTAGAGACTAGGGGAAAATAAGTGTTCGGCATGGATTGGAACGGCCGAGAGGGCCTGTTTCCATGCTTTAATTGTTATATGGTTATATGGTTATAATGAAATACAACGGCATGCCACCCAGGCTCACGGCCAGATGGAGCAAATGTCCTGGCACAGCTTCTTGCGCTTTTAAAACATTTGGCCAACAGAAAGGCCACGCCCCTCGAATTTGAGCTGAGATGGCTCATGTAGACCCCCCCTTCTCACTCCAGTCGCCAGGTTGGTTCGTCACTCACTACGGTATGCGTCTCCTGCAGAAAACACACTGCAAATCTCCCCTCTCTGAGGACTGATAAAAGCTGAAATCTATGAAAACTCGCCCTACTTCCGTTTAAGTTTAATGTGTCTACTGTGAATGTGCAGGGACACTAGATTAGAAACATAGAAACATAGAAAATAGGTGCAGGAGGAGGCCATTCGGCCCTTCGAGCCAGCACCGTCATTCATTGTGATCATGGCTGATCGTCCGCTATCAATACCCCGTGCCTGCCTTGTCCCCATATCCCTTGACTCCATTAGCTCCTAGAGCTCTATCCAACTCTCTCTTAAATCCATCCAGTGACTTGGCCTCCACTGCCCTCTGTGGCAGGGAATTCCATAAATTCACAACTCTCTGGGTAAGAAAGGTTTTTCTCACTTCAGTCTTAAATGACCTCCCCTTTATTCTAAGGCTGTGGCCCCTGGTTCTGGACTCACCCAACACTGGGACCATTTTTCCTGCATCTAGCTTGTCCAGTCCTTTTATAATTTTATATGTTTCTATAAGATCTCCCCTCATCCTTCTAAACTCCAGTGAATACAAGCCTAGTCTTTTCAATCTTTCCTCATATGACAGTCCCGCCATCCCAGGGATCAATCTTGTGAACCTACGCCACACTGCATCAATCACAAGGATGTCCTTCCTCAAATTAGGAGACCAAAACTGTACACAATACTCCAGATGTGGTCTCACCAGAGCCCTATACAACTACAGAAGAACCTCTTTACTCCTGTACTGAAATCCTCTTGATATGAAGGCCAACATTCCATTAGCTTTCTTAACTGCCTGCTGTACCTGCACGCCAACTTTCAGTGACTGGTGTACATGGACACCCAGGTCTCGCTGTACCACCCCCTTACCTAACCTAACCCCATTGAGATAATAATCTGTCCCCTTGTTTTTGCCGCCAATGTGGATAACCTCACATTTATCTATATTATACTGCATCTGCCAAACATCTGCCCACTCATTCAACCTGTCCAGGTCCCCCTGCAACCTCCTAACATCCTCTTCACAGTTCACACTGGCACCCAGCTTTGTGTCATCCGCAAACTTGCTAGTGGTGCTCCTATTTCCCTCGTCCAAATCATTAATATATATGGTAAACAGTTGCAGCCCCAACACTGAGCCTTGCGGCACTCCACTCGCCACTGCCTGCCATTCTGACAAGGACCCGTTCACTCCTACTCTGCCAACCAATTTTCTATCCATGTCAACACCCTACCCCCAATACCATGTGCTATAATTTTAGTCACCAGTCTCCCGTGCGGGATCTTATCAAAGACTTTCTGAAAGTCTAGATACACTACATCCACAGGCACCCCTTCATCCATTTTACTTGTCACATCCTCAAAAAATTCCAGAAGAGTCAAGCATCACTTCTCTTACATAAACCCATGTTGACTTGGACCAATCCTTTTACTGCTATCCAAATGCTGCATGTTACCTCTTTAATAATTGACTCCAGCATCTTTCCCACCACCGAAGTCAGGCTAACTGGCCTGTAATTCCCCGTTTTCTCTCTCGCTCCTTTCTTGAAAAGTGGGATAACATTAGCTATCATCCAATCCACAGGAACTGATCCTGAATCTACTGAACATTGGAAAATGATCACCAATGCATCCACTATTTCTAGAGCCACCTCCCTGAGGACCCTGGGATGCAGACCATCAGGCCCAGGGGATTTATCATCCTTCAGTCCCATTAGCCTACCTAATACTATTTCTCGCCTAATGACAATTTCTTTCAGTTCCTCTACCCCCTTAGATCTTCTGTCCTCCAGTCTTCTGGGAGAATGTTTGTGTCCTCCTTAGTGAAGACAGATCCGAAGTACTGATTCAACTCTTCTGCCATTTCCTTGTTGCCCATAATTATTTCACCCGTGTCTGCCTTCAAGGGACCCGCATTTGACTTTGCTACTTTTTTCCCTTAAAATATCTAAAGAAGCTTTTACTGTCGTTCTTTATATTCTTTGCCAGTTTTCACTCATACTTCATCTTTTTAGCCCGTATTGCCTGTTTTGTTTCCTTCTGTTGTTCTATGAAAGTTTCCCAATCCTCTGGCTTCCGGCTACTCTTTGCTGTGTTATACATCTTTTCTTTTTGTTTTATTCTATCCATAATTTCTTTTGTCAGCCACAGTTGTCTCCTACTCCCCTCAGATTGAGACCCTCACACACCCCGTAGACTCAAGAACACTCCCTCTGTGGAACTCCAAAAGGTTGCCAAACTGGTACTTCTCAGAGTCAGGAAGATCACTATCCTTGTTGCCAAGGATAGCCTAGAGAGTCTTAATCAAAACCGGCAGATCAGCCCACCGTCTTTTTACAGCACATTTGTTCTGGCAGTATGGCTTGTTCTCTCGTACCTCACGGATAACACTTGCATGAGACTCAGCATTGGAGCCTGGGCACTCGGCCAACCCACTCGTACCTGAAACAACAACCTCATCAACACAGCGCCCAAGGTCGTTGTCAGAAATTGAAAGACCAGAACTCTCTGAAAGTTCACAGACCCCACTACGCAAGCTGGTCTCGTCACACACCCCCTCCTCCGGCATGACACCACCGCCAGGATCAATGCCGGGGATGGATCCCGAACCCCCTGAGCGCAACAAGCAGCCCACTGAATGGCTGGGCTCCTGCACTCTCCCATCACCCTCCACATCTGGACCTGGGGAAGAAAAAACAAGAGGCACCCCCAGGGCCCATGGTACACTGGCATCCCTGGAATCTGAAAGAGGATTGCCACCAGAAATAGCCCCGACCCCCACAGCACCCAGAGTACCCTCTCCACTTACAAAACCCCCCAGGAGAATCTCCACTTGCTTTTAGACTCTCCCCTGCCAACTCAGCCGGCGAGGCAGCACACCCCCAGCACCTCCATTGGCTCTGATGCGGAGCACAGACTGGAACACTAAAGCCCCTGAACCTTTCCCTTCGGGCTGACTCTGCTCATCCCCCGTCTCAGGGGGCACGTTACCAGGGGAGCTAATCATCTGGCATGCCAACACCCTTAGTAGGCCTCTGAAACGAGGGGACCTCCACCGACCCAGAGGGAAAGGAGGGGTATGGTCTGAGTGCAGGTAGATGGGACTAGGGGAAAATAAATGGTCGGCACGGACTGGAAGGGCCGAGAGGGCCTGTTTCCGTGCTGTAATTGTTATATGGTTATATGGTTATATAGGTAGATTGAGCAGAGTCGAGGATCGAACCTGGGTCTCTGGTGTTGTGGGACAGCAACTCTACCATCTGTGCCACTGCGCCTCCCTTCCATGCACGGAAACCCAATCACAGATTAGCCAACCGGTTTGCAGAGCCGTTACATTTAGTATTCCAAGGGTGAAGCAGTGTGACTATTCTCATGGGGTAGTTGTGTGTTTTGTTTTTTTTTTTAAAATATTTTTATTAGAAGTATATACATATCATAACCAAAACACGATTTGTTTACCAGTTACATATTAACACAGCTTCTGTTTATTTTTTATAGATTTTTTTGAAAGATAGATCTATAGAGAGAAAAGAAATAAGGGAAGAGAAAAAGGAAACTATAAGCTCGTAGAGAAGGAAGGGAGAAAAATAAATTAAAAAGATTATCAATAACCCAATTTTGGAGATAGGTCCATATATTAAAGAGAGTGATTATTCATCCAGTCCTGGATTCAAGTTTCAGTCAAGCTTCCGTGCTGAACCGATTTACCCTTTCAGAAAATCAGTAAATGGAGACCATATTCTAGCAAATAGTTCTGATTTGTGAATTAAGACAAGTCCATTTTTTTTTCCGAAAGTAAGGTCTCAGACATTTCCATAATCCACGCTTTAATTGTCCGTGTTGTTGGGTTTTTCCAAAATGTTAATATTAATTTTTTACTAATTATACTATAATCAAGGAAATATCTTTGGTTTATTTTAAGTTTTATGTTTTGTTCTGATATTCCTTATATTATTAGTTTTGGATCAGGGTCCAATTGGATATCAACAACAGAAATAATGGAAAAAATATCCCTCCAAAATTTTTTAATTTTTATACAGTTTACAAAAGTATGAGTTAAATTAGCCTCTAAGTATTGACATTTGTCACATAGGAAAGATATTTAGAAAAATTCTGTTTAATTGTGTTGTAGAATAGTGTGGTCGATGTAGTACTTTAAATTGTATTAAGCAGTGCGTGTCATTTAACGTGCATTGATGTATATGTTGTAAACTTTCATCCCATATATATTTCATTATGGGTTGAGCCAAGTAATTTTCCCATGCTTGTCTATGTAGTTCCGTCGATGGGACTTCACTATCTAAAAGGATATTATAGATGTGAGATTAATTTTTCTGTGTTAGGATGTTAATTCAAACATTCGTCAAGGATTTCTGGCTCCCCAAGTCTATATTCTTGTGTATGTGATTTAACATCATCTCTAAGTTATAAATATATAAAACAAATATTTGAGTGTAGTCTATAATTCTGTTGTAACTCCTGAAATGAAAGAAAAATTGATTTTTGGTAAAGGTGTTTCATCTTTTTTATACCATGGTTTTTCCATTGTACAAAACCTTTATCCAACACAGAAGGTTTAAATGAAGAATTATTTACAATGGGGAGAAGGAGTGATAAATTATCCAATTTTAAAGTCATTTTTAATTGTTTCCACGTTTGTATACCACTATATATTGTCGGATTTTCACTATGTTTTTTAATTCAATTTTATAGGGGTTAACAAGATTGAGCCAATTTCAAAAGGTAAATAATCTTCCTTTTCCATCTTTAACCAGCCTGGTTGTTGATCCATATCTTCCAACCAGAAGGTCATATATTTAATATTAACTGACCAAAAGTAAAATAAAATATTTGGTAAACCTAATCCTCCATTCATCTTGGATTTACAGAAATGTTTTGACTTATTCTATGGTTATTGTAATCCCAAATAAAACTTGTAACAATAGAATCAAGTTTTTAAATATATATTTTTGGGCTATATATCGGAATTGATTGAAAGAAGTACAGTAATTGTGGAAGGAAAATCATTTTTATGGCATTAATTCTACCAAGCATTGCGATGGGAAGTGTTTTCCAATACTGAATATTCCTATGCAGTTTATTATGTAAAAGAGAAAATTTTAATTTAAATAAAGAAGTATATTTCTTAGTCACATAAATTCCAAGATATTTACATTTTTCATATGCTATTTTAAAAGGAGATTGTTGCAATGTATGTGGGTTTAGTTCCGTTATTGGCATAATTTCATTTTTATTCCAATTAATTCTGTATCCCGAGAATGAGCCAAATTGAGATAAGATTTGGTAAATTTGGAATTAGTTTCAGGGTTTGTATTATATAGTAATACATCATCTGCGTATAAAGACATTTTATTAACTATATCTTTAGCATTACACCGAAATTTTCTGGGTGGGCTCAAACACTTTCTGCAAGTAGCTCGGTAGCTAGGACAAATAATAACGGACATAATGGGCGTAGTTGCGTTTTTTAATGGAAAGTCATTCATTGTCTGAACTGTCAAATAATTCTGTTTAATTTTGTTGTAGAATAGTGCAGTCTATGTAGTACTTTAAATTGTATTAAGGAGTGTCTGTCTTTTAACGAGCATTGATGTATATGTTGTAAACTTTCATCCCATGTATATTTCATTATGGGTTGAGCCAAGCAATTTTCCCATGCTTGTCTATGTAGTTCCGTCGATGGGACCTCACTATATAAAAGGATATTATAGATGTGAGATTATTTTTTCTGTGTTAGGATGTTTATTGAAACATTTGTCAAGGATTTCTGGCTCCCCAAGTCTATATTCTTGTATAAGTGATTTAACATCATCTCCAAGTTATAAATATATAAAACAAATATTTGAGTGTAGTCCATAATTCTGTTGTAACTCCTGAAATGAAAGAAAAATGGCTTTTTGGTAAAGGTGTTACATCTTTTTAATTCCATGGTTTTTCCATTGTACAAAACCTTTATCCAACACAGAAGGTTTAAATGAAGAATTATTTACAATGGGGAGAAGGAGTGATAAATTATCCAATTTTAAAGTCATTTTTAATTGTTTCCAAGTTTGTATACCACTATATATTGTCAGATTTTCACTATATTTTTTAATTCAATTTCATAGGGGTTAACGAGATTGAGCCAATTTCAAAAGGTGAACAATCTTCCTGTTTCCATCTTTAACCAGCCTGGTTGTTGATCCATATCTTCCAACCAGAAGGTCATATTTTTAATATTAACTGACCAAAAGTAAAATAAAATATTTGGTAACATAGAAACATAGAAATTAGGTGCAGGAGCAGGCCATTTGGCCCTTCGAGCCTGCACCGCCATTCAATATGATCATGGCTGATCATCCAACTCAGTATCCTGTACCTGCCTTCTTCTCCATACCCTCTGATCCCTTCAGCCACAAGGGCCACATCCAACTCCCTCTTAAATATGGCCAACGAACTGGCCTCAACTACCATCTGTGGCAGAGAATTCCACAGATTCACCCTCTCTGTGTGAAAAATGATTTTCCATTCGGTCCTAAAAGACTTCCCCTTATCCTTAAACTGTGACCCCTTGTCCTGGACTTCCGAACATCGGGACAAATCTTCCTGCATCTAGCCTGTCCAACCCCTTAAGAATTTTGTAAGTCTCTATGAGATCACCCCTCAATCTTCTAAATTCCAGCGAGTACACGCCAAGTCTATCCAGTCTTTCTTCATATGGAAGTCGTGCCATCCCAGGAATCAGTCTGGTGAACCTTCTCTGTACTCCCTCTATGGCAAGAATGTCTTTCCTCAGATTAGGAGACCAAAACTGTACGCAATACTCCAGGTGTTGCCTCACCAAGACCCTGTACAACTGCAGTAGACCCTCCCTGCTCTTGTATTCAAATCCTTTTGCTATGAATGCCAACATACCATTCGCTTTCTTCACAGCCTGCTGCACCTGCATGCCTACTTTCAATGACTGGTGTACCATGACACCCAGGTCTCGCTGCATCTCCCCTTTTCCTAATCGGTCACCATTCAAATAATAGTCTACCTTCCTGTTTTTGCCACCAAAGTGGATAACCTCACATTTATCCACATTATACTGCAATCTGCCATGATTTGCCCACTCACCCAGTCTATCCAAGTCATCCTGCAGCCTCCTAGCATCCTCCTCACAGCTAACATTGCCCCCCAGCTTCGTGTCATCCGCAAACTTCGAGATGTTACATTTAATTCCCTCGTCCAAATCATTAATGTATATTGTAAATAGCTGGGGTCCCAGCACTGAGCCTTGCGGCACCCCACTAGTCACTGTCTGCCATCCTGAAAAGGACCCGTTCACTCCTACTCTTTGATTCCTGTCTGCCAGCCAGTTCTCTATCCACATCAATACTGAACCACCAATACCGTGTGCTTTAAGTTTGTATACCAATCTCGTGTGTGAGACCTTGTCGTCGAATGCCTTCTGAAAGTCCAGATACAACACATCCACTGCTTCTCCCTTATCCACTCTACTAGTTACATCCTCAAAAAATTCAATAAGATTCGTCAGACATGATTTACCCTTCGTAAATCCATGCTGACTTTGTCCAATGATTTCACCACTTTCCAAATGCGCTGCTATCCCATCTTTAATAATTGACTCTAGCAGTTTCCCCACTAGCGATGTTAGACTAACTGGTCTGTAATTCCCCGTTTTCTCTCTCCCTCCCTTTTTAAAAAGTGGGGTTACATTAGCTACCCTCCAATCCTCAGGAACTACTCCAGAATCTAAAGAGTTTTGAAAAATTATCACTAAGGCATCTGCTATTTCTGGGGCTACTTCCTTAAGTACCCTGGGATGCAGCCTATCTGGCCCTGGGGATTTCTTGGCCTTTAATCCATTCATTTTACCCAACACCACTTTCCGGCTAACCTGGATTTCACTCTTCCTCCATGTCATTTGACCCGCGATCCCCTGCTATTTCCGGCAAATTATTTATGTCTTCCTTAGTGAAGACAGAACCAAAGTAGTTATTCAATTGGTCTGCCATGTCCTTGTTCCCCATGATCAATTCACCCGTTTCTGACTGCAAGGGACCTACATTTGTTTTAACTAATCTTTCGCGCTTTACATATCGATAAAAACTTTTGCAGTCAGTTTTTATGTTTCCTGCCAGTTTTCTTTCATACTCCATTTTCCCTTTCCTATTTAAGCCCTTTGTCATCCTCTGTTGGTCTCTGAATTTCTCCCAGTCCCCTGGTAGGCTGCTTTTTCTGGCTAATGTGTACGCTTCATCTTTTTCTTTGATACTATCCCTGATTTCCCTCGTTATCCACGGATGCGCCACCTTCCCTGATTTATTCTTTTGCCATACTGGGATGAACAATTGTTGTAGTTCATCCATGCAGTCTTTAAATGCCTTCCATTGCATATCCACCGTCAACCCTTCAAGAATCAATTGCCAGTCCATCTTGGCCAATTCACGTCTCATACCCTCAAAGTTTCATTTCATTAAGTTCAGGACCCGTGTTTCTGAATTAACTATGTCACTCTCCATCCTGATGAAGAACTCAACCATATTATGGTCACTCTTGCCCAAGGGGCCACGTACAACAAGGCTGCTAACTAACCCTTCTCATTACTCAATATCCAGTCTAGAATAGCCTGCTCTCTCGTTGGTTCCTCCACATGTTGGTTTAGAAAACTATCCCGCATACATTCCAAGAAATCCTCTTCCTCAGCACTCCTGCCAATTTGATTCACCCAATCTATATGTAGATTGAAGTCACCCATTATAACGGTTTTACCTTTGTTGCACGCATTTCTAATTTCCTGTTTGATGCCATCCCCAACTCCACTACTACTGTTAGGTGGCCTGTACACAACACCCACTAGCGTTTTCTGCCCCTTAGTGTTTCGCAGCTCCACCCATATCGATTCCACATCCTCCAAGCTAATGTCATTCCTTTCTATTGCGTTAATCTCCTCTCTAACCAGCAACGCTACCCCACCTCCTTTTCCTCTCTGTCTATCCTTCCTGAATATTGAATATGTTTTGACGTATTCTATGGTTCTTGTAATCCCAAATAAAACTTGTAACAATAGAATCAAGTTTTTAAATATATTTTTGGGATATATATCATATAACCATATAACAATTATAGCACGGAAACAGGCCCTCTCGGCCCTTCCAGTCCGTGCCGACCATTTATTTTCCCCTAGTCCCATCTACCTGCACTCAGACCATACCCCTCCATTCCCTTCCCATCCATATATCTGTCCACTTTTCTTTTAAATGTTAAAATCGATCCTGCCTCCACCACTTCTGCTGGAAGCTCATTCCACACAGCCACCACTCTCTGAGTAAAGAAGTTCCCCCTCATGTTACCCCTAAGCTTCTGTCCCTTAATTCTCATGTCATGCCCTCTTGTTTGAATCTTCCCTACCCTCAATGGGAAAAGCTTATCCACGTCAACTCTGTCTATCCCTTTCATCATTTTAAAGACCTCAATCAAGTCCCCCCTTAACCTTCTGCGCTCCAAAGAATAAAGACCTAACTTGTTCAACCTTTCTCTGTAACTTAGTTGCTGGAACCCAGGCAACATTCTAGTAAATCTCCTCTGTACTCGCTCTATTTTGTTGACATCCTTCCAATAATTAGGTGACCAAAATTGTACACCATACACCAGAATTGGTCTTACCAATGCCTTGTACAAATTTAACATTACTTCCCTACTCCTATATTCAATGCTCTGATTCATAAAGGCCAGCACACCAAAAGCTTTCTTTACCACCCTATCTACATGCGATTCCACCTTCAGGGAACTATGCAGTTATTCCTAGATCCCTCTGTTCCACAGCATTCCTCAATTCCCTACCATTTACATGTACGTCTATTTTGATTGTCTGCCATAATGTAGCACTTCACACTTATCAGCATTAAACTCCATCTGCCATCTTTCAGCCCACTTTTCCAAATGGCCCAAATCTCTCTGTAGACTTTGAAAATCTACTTCATTATCCACAACACCACCTATCTTAGTATCATCTGCATACTTACTATCAATTTTCCACCCCATCATCCAGATCATTAATGTACATGACAAACAACAGTGGACCCAACACAGATCCCTGAGGCACCCACTGGTCACCAGCTTCCACCTGACAAACAGCCATCCACATTACTCTCTGACATCCATTCAGCCACTGTTGAATCCATCTTGTACTCCCATTAACACCCAAAGATTGAACCTTCTGAACCAACCTTCCATGGAGAATTGTCAAAACCTTACTGAAATCCATATAGACACATCCACTGCTTTACCCTCATCAATTTCCCTAGTAACTGCTACAAAAAATTCAAGAAGGTTTGTCAAACATGACTTTCCAGGCACAAATCCATGTTGACTGTTCCTGATCAGACCCTGTTTATCCAGATCCTTACATATATTATCTCTAAGTATCCTTTCCATTAATTTGCCCACCACTAACGTCAAACTAACAGGTCTATAATTGCTAGGTTTATTCTTTGAACCCTTTTTAAACAATGTAACAACATGCGCAGTACGCCAATCCTCCGGCACTATTCCTTGTTTCTGATGACATTTGAAATATTTCTGTCATAGCTCCTGCTATTTCTACACTAACTTCCTTCAATGTCCTAGGGAATATCCTGTCAGGACCTGGAGACATCCACTTTTATATTTTTCAAAAGTGTCAGTACTTCCTCCTCTTTGAATATCATAGTTTCCATAGCGACTATTACTTTTTCCCCTTACCTCACAGAGTTCAATATCCTTCTCCTTGATGAATACCGAAGAAAATAAATTGTTCAATATCTCCCCCATCTCTTTGGGCTCTGCAGATAGCTGTCCATTCTGGATCTCTAATGGTCCATTTTATCCCTCATTATCCTTTTGCTATTAATACAGCTGTAGAAACCCTTTGGATTTACTTTCACCTTTATAACCATATAACCATATAACAATTACAGCACGGAAACAGGCCCTCTCGGCCCTTCCAGTCCGTGCCGACCATTTGTTTTTCCCTAGTCATCTACCTGCACTCAGACCATACCCCCCATTCCTTCACGTCATATACCTATCCACTTTACTCTTAAATGTTAAAAATCGATCCTGCCTCCACCACTTCTGCTGGAAGCTGATTCCACACAGCACCACCCTTGAGTAAAGAAGTTCCCCTCACGTTACCCCAAAACCTCTGTCCCTTAATACTCTGTCATGCCCTTGTTTGAAACTTCCTACCCTCAATGGGAAAAACGTATCCACGTCAACTCTGTCTATCCTTTCATCATTTTAAAGACTCAATCAAGTCCCCCCGTAACCTTCTGCGCTCCAAAGAATAAAGACTAACTTGTTCAACCTTTCTCTGTAACATAGTTGCTGGAACCCTGGCAACATTTTAGTAAATCTCCTCTGTACTGTTGACATCTTTTCCTATAACTAGGCGACCAAAATTGTACACCATACTCCAGAATTGGTCTTTCCAATGCCTTGTACAATTTTAACATTACTTCCCTACTCCTATATTCAATGCTCTGATTTATAAAGGCAGTAAACCCTTTGGGTTTACTTTCACCTTTCTTGCCAAAGCATCATATCTTCTTTTAGCCTTCCTAATTTCTTTCTTAAGATTCTTTTTACATTCTTTATACTTCTAGCACCTCATTTACTCCAAGCCTCCTAATATTTTGTAGATATCTCTCTTTTTCGAAACAAGTGTCCAATTTCCCTTGAAAACCATGGCTCTTTCCAATTTTTACTATTTCCTTTCAACCGAACAGGGACATAAAGATTCTGTACTCTTACAATTTCCCCTTTAAATGTCCTCCATTTCTCTTCTACAAAAATATATTTTGCAAACTGTGACTTACATCTTAGTGCTGGGTCATAGTTTGTAAGTTGATTGGAAAAACTCAATGGCTTGTTTTCTGAAGAAATTTGATTTGTATAATTAGTTTGTACTTTTGGGGCTGTTCAGAAATTGTTATTCTTCTACTTTTAACTTTGTATATTTCTCATTTATCCATGTTTGCAGAACATATCAAGCAGAATGCTTGCCATCACATGCCAACATTGATGGCAAGCGCAAAAGTAAATGATGATACATGGGTTATTGTGAACTGATTCTGGAAGTGATCCATTCAAACATTTGCAGGTATTCTGTTCCTTAATCTTAAACTGTGTCCCTTTCATTCTGAAATGTGTGCATCTACATTTAGCTAAATGGGAGGATTCAATGTTCATGCTGGGTTGTAAAATACCCAAGTGGAATATAAGGTATTTTTTCCACTTTTGAGTGTAGCCTCCCTCTTATTGATTTAGATGGCCTAGGATTGGAGAGTCAGTCAAAGAAGAGGGGGTTCAAAGAGCCTCGCAGCCAGGACATCTGGCGGGCCTTGGTTGACAGTGCAAGTATTTGGCGGATCAATCATCTGATCTGCACTTGTTGTTGCCGATGGTAGGAGACTGCATCGGGAGGCTGGGTGGGGTGGATAGTGTTGGAGGACGTGCGTATGAGCCACTGCCTCAACTGGAAGGGCATCCTGGGGTCCTTGGATGCACATGAGTGAGGGGTATAAGAAGGGGTGTTGCACCACCTGCGTCGTCGGCAGGAGAAACTACCTTGGTGGCGGAGGTGATATGGGTGTCATCGTCTCGGGTGCAGTCTCCCCTGCACAATTTTCCAACCTTGTAGTTCCTCAGCTCCCCCTCGGCTCCACTTCCCTCGGTTTCCATCCACTCCCCTCGGCCCTCACCCGCCGGCCTCGGCCCCGCACGTCATGCCTCCCATGGGGGGCTATGGGTTGAGCTGCAATAATGCATTGTGGAACGTTGGGGGACCAGGCCTCCACGCGTGATAGGCGACCCAATGGGCAGCGGGACCCAATGGGTCTGCACTTGGTCTAGTTATTCTTATTTTTTGTTATTTTGGGCAAAGTTCACCCCTTCTATCTCAGTTTTACTTTTGTTACTATCTTCATTTTTTTTGCTATTGTTTTGGGCGACGTTTTGATTGTGTTTTTCAGCAAGTCGAGCAAGCTGGCTGACCTTAACTTGGGCTGGTGAGCACCTGGATCAGTGGCGCACAAGTAGAAAATTAGTTTGTACTTTGGGCATAGACACTGCGGGCCGAAGGGCTGGCTTGTGTACTGCTCTGGGTTGTGTTTTGTTTTTGTTTTGTAAACGGTGCAGGAGGAGGCCATTCGGCCCTTCGAGCCAGCACCAACATTCATTGTGATCATGGGGGGAGGGTTGGGGTGGGATTGTGGGCAGGCATTCCAGGTGGGGCAAGAGGGAGAGAGAGGGGCAGGGGAGCGGGGAGGTTGCGAAGAGAAATGTCATATCTAGCTCTGATTTAATGTATTAATATTTTTGTTTTTTTGGGTTTGGATAACAATTGATTTTTATGATTGCTGCATTTAACTACAGTTCTAAATGTCAGTTTGCGAAAAATACGGTTGAGAAATTATTGCTTATAACTTAGATAGTTAGTAGAGAGATCTGCCAGTAAATGGATCTGTTAAAGAAAAAGAGGTAGTTTCAATCTGAATCCAATGGCGTGAATGCTACACAATGCACACTAGATCATTTAGCATCAGCGGGACTCTCACTAAACGTGCTGATGTAATCCGTTCATCATTTCCTATATTCAAAACATTTGTCAGCCTTGATAGAACACACCTGCCTTTGAATATCGGGAGAGAGAGAGGGAGGGAGGGGGAGGAATAGACAGAGACAGGGAGAGAGAGGGAGAGAGGGAGAAGGGGAGGGGGAGAGGGGGAGGGGGAGGGGAGAGAGAGAGAGAGAGAGAGAGAGAGAGAGAGAGAGAGAGAGAGAGAGATTCCTGTTCTAATCAAGAGTTCCGGTTGTTACAACTTAAAGTTTGCACCTTAAGAGGTAGTTGCTGGACTTAGACTCGGGCTTAGTTCCTCCCACACTGTTGACTGCATTTGTCAGCAAGCCATCGCCATTCCGTTCGGTCATGTGCAACGTCTTCCACCCTCAATAGGTTAGCGTCTCGGGCTTCCAAATCCTTCTGGAATTTTCACCTCCATGTGAGTTTTGGTCGGCCTCTTTTTCCTTCTTCCGTCAGCTCGCCATAATCATTGCTATCTTAGTGGCACATTTCTGGAGACATTCTGAGTACATGTCAACTAATTTCATCCTCCGTCCCTCTGTGTCCTGGCTGAGAGGCTTTGTTGCAGTACCCAAGTAGACAAATGCATTCTCGGGTGTCGTTCCTTTGAGAACCACCAACTTATAAGAGATACAGCTGTATCAATTGCTGAAATTAAGTATGGGAAATCAGTCACGGCATTGCCAGCATAACTATTGACTGGGAATTAATTAATTAAAATGAATTATTAATTAAAATGTTAAGATTCTTTGTAAATGCAGTGGAAAGGAAGAAATGAATAAACCAAACACAAGTAGAATAATGAAAATCATGAACCTGGTGGGTAGTGATATAGATGAACAAAATGTTTTAACATCAATCAATTTGAATAATATTCATATCAATTTCTAAACTGAAGTTTTCAGTTAATGCAAACGTAATTTATTAATTCTAAACTAATGTTATCTATAACATAATGCAGGTAAAGTTCACAAGTTATAGGAGTAGATTTGGGCTATTTGGCCCATTGGGTCCACTGCCATTCAATCATGGCTGATCTCTGCCTCCTAATCCCATTTTCCAATGACTGCAACAAGCAGCCCACTGAATGGCTGGGCTCCTGCACTCTCCCATCACCCGCCACATCTGGACCTGGGGAAGAAAAAACAAGAGGCACCCCCAGGGCCCATGGTACACTGGCATCCCTGGAATCTGAAAGAGGATTGCCACCAGAAATAGCCCCGACCCCCACAGCACCCAGAGTACCCTCTCCACTTACAACCCCCAGAGAATCTCCACTTGCTTTTAGACTCTCCCCTGCCAACTCAGCCGGCGAGGCAGCACACCCCCCAGCACCTCCATTGGCTCTGATGCGGAGCACAGACTGGAACACTAAAGCCCCTGAACCTTTCCCTTCGGGCTGACTCTGCTCATCCCCCGTCTCAGGGGGCACATTACCAGGGGAGCTAATCATCTGGCATGCCAACACCCTTAGTAGGCCTCTGAAAAGAGGGGACATCCACCGACCCAGAGGGAAAGGAGGGGTATGGTCTGAGTGCAGGTAGATGGGACTAGGGGAAAATAAATGGTCGGCACGGACTGGAAGGGCCAAGAGGGCCTGTTTCCGTGCTGTAATTGTTATATGGTTATATGGTTATATAGGTAGATTGAGCAGAGTCGAGGATCGAACCTGGGTCTCTGGTGTTGTGGGACAGCAACTCTACCATCTGTGCCACTGCGCCTCCCTTCCATGCACGGAAACCCAATCACAGATTAGCCAACCGGTTTGCAGAGCCGTTACATTTAGTATTCCAAGGGTGAAGCAGTGTGACTATTCTCATGGGGTAGTTGTGTTTGTTTTTTTTTTAAATATTTTTATTAGAAGTATATACATATCATAACCAAAACACGATTTGTTTACCAGTTACATATTAACACAGCTTGTTTATTTTTTATAGATTTTTTTGAAAGATAGATCTATAGAGAGAAAAGAAATAAGGGAAGAGAAAAAGGAAACTATAAGCTCGTAGAGAAGGAAGGGAGAAACATAAATTAAAAAGATTATCAATAACCCAATTTTGGAGATAGGTCCATATATTAAAGAGAGTGATTATTCATCCAGTCCTGGATTCAAGTTTCAGTCAAGCTTCCGTGCTGAACCGATTTACCCTTTCAGAAAATCAGTAAATGGAGACCATATTCTAGCAAATAGTTCTGATTTGTGAATTAAGACAAGTCCATTTTTTTTCCGAAGGTAAGGTCTCAGACATTTCCATAATCCACGTTTTAATTGTCCGTGTTGTTGGGTTTTTCCAAAATGTTAATATTATTTTTTTACCAATTATACTATAATCAAGGAAATATCTTTGGTTTATTTTAAGTTTTATGTTTTGTTCTGATATTCCTTATATTATTAGTTTTGGATCAGGGTCCAATTGGATATCAACAACAGAAATAATGGAAAAAATATCCCTCCAAAATGTTTTAATTTTTATACAGTTTACAAAAGTATGAGTTAAATTAGCCTCTAAGTATTGACATTTGTCACCATAGGAAAGATATTTAGAAAAATATTCTGTTTAATTGTGTTGTAGAATTAGTGTGGTCGATGTAGTACTTTAAATTGTATTAAGCAGTGCGTGTCATTTAACGTGATTGATGTATATGTTGTAAACTTTCATCCCATATATATTTCATTATGGGTTGAGCCAAGTAATTTTCCCATGCTTGTCTATGTAGTTCCGTCGATGGGACTTCACTATTTAAAAGGATATTATAGATGTGAGATTAATTTTTCTGTGTTAGGATGTTAATTCAAACATTCGTCAAGGATTTCTGGCTCCCCAAGTCTATATTCTTGTGTATGTGATTTAACATCATCTCTAAGTTATAAATATATAAAACAAATATTTGAGTGTAGTCTATAATTCTGTTGTAACTCCTGAAATGAAAGAAAAATTGATTTTTGGTAAAGGTGTTTCATCTTTTTTATTCCATGGTTTTTCCATTGTACAAAACCTTTATCCAACACAGAAGGTTTAAATGAAGAATTATTTACAATGGGGAGAAGGAGTGATAAATTATCCAATTTTAAAGTCATTTTTAATTGTTTCCACGTTTGTATACCACTATATATATTGTCGGATTTTCACTATGTTTTTTTAATTCAATTTTATAGGGGTTAACAAGATTGACGCCAATTTCAAAAGGTTAAACAATCTTCCCTTTTCCATCTTTAACCAGCCTGGTTGTTGATCCTATCTTCCAACCAGAAGGTCATATATTTAATATTAAACTGACCAAAAGTAAAAATAAAATATTTGGTAAACCTAATCCTCCATTCATCTTGGATTTACATAAATGTTTTGACTTATTCTATGGTTCTTGTAATCCCAAATAAAACTTGTAACAATAGAATTCAAAGTTTTTAAATATATATTTTTGGGCTATATATCGGAATTGATTGAAAGAAGTACAGTAATTGTGGAAGGAAAATCATTTTTATGGCATTAATTCTACCAAGCATTGCGATGGGAAGTGTTTTCCAATACTGAATATTCCTATGCAGTTTATTATGTAAAAGAGAAAATTTTAATTTAAATAAAGAAGTATATTTCTTAGTCACATAAATTCCAAGATATTTACATTTTTCATATGCTATTTTAAAAGGAGATTGTTGCAATGTATGTGGGTTTAGTTCCGTTATTGGCATAATTTCATTTTTATTCCAATTAATTCTGTATCCCGAGAATGAGCCAAATTGAGATAAGATTTGGTAAATTTGGAATTATTTTCAGGGTTTGTATTATATAGTAATACATCATCTGCGTATAAAGACATTTTATTAACTATATCTTTAGCATTACACTCGTAAATTTCTGGGTGGGCTCAAACACTTTCCGCAAGTAGCTCGGTAGCTAGGACGAATAATAACGGACATAATGGGCGTAGTTGCGTTTTTTAATGGAAAGTCATTCATTGTCTGAACTGTCAAAACTAATTCTGTTTCAATTTTGTTGTAGAATAGTGCAGTCTATGTAGTACTTTAAATTGTTTTAAGGAGTGTCTTGTCTTTTAACGAGCATTGATGTATGTTGTAAACTTTCATCCCATGTATATTTCATTATGGGTTTGAGCCAAGCAATTTTCCCATGCTTGTTATGTAGTTCCGTCGATGGGACCTCACAATATAAAAGGATATTATAGATGTGAGTTAATTTTTCTGTGTTAGGATGTTTATTGAAACATTCGTCAAGGATTTTCTGGATCTCCCAAGTCTATATTCTTGTATAAGTGATTTAACATCATCTCCAAGTTATAAATATATAAAACAAATATTTGAGTGTAGTCCATATATTCTGTTGTAAACTCCTGAATGAAAGAAAAATGGCTTTTTGGTAAAGGTGTTTACATTCTTTTTAATTCCATGGTTTTTCCATTGTACAAAACCTTTATCCAACACAGAAGGTTTAAATGAAGAATTATTTACAATGGGGAGAAGGAGTGATAAATTATCCAATTTTAAAGTCATTTTTAATTGTTTCCAAGTTTGTATACCACTATATATTGTCAGATTTTCACTATATTTTTTAATTCAATTTCATTAGGGGTTAACGAGATTTGAGCCAATTTCAAAAGGTGAACAATCTTCCTGTTCCATCTTTAACCAGCCTGGTTGTTGATCCATATCTTCCAACCAGAAGGTCATATTTTTAATATTAACTGACCAAAAGTAAAACATAATATTTGGTAACATAGAAACATAGAAATTAGGTGCAGGAGCAGGCCATTTGGCCCTTCGAGCCTGCACCGCCATTCAATATGATCATGGCTGATCATCCAACTCAGTATCCTGTACCTGCCTTCTCTCCATACCCTCTGATCCCTTCAGCCACAAGGGCCACATCCAACTCCCTCTTAAATATGGCCAACGAACTGGCCTCAACTACCTTCTGTGGCAGAGAATACCACAGATTCACCACTCACTGTGTGAAAAATGATTTTCTCATTTCGGTCCTAAAAGACTTCCCCCTTATCCTTAAACTGTGACCCCTTGTCCTGGACTTCCGCAACATCGGGAACAATCTTCCTGCATCTAGCCTGTCCAACCCCTTAAGAATTTTTGTAAGTCTCTATGAGATCACCCCTCAATCTTCTAAATTCCAGCGAGTACACGCCAAGTCTATCCAGTCTTTCTTCATATGGAAGTCGTGCCATCCCAGGAATCAGTCTGGTGAACCTTCTCTGTACTCCCTCTATGGCAAGAAATGTCTTTCCTCAGATTTAGGAGACCCAAAAACTGTACGCAATACTCCAGGTGTTGCCTCACCAAGACCCTGTACAACTGCAGTAGAACCCTCCCTGCTCTTTGTATTCAAATCCTTTTGCTATGAATGCCCAACATACCATTCGCTTTCTTCACAGCCTGCTGCACATGCATGCCTACTTTCAATGACTGGTGTACCATGACACCCAGGTCTCGCTGCAATCTCCCCCTTTTCCTAATCGGTCACCATTTCAAATAATAGTCTACCTTCCTGTTTTTGCCACCAAAGTGGATAACCTCACATTTATCCACATTATACTGCATCTGCCATGAATTTGCCCACTCACCCAGTCTATCCAAGTCATCCTGCAGCCTCCTAGCATCCTCCTCACAGCTAACATTGCCCCCCCCCCAGCTTCGTGTCATCCGCAAACTTCGAGATGTTACATTTAATTCCCTCGTCCAAATCATTAATGTATATTGTAATTAGCTGGGGTGCCAGCACTGAGCCTTGCGGCACCCCACTAGTCACTGTCTGCCATCCTGAAAAGGACCCGTTCACTCCTACTCTTTGATTCCTGTCTGCCAGCCAGTTCTCTATCCACATCAATACTGAACCACCAATACCGTGTGCTTTAAGTTTGTATACCAATCTCTTGTGTGAGACCTTGTCGTCGAAAGCCTTCTGAAAGTCCAGATACAACACATCCACTGCTTCTCCCTTATCCACTCTACTAGTTACATCCTCAAAAAATTCAATAAGATTCGTCAGACATGATTTACCCTTCATAAATCCATGCTGACTTTGTCCAATGATTTCACCACTTTCCAAATGCGCTGCTATCCCATCTTTAATAATTGACTCTAGCAGTTTCCCCACTAGCGATGTTAGACTAACTGGTATGTAATTCCCCGTTTTCGGGGGACTTCCGGTGGCGCTATGGAGGACTAGAAGGCAACGCCAGCCACCTCCGTGAAGAAACGGGAAAAAAACCGGGGAGAAAAAAACGCTGAAAAAAATACTCACCTGCTGTTCGCGATCTGCATCTGCTGCTTCAGCACCGGCTGCCGTCTGTGACGTCATCAGCCCTGCGACCGTAATGTCAACACCACGCAGCCCACCACCGGAGAAATCCAGGCTCCGATTTCAAAAAAAAATGGCTGAACAAGAACAAGGCCCCAACTGAAGCCTCGGCCTCAGGTAGGACACAGTCCCTTGAAGATGTGTTCAAAAAATCGGGGGAAAAAAAATCGGAACTGGAAGAACTTAAAAAAAAATTTTATGCAAGAAATGGGCAGAATTAAAGAAAGAATTGAAAGAAGTGAAGTCTGAATTTAAAGGTGGAACTGGAAAAAAATGAACTTTATTTTAAGAAATAAAGAAAATTAAGATTGAGATGAGGGAGTTAAAATCTGAAATTAATCTCTTGGCCACGGATTTATCAGAGAAGCTCCCGAAAGGAAATTACTGAACTTGTGACTGAAAAATTTGAAAGTATAATGGAAGAGCTGCATGAAAAAATTGAAACAAAAGTGGAAAAAGAAATGGAATCAGTGCTGGAAGAAATGGTGTGTTACAATCAACAACCATAAAAGACCTTGAGGTAACAGCCCAAACAAATGCTCAGACTATGAAAACGATCGTCAGAGAGAGTCAACGACTATCTGACTTACTGGCTAAAGTTACTGATAAGTGTACTGAGCTGGAAGGACGCCAGAGAAGAAGCAGGAAAGAATCTAAGGATTGTAGGTATTCGAGAGGGCGAGAGAAAAGAATTCAAGACACCCGAGAATTTACTGCAATCTTATTACAAAAGGTTTTATCTTTGGAAGAAAAAACCTTTGATAGACCGAGCACACAGAGTTACGAGACGTTACACAAAGCACGGTGACCCTCCAAGACAAATGATAATCAAAGTCCATTATGATTTATGTTTTGGAAGATATGAGCGAAAAAAGTGGTAAAAAGCAGAAATCTTAAATACGAAGAAGACTCAATCAGTATCTACCGAGACTATCCCAGAAGTGGTCTCTAAGAAACGGAATGCGTTTAATGAAACCAAAAGCATCAAAAGCAAGTGAAGAATCTGAAGTACACTCTGAGATACCCAGCAACACTCCGAGTCACTTACAATCAGGAGGAGCATCACTTCAAAAAAGCCAGAAGAACGCATTGAAATTTGCCCAAAGCATTAAGGCCAGCGAGGAAGATTGAATGAAACCTTTACAGTTGAATCAAAGGAACAATTAATCTGCATTTCCAAGATTGGCTGAAGATTATAATAAATTATGGACTTATTTCATCCAAAGAAGACGGAGAAGGAGACGGATGGAAGAATCAAAAATATGTGGATTGAAGACTGTTCTATGAATACTAATATTTAGAATAGTAATGCTACTAACCTAATAATTAACATATATTAACATACACCAATATATATTTAAATCTAACACACTGGTATTGTTAATAATTAGAGTTAATAATTGTTGACTATTGACTATTGATTGTTGACTGTTGACTAATTGATTGTTGATCAATGATTGATAATTATAATTAATTATAACCGACTAACCTAGAATTAAGTAAATAGTAAATATAAATATAACATCTTATTTTAACTTTTTTTTTTTTCTTTCTCGCTTCTATATGTTTATATTATTATAATTTTCTATTATAGTACCACGCATATATACCATTGTACCTGATTATGAACTTTTTATATATCACAGTTTAATATCCCGTTTTAACAATAATCTCTTTTTTTTGGATAATATTAATTTACTGAATCATGGAGATGGTTAGTAATTTAACATTCAACACGGAAGTCCTTAGACTGCTAGCCATGTTAGTATGGCTAACACTAACTACACACTTACTAGATGTCGTTTTTTTCTTTCTTTGAGCACTCTACTAATCTTTTAACCTATCCCTTTTTTACTTTCATTTCTAATTATTACTATTATTACTTTTTATCTGAGTGGAATCATCAATTAATACAAAGGATATATATATATATGAGAGAAAATCAAGAGTCTTGGAATTTGTCTGTTTCAGGGTTCAGGTGTTGGGTTCTGGTGTGTGTCGAGCTGTACCATCTGCTCTGGTACACATCTCTTTAGATAAATGATGCAAGACTTATACATAAATACGGGGAATGGAGGAATAACGTTTTGTAGCTGGAATGTTAAAGGTATTAATGAACCAATTAAGAGGGGTAAGGTATTAGAATATTTAAAAGCACTCAAAACAGACGTTGCGTCTTATCCAAGAGGAAACACACTTGAAAAAAGATGGCAGAATATAGACCTAAAAGCCAAATGGATTGATAAAGTATATCACTCTTCTTTTACACACAAATCTAGAGGTGTAGCAACATTAATTCGTAAAGGTACTGCATTTAAACATACTTCAATAATAAACAGATATTTGATGGTAGATATATTATTGTAATAGGAGAATTTATATACACAAAAGGTGATTTTTGTTAATATATATGGCCCAAATTTTGATAGCCCGCGATTTTTTTTAAAAATTATTTAATAAACAAATCCCAGAATTATCACAGCATAATCTAATAATTGGAGGAGATTTTAAATTGCACACTTGACCCTTATTTGGATAGATCATCAAAACAACGAAAACTTAAATCACATTCCAGTGAGTTAATAAATGCATATATAGACACCAGTAATATTAAAGATGTATGGAGATTGCAAAATCCAACAGGACGCGAATACTCATTTTATTCAGCCGTGCATAAAAGTTATTCAAGAATAGATTATTTTTTTGGTAGATTTAAAACTTATTCCACTTACGTATAATTCAAAATATCATAATATTATAATCTCAGATCACGCACCATTAACTTTAAAATGAAACTAACGGATAAAATGGATATAAACAAGATAATTGGAGATTTAACCCACAAATTTTAAAGGACAAAATAACTCAAGAATATATTACAAAACAGATCAAGATCTTCTTTGAAACAAATGATACACCTGAAATATCATCATCCCTCTTATGGGAAACTTTTAAGGCCTATATTCGGGGAATTATGATATCTTCTCAAGTATTTTATAATAAAGAGAATAGGAAGCTACAACAGGCATTGGAAAGAGAGATTAAACAATTAGATACAGAGAATGCCATTAATCCATCTACGACCAACCATAATAAAATTTTTGCATTGAAATATAAACTAAATAAAATACATTCAGATCAAGTTGTAAAACTATACCAATATACCAAACAAACTCAATTTGAATTCGGTGATAAACCACATAAACTACTGGCTCGTCAGTTAAGAAAACTCGAAGGAGAAAAATTAATATATAGGATCAAATCAGATAAAGGAGAATTACTAACACAAACTAAAGATATAAACGAAAAGATTTTTTGCAATATTATAAAAATTTATACTCAGCTAAAACAAAAGAAAATCGTATAGGAGTAGAAAACATTTTTGAAAAATTGTAATCTAAATGGACTAAATGTAGAAGATAGGGAATTATTAAATGTCGAAATAACTACTAAAGAAATTGAAGAAACTATTAGATCATTAAAAAATGGTAAAACTCCAGGACCAGATGGTATTGGAGCAGAATTTGATAAAAGATTTTATGACATGATAGCCCCACGTTTGAAGACACTATATGAACACATTTACACACAACAGAAATTACCAGACACATTAAATGAATCTATTATAACCCTTATACCTAAATTAGATAAAAATCTCGATGACCCAGGGTCATATAGAGCTATATCTCTTTTAAATACTGATCAAAAAATATTAACAAAAATATTAGCACAAAGATTAAACAAAGTGATTAATAAATTAATTCATTCAGATCAAACGGGATTTATACCAAAACGATACTCTTCAAATAATTTGAGAAGATTATTTAATATTATATACTCTAAAAGAAATATTACGAAGGATTTATCAATTATCTTGTTGGACGCAGAGAAAGCTTTTTATCAGATTGAATGGTCTTATTTATTTTCGGTTATGGAATCTTTTCAATTGGGAGAGAAGTTTATAACATGGGTTAAATTACTATATACTAGACCAACAGCTAGAATATTAATTAACCAAGTGTTAACAACGAAATTTAACTTATTCCGAGGTTGTAGACAAGGTTGCCCTTTATCTCCACTACTGTTTGCACTTGCAATAGAACCATTAGCAAAATCTGTGAGATCAAACCTGAAATATATGGGTATGAAACTAAAGAAACTGAAAATAAAATCTCATTGTACGCAGATGATGTATTACTTTATATCACAAAACCAGAAATTAGTCTTCCTAACTTGTTAGATTTGATAACCCAATTTGGATCGTTTTCAGGATATAGAATTAACTGGAATAAAAGTGAACTTATGCCAATAATGGGAAATAATTTACATATATTTACAACAATACCCTTTTAAGATTGCAAATGAAAAAAATAAATATCTTGGAATTTATGTAACAAAAAGTTATAATTCATTATTTAAATCTAATTTTTTACCCTTATTGAATAAACTATTTAAGAATATTCAATATTGGAAAACATTACCTATTTCAATGTTAGGTAAGATTAACGCGATTAAAAAATGATTTTTCTTCCACAACTACTATACTTGTTTCAAATGATCCGATATATCTTCCTAAAAATTTCTTTAAGAAAGTGAACTCCATGGTTACTAATTTTATTTGGGATTATAAGAATCATAGAATAATTAAAAGCAACTATGTAAATCAAAAATAAATTGGTGGTTTTGCACTGCCTAATTTTATGTTTTTATTATTGGGCAGTTAATATAAAAAATATGAATTTTTTGGCTGGGTGAATTAGATAAACAACCAAATTGGTTAAAGATGGAAAAAGAAGACTGTACCCGTTTGAAATTGGTTCGATTTTATTTTGCTAATACTCCAATACATAAGAAATCTTATAAAGAAAATCCATTAATAGAAAGTGGAATACGTATTTGGAAACAATTAAAAAAAACATTAAAATTACAGAATATACCACTAGCTCTTCCAATAGTAAAACAATATCTCTTTTAAACCTTCACTGATGGACAAAGGTTTCTTAAAATGGAAGAACTACGGAATAAATAAGATTGGTGATCTTTATAGGGAAAATTTATTTCTCTCATTTCAGGAATTACAACAAAAATTATGGATTACATTTTAAAGAATATTTTCGATATCTTCAAATTAGAGACTATGTTAAATCAAATACACTGGATTTTAGGAATAGAAAGACAGAAATTTTAGATGAATGTTTAAATAAACATCCGAATACTGAGAAATTAATATCATATATTTATAATATTTTATTGGAAAATGATTTACCAAATACGGATAAATATAGACAAGCATGGGAAAATGAACTAGGTCAAGTAATCAGTAGAGAAGTATGGAATGAAAGTTTACAATATATACATCATTGTTCATTAAATGCTAGACACTCCTTGATACAATTTAGTTATACATAGATTACATCTCTCAAAGTCCAAATTAAATAGAATTTTCTCAAATGTGTCTGCAATATGCGATAAGTGTCAACAATTAGAAGCTAAATTTAAACGCATCATTTACAAAATGTATAAAAATCAGTAATTTTTGGATAGAGATTTTTAACATAATCTCAACTGTAGTTAATGCAAAGTTAACTCCAGACTCAAAACTAATTATATTGGGAATACTGGGAAACAAACCAGATATTAATCAACAACAACAAAGAATTTTTATCGGTTTATAGTTTAATAATCGGTAAAAAATTAATACTAAGATTTTGGAAAGGTCCTACTTCCCCCACAACTAAAATGTGGATTACAGAAATGTCGGAGACATTGCACTTGGAAACGATTAAGGCTTGCCCTGATGGACAGGCTGGACCAATTCAGAGGAATATGGTCTCCATTTATTGAATATTTAGAGGGTTAAGATGGTCCAGTTCGAAGCCATGACGGAAGCCTGAATACATGAATGGATGAAGAATTATAGACAATACTTTCATAAATATATCTCCATTGAAGAATACCTTGTTTAATATTCCACTCAATCAGTTTATCTCTCTTTTCTTTCATTTCTTTTTCTCAACTGCTATAAAATAAAAAAGAAAAATTATAGAAGTACAAATAAGATTGACTGTTAATTTTAAAAATATTAAGAATGTATGTGACGTTAATATTTTCCTTTGTTTTAATTGAATTTTATATTTCTTCTTAATATGCAATTACTTCTAATAAAAATATCTTACAAAAAAAAAATCCCCGCTTTCTCTCTCCCTCCCTTTTTAAAAAGTGGGGTTACATTAGCTACCCTCCAATCCTCAGGAACTACTCCAGAATCTAAAGAGTTTTGAAAAATTATCACTAAGGCATCTGCTATTTCTGGGGCTACTTCCTTAAGTACCCTGGGATGCAGCCTATCTGGCCCTGGGGATTTCTTGGCCTTTAATCCATTCATTTTACCCAACACCACTTTCCGGCTAACCTGGATTTCACTCCTTCCTCCATGTCATTTGACCGCGATCCCTCCCCACTGCTATTTCCGGCAAATTATTTATGTCTTCCTTAGTGAAGACAGAACCAAAGTAGTTATTCAATTGGTCTGCCATGTCCTTGTTTCCCTGATCAATTCACCCGTTTCTGACTGCAAGGGACCTACATTTGTTTTAACTAATCTTTCGCGCTTCACATATCGATTAAAAACTTTTGCAGTCAGTTTTTATGTTTCTGCCAGTTTTCTTTCATACTCCATTTTACCCTTTCCTATTTAAGCCCTTTGTCATCCTCTGTTGGTCTCTGAATTTCTCCCAGTCCCCTGGTAGGCTGCTTTTTCTGGGCTATATTTGTACGCTTCATCTTTTTCTTTGATACTATCCCTGATTTCCTCGTTATCCACGGATGCGCCACCTTCCCTGATTTATTCTTTTGCCATACTGGGATGAACAATTGTTGTAGTTCATCCATGCATGTCTTTAAATTGCCTTCCATTGCATATCCACCGTCAACCCTTCAAGAATCAATTGCCAGTCCATCTTGGCCACATTCACGTTCATACCCTCAAAGTTACATTTCTTTAAGTTCAGGGACCCGTGTTTCTGAATTAACTATGTCACTCTCCATCCTGATGAAGAACTCAACCATATTATGGTCACTCTTGCCAAGGGGCCACGTTACCAACAAGGCTGCTAACTAAACCCTTCCTCATTACTCAATATCCAGTCTAGGGAATAGCCTGCTCTCTCGTTGGTTCCTCCACATGTTGGTTTTAGAAAAACTATCCCGCCATACATTCCAAGAAATCCTCTTCCTCAGCACTCCTGCCAATTTGATTCACCCAATCTATATGTAGATTGAAGTCACCCATTATAACGGTTTTACCTTTGTTGCACGCATTTCTAATTTCCTGTTTGATGCCATCCCCAACTCCACTATATACTGTTAGGTTCGGCCTGTTACACAACACCACTAGCGTTTTCTGCCCCTTAGTGTTTCGCAGCTCCCACCATATCGATTCCACATACCTCCAAGCTAATGTCATTCCTTTCTATTGCGTTAATCTCCTCTCTAACCAGCAACGCTACCCCACTCCTTTTCCTCTCTGTCTATCCTTCCTGAATATTGAATATGTTTTGACGTTATTCTATGGTTTTGTAATCCCAAATAAAAAACTATGTAACAATAGAATCAAGTTTTTAAATATATTTTTGGGATATATATCATATAACCATATAACAATTATAGCACGGAAAACAGGCCCTCTCGGCCTTCAAGTCCGTGCCGACCATTTATTTTCCCCTAGTCCCATTACCTGCACCTCAGACTTACCCTCCATTCCCTTCCCATCCATATATCTGTCCACTTTTCTTTTAAATGTTAAAATCGATCCTGCCTCCACCACTTCTGCTGGAAGCTCATTCACACAGCCACACCACTCTCTGAGTAAAGAAGTTCCCCTCATGTTACCCCTAAAGCTTCTGTCCCTTAATTCTCATGTCATGCCCTCTTGTTTGAATATTCCCTACCCTCAATGGGAAAAGCTTATCCACGTCAAACTCTGTCTATCCCTTTCATCATTTTAAAGACCTCAATCAAGTCCCCTTAACTTCTGCGCTCCAAAGAATAAAGAGACCTAACTTGTTCAACCTTTCTCTGTAACTTAGTTGCTGGAACCAGGCAACATTCTAGTAAATCTCCGCTGTACTCTCTCTATTTTGTTGACATCCTTCCAATAATTAGGTGACCAAAATTGTACACCATACACCAGAATTGGTCTTACCAATGCCTTGTACAAATTTAACATTACTTCCCTACTCCTATATTCAATGCTCTGATTCATAAAGGCCAGCACACCAAAAGCTTTCTTTACCACCCTATCTACATGCGATTCCACCTTCAGGGAACTATGCACAGTTATTCCTAGATCCCTCTGTTCCACAGAATTCCTCAATTCCCTACCATTTACCATGTACGTCCTATTTTGATTTGTCCTGCCATAATGTAGCACTTCACACTTATCAGCATTAAACTCCATCTGCCATCTTTCAGCCCACTTTTCCAAATGGCCCAAATCTCTCTGTAGACTTTGAAAAACTCTACTTCATTATCCACAACACCCGACCTATCTTAGTATCATCTGCATACTTACTTATCCAATTTTCCATCCCATCATCCAGATCATTAATGTACATGACAAACAACAGTGGACCCAACACAGATCCCTGAGGCACCCCACTGGTCACCAGCTTCCAACCTGACAAACAGCCATCCACCATTACTCTCTGACATCTCCCATTCAGCCACTGTTGAATCCATCTTGCTACTCCACCATTAACACCCAAAGATTGAACCTTCTGAACCAACCTTCCGTGGGGAACCTTGTCAAAAGCCTTACTGAAATCCATATAGACAACATCCACTGCTTTACCCTCATCAATTTCCCTAGTAACCGCTACAAAAAATTCAAGAAGGTTTGTCAAACATGACTTTCCAGGCACAAATCCATGTTGACTGTTCCTGATCAGACCCTGTTTATCCAGATCCTTACATATATTATCTCCTAAGTATCCTTTCCATTAATTTGCCCACCACTAAACGTCAAACTTAACAGGTCTATATAATTGCTAGGTTTATTCTTTGAACCTTTTTAAGCAATGTAACAACATGGCAGTACGCCAATCCTCGGCACTTATTCCTTGTTTCTGATGACATTTGAAATATTTCTGTCATAGCTCCTGCTATTTCTACACTAACTTCCTTCAATGTCCTAGGGAATATCCTGTCAGGACCTGGAGGCATCCACTTTTATATTTTTCAAAAGTGTCAGTACTTCCTCCTCTTTGAATCTCATAGTTTCCATAGCGACTATTACTTTTTCCCCTTACCTCACAGAGTTCAATATCCTTCTCCTTGATGAATACCGAAGAAAATAAATTGTTCAATATCTCCCCCATCTCTTTGGGCTCTGCAGATAGCTGTCAATTCTGGATCTCTAATGGTCCATTTTATCCCTCATTATCCTTTTGCTATTAATACAGCTGTAGAAACCCTTTGGATTTACTTTCACCTTTATAACCATATAACCATATAACAATTTACAGCACGGAAACAGGCCCTCTCGGCCCTTCCAGTCCGTGCCGACCATTTGTTTTTCCCTAGTCCCATCTACCTGCACTCAGACCATACCCCTCCATTCCCTTCACGTCCATATACCTATCCACTTTACTCTTAAATGTTAAAATCGATCCTGCCTCCACCACTTCTGCTGGAAGCTGATTCCACACAGCCACCACCCTCTGAGTAAAGAAGTTCCCCCTCACGTTACCCCGAAACCTCTGTCCCTTAATTCTCATGTCATGCCCTCTTGTTTGAAAAACTTCCCTACCCTCAATGGGAAAACACGTATCCACGTCAACTCTGTCTATCCCTTTCATCATTTTAAAGACCTCAATCATGTCCCCCCTTAACCTTCTGCGCTCCAAAGAATAAAGACCTAACTTGTTCAACCTTTCTCTGTAACATAGTTGCTGGAACCCTGGCAACATTCTAGTAAATCTCCTCTGTACTCTCTCTATTTTGTTGACATCTTTCCTATAACTAGGCGACCAAAATTGTACACCATACTCCAGAATTGGTCTTACCAATGCCTTGTACAATTTTAACATTACTTCCCTACTCCTATATTCAATGCTCTGATTTATAAAGGCCAGTAGAAACCCTTTGGGTTTACTTTCACCTTTCTTGCCAAAGCAACCTCATATCTTCTTTTAGCCTTCCTAATTTCTTTCTTAAGATTCTTTTTACATTCTTTATACTCCTCTAGCACCTCATTTACTCCATGCCTCCTATAATTATTGTAGATATCTCTCTTTTTTCGAAACAAGTGTCCAATTTCCCTTGAAAACCATGGCTCTTTCCAATTTTTACTATTTCCTTTCAACCGAACAGGGACATAAAGATTCTGTACTCTTACAATTTCCCCTTTAAATGTCCTCCATTTCTCTTCTACAAAAATATATTTTGCAAACTGTGACTTACATCTTAGTGCTGGGTCATAGTTTGTAAGTTGATTGGAAAAACTCAATGGCTTGTTTTCTGAAGAATTTTGATTTGTATAATTAGTTTGTACTTTTGGGGCTGTTCAGAAAACCGAAAACAACAGACGAACTTTCAGTTATTCTTCCTACTTTTAACTTATGTATATTTCTCATTTATCCATGTTTGCAGAACATATCAAGCAGAATGTTTGCCATCACATGCCAACATTGATGGCAAGCGCAAAAGTAAAATGATGATTACATGGGTTATTGTGAACTGATTCTGGAAGTGATCCATTCAAACATTTGCAGGTATTCTGTTCCTTAATCTTAAACTGTGTCCCTTTCATTCTGAAATGTGTGCATTACATTTAGCTAAATGGGAGGATTCAATGTTCATGCTGGGTTGTAAATACCCAAGTGGAATATAAGGTATTTTTTCACTTTTGACGTGTAGCCTCCCTTCTTATTGATTTAGATGGCCTAGGATTGGAGAGTCAGTCAAAGAAGAGGGGGTTCAAAGAGCCTCGCAGCCAGGACATCTGGCGGGCCTTGGTTGACAGTGCAAGTATTTGGCGGATCAATCATCTGATCTGCACTTGCTGTTGCCGATGGTAGGAGACTGCATCGGGAGGCTGGGTGGGGTGGATAGTGTTGGAGGACGTGCGTATGAGCCACTGCCTCAACTGGAAGGGCATCCTGGGGTCCTTGGATGCACATGAGTGAGGGGTATAAGAAGGGGTGTTGCACCACCTGCGGTCGCAGGAGAAACTACCTGGGTGGTGGAGGTGATTTGGGTGTCATCGTCTCGGGCAGTCTCCCCTGCACAATTTCCAACCTTGTAGTTCCTCAGCTCCCCTCGGCTCCACTTCCCTCGGCTCCATCCACTCCCCTCGGCCCCACCCACCGGCCTCGGCCCCACCACGTCATGCCTCCTGTGGGGGCTATGGGTCAGTGCTGCAATAATGCATTGTGGAACGATTGGGGGACCAAGCCTCCCGCGTGACAGGGACCCAATGGGTCTGCACTTGGTCTAGTTATTCTTATTTTTTGTTATTTTGGGCAAAGTTCACCCCTTCTATCTCAGTTTTACTTTTGTTACAATCTTCATTTATTTTGCTATTGTTTTGGGCGACGTTTTGATTGTGTTTTTCAGCAAGTCGAGCAAGCTGCTGACCTTAACTGGGCTGGTGAGCACCTGGTTCAGGATGGCGTGCAAGTGGAAATTAGTTTACTTTGGGCATAGACACTGCGGGCCGAAGGCCGGCTCCTGTGTACTGCTCTGGGTTGTGTTTTGTTTTTGTTTTGTAAACGGTGCAGGAGGAGGCCATTCGGCCCTTCAAGCCAGCACCAACATTCATTGTGATCATGGGGAAAGGGGTGGGGTGGGATTGTGGGCGCGCATTCCAGGTGGGGCAAGAGGAAGAGAGAGAGGGGCAGGGGAGCGGGTGGTTGCGAAGAGAAGTGTCATATCTAGCTCTGATTTAATGTAATATATTTTGTTTTTGGGTTTGATAACAATTGATTTTTATGATTGCTGCAATAAAGTTCTAATGTCTGTTTGTGAAAAATACGGTTGAGAAATTATTGCTTAGATAGTTAGTAGAGAGATCTGCCAGTAAATGGAATCTGTTAAAGAAAAAGAGTAGTATCAATCTGAATCCAATGGCTCTCCCTCTGAATGCTACACAATGCACACTAGATCATTTAGCATCAGTGGTCTCTGTGAAGCCACTAACGTGCTGAGTGTATCCGTTCATCATTGATCCTATATTCAACATCTGTCAGCCCGTTGATAGAACACCAAATCCCCCTACCTACCTTGAATATCGCGAGAGAGAGAGGTGAGGACAGAAGGGAGAACGAGTAGATTCGGAGGGGGTAGGGGGAGGGGAGAGAGAGGTGTGAGAGGGGGGGGAAGAGGGAGGGAGACCAGGGGGAGGGAGAGGCGCGAGAAGGGGGGTTGAAGAGAGGGGGAGGGAGAGAGAGAGAGAGAGAAATACGAGAGAGGATTTCCTGTTCTAATCAAGAAGTCGGGTTTTGAGCGTTACAACTTAAGTTTGCACCTTAAGAGGAAGTTGCTGGACTTAGACTTGGGCTTTAGTTCCTCCCACACTGTTGACTGCAAGCCATCGCCATTCCGTTCGGTCATGTGCAAACGTCTTCCACCTCGTTAGGTTAGCGTCTCGGGCTTGCAAATCCTTCTGGAATTTTCACCTCCATGTGAGTTTGTTCGGCCTCTTTTTCCTTCTTCCGTCCAGCTCGCCATAATCATTGCTAGCACCCACCTCCCCCCCCTTAGTGGCACATTCTCGAGTGACATTCTGAGTACATGCCCGAAAATTTCATCCTCCGTCCTCTGTGTCCTGGCCTGTGCAGCTTTGTGCAGAGTACCCAAGTAGACAAATGCATTCTTCGGGTGTGTCATTCCTAAACTCGTGAGAACCACCCAACTTATGAGAGATAAGCTGTATCAATTGCTGAACTGGGTCTATTAGTATGGCATATCCAGTGTGTGGCATTGCCAGCATAACTATTGACTGGGAATTAATTAATTAAATGTTAAAATTAAGTCTTTGTAAACGCAGTGGAAGGAAGAAATGTAATAAAACCAAACACAAGTAGAATAATGAAAACATGAACTTGGTGGGTAGTGATATAGATGCACAAATTGTTTTAACATCAATCAATCTTGAATAATATTCATATCAATTTCTAAAAACTGAAGTTTTCAGTTAATGCAAAACGTAATTTATTAATTCTAAACTAATGTTATCTATAACATAATGCAGGTAAAGTTCACAAGTTATAGGAGTAGATTTGGGCTATTGACCAAAGCCCAATTGGCAAAATAAATTGTCCACGGCCATTCAATCATGGCTGATTCTGCCTAAGCTCTATCCCATTTTCCATCTCTCTCCCCATCTCCCCACCCACTTCCACCACCATCCCCCCTACCTGGCTGCTCCTCCCCGCACTCTCTGCACCGCCCCTTCCCAAGCCGTAATCAAGAATTGGTCTATCTCGCTTAAAAAAATATCCACTGACTTGGCCCTCACTAGCCCTCTGTGGCCAAGAATTCCACAGATTAAATACCATCTGACTAAATAAGTTCTTCCACCTCCTCCTTCTAAAAGAGTGCCTTTATTCTGAGGCTATGACCTCTGGTCCAAGATTCTCCACCAGTGGAAACATCCTATAGCCTGCGACTCTGGATGTTAAGTATCCCAACAGGGTTTGGGAGGAAAACTACTAGCTAGAGACAGACAGATCAAAACCCTGGGAACAGGCGAACAAAGAAAAAACTGTGAAAATGGTCACATGATGAAACATCTGGTGAGTACAGAGCAGCATGTTGATATTGCACAGATTTAATTGCTAGGCAGTTTTTGATGTGGGGGGAGCCTTGTGAAGATTAGGTGGCTGGGAACGGCCATGTTGCAAAGGAACTGTATGATGAGAATGAAACATGTTGATGAACAAAGATGCTGTCGTTTTGTTTATTCAGCACTTGGATGAGTAAACAACTCAAAAACGATATCACTTTAGAATTGTGAGAGCCTTGGGTTAGGACAAAGGCTTCCTTTAGGAGATTGAAGGAAAATTAGTATAAAAGAAGGGCGGTCTGAGACATGGGCAGCGACAACCTGGGAACAACCATCACAAGAAGGTGGGCCCTGAGTTCAAAGCTCATTGAAGACAAACCCCCTACCAACAGAGTGAATCTGTCTAATTCATTCATAGGGGCAATATCTGACTGATTTAGTTTAAGAAGTGCCAAGTTGAAATAGTAAAGTAAAGGAGAAATTATTAGAAGTCAAGTGTTTGCATGCATGTTTTAAGTTACTCGAGTGTTAATAAAGATTGTTGTAATAAACTAAATTAAACCTCGGTTTAGAGTCTTGTTTGACACATCAGTTGATACCTGATAGAGGTAATAGGGTCACCAATCGTTTCCACATTCACTCCATCTATGCCTTTCATTATTCTGTAAGTTTCAATATGATTCCCCCTCATCCTTAAAAACTCCAGCGAGTAGAGGCCCAGTACTGTCAAACGCTAATGTATTAACCCACTCATTCCTGAATCATTCTTGTAAACCTCCTCTGGACCCTCTCCAGAGCGAGCACATACTCAGATATGGGGTCCAATTTTGCCCACAGTACTCCAAATGCAGGCTGACCCCGCCTTACAGAGCCTCAGCTTTGCATCTCTCCTTATAGAGCCTGAGCATTGTCTTGCGTAAAGGTTTATAGTTACGTCTGCCGACTACTCTTTTTCACTTTTATTGATGAAGACTCTGTTCCTTCAATTTCTCATTCTCACTGACTTTTTTTATCTCTCGTATACCTATAACCATATAACCATATAACAATTACAGCACGGAAACAGGCCCTCTCGGCCCTTCCAGTCCGTGCCGACCATTTGTTTTCCCCTAGTCCCATCTACCTGCACTCAGACCATACCCCTCCATTCCCTTCACGTCCATATACCTATCCACTTTACTCTTAAATGTTAAAATCGATCTTGCCTCCACCACTTCTGCTGGAAGCTGATTTCCACACAGCCACCACCTTCTGAGTAAAGAACTTCCCCCTCACGTTACCCCGAAATTCTGTCCTTAATTCTCATGTCATGCCCTCTTGTTTGAATCTTCCCTACCTCAATGGGAAAACGTATCCACGTCAACTCTGTCTATCTTTTCATCATTTTAAAGACCTCAATCAAGTCCCCCTTAACTTCTGCGCTCCAAAGAATAAAGACCTAACTTGTTCAACCTTTCCTCTGTAACATAGTTGCTGGAACCCTGGCAACATTCTAATAATCTCCTCTGTACTCTCTCTATTTTGTTGACAATCCTTCCTATAACTAGGTGACCAAAATTGTACACCATACTCCAGAATTGGTCTTTACCAATGCCTTGTCCAATTTTAACATTACTTCCCTACTCCTATATTCTAATGCTTGATTTATAAAGGCCAGCACACCAAAGGCTTTCTTTACCACCCTATCTACATGCGATTCCATCTTCAGGGAACTATGCACAGTTATTCCTAGATCCCTTGTTCCACAGCATTCCTCAATTCCCTACCATTTACCATTGTACTTCCTATTTTGATTTATCCTGCAAGATGTAGCACTTCACACTTATCAGCATTAAACTCCATCTGCCATCTTTCAGGCCCACTTTTCCAAATGGCCCAAATCTCTCTGTAGACTTTGAAAATCTACTTCATTATCCACAATCCACCTATCTTAGTATCATCTGCATACTTTACTTATCCAATTTTCCATCCCCATCATCCAGATCATTGATGTACATGACAAACAACAGTGGACCCAACACAGATCCCTGAGGCACCCCCACTGGTCACCGGCTTCACAACCTGACAAACAGCATCCAACATTACTCTCTGACATCTCCCATTCAGCCACTGTTGAATCCATCTTGCTTACTCCGCCATTAACACCCAAAGATTGAACCTTCTTAACTAACCTTCATGGGGAACCTTGTCAAAGGCCTTACTGAAATCCATATAGACAACATCCACTGCTTTACCCTCATCAATTTCCCTAGTTACCGCTTCAAAAAAATTCAAGAAGGTTTGTTAAAACATGACCTTCCAGGCACAAATCCATGTTGACTGTTCCTGATCAGACCCTGTTTATCCAGATGCTTATAGATATTATCTCTAAGTATCCTTTCCATTAATTTGCCCACCACTGACGTCAAACTAATAGGTCTATAATTGCTAGGTTTATTCTTTGAACCCTTTTTAAACAATGGAACAACATGCGCAGTACGCCAATCCTCCGGCACTATTCCCGTTTCTAATGACATTTGAAATATTTCTGTCATAGCTCCTGCTATTTCTACACTAACTTCCCTCAATGTCCTAGGGAATATCCTGTCAGGACCTGTATTATTTCTTTAAGGCAAACATTAAGGAATTATTTAACTTCTCTGCCATTCCCCAATTTTAATTCTCCTGTCTCAGCCTGTAAGGGCCCACACCTGCCTTATTTAGCATTTTCTTCCTGCAGTCCATTTTATGTTCTCACCATTTGAGGCATGGAAAGTGGCCTTTCGGCCCACCTTATCCTTGCCAAGCGTGATTATTTCTTGTCCCATTTGTTCACATTTGGCCCATATCTCTTAAAGATCTTTCCTAGCCACATGTGCCTGTCTACGTGTTTTTTAAATGCTGTTATTGTACTTGTTTTAACTAACTCCTCTGACAGCTCATTCTATATACGCACCATCCTGTGGAAATGGTCGACCCCTCCGATTTCCTCTTGAATATTGCCTCACCTTAAATCTATGTCCCCTGGTTCTTCATTTCCCCTACTCTTGGGTTAAAAGGTTGTGCATTCATCCTCATGATTTTGCACACCTTGTCTTTGTATTCCATCTGGCATTTCTTTATCAATTTATTGGTTCTCCTTTGAGTTTTAAATGCTCCCATTCTTCAGGTCAAAAACTATATCTGACAATTTATGTGCTTGTTAACACTCCCTTTAATTCCTCATGCCAACCATGGATAATTCACAGTGTTTTATTTGTTTTTGTGCATTCAAACACTTTTATTTATTGTTCTTGATGTCAGATCAAAGGGAAGATGCAGATGCCAAAAGGGAAACACATATAGTGCCTTTGAAGATGATCTAGTAAATGATGAACCTGGTGAAGCAATTCCACACAATTGTGCAAGGTAAATAAAAAATCCATAAGGAAACAGCAATTTATTTGGGAACTGAACATAATACTTGAAATGGAAGTAGTAATCACCAAAAGGTGCATAATTTTGAAAGCCATTTTCTATGTTTCTTACATTTAATGATTCAATGGTATTTTATTGTCTCGTTTACCTAGGTAGAGTGAAACTCATGTTTTGTACACAGTTTAGAGACAAATATTGTTGTGAATCGGGACCCAACCATACTTAAGTACAAGAGTGTGAGATTAGTAGATCACATTGAGGCACGACACGAGAGTCGCCAGGTTTCCCGCCACATCTTGTGCCTTCAAGTTCAGTTATTAAAAATAACATGGCCATTTCGGAACGGCTCCTGATCTAATTGGAATTTGGAAAAGGGAGGGATGGAGAGAGAGGGAAACCAAGGGTTATTTGAAATCAATATTTCATACGCTACTCAAGTGAAATGTGTGGTGCTGTTCCTCCAATTTGTGCAGGGCTTGTCTTGACATTGGAGGAGGCCCAGGCCCAAAAAAGGTCAGATGGGAATGGGAGGGGGAATTTAAAGTGTTTCAGCAATTGGGAGATAGGTAGGTTTAGGTAGACTGAGCAGAGTCGGGGATCGAACCTGGGTCTCTGGTGTTGTGGGACAGCAACTTACCATCTGTGCCACTGTGCCTTCTATGCATGGGAACCCAATCACAGATTAGCCAACCGCTTTGCAGAGCGGTTACATTTTAGTATCCCAAGGGTGAAGCAGTGTGACTATTCTCATTGGGTAGTTGCATTTTTTAATGGAAAAAAGTCATACATTGTCTGAGCTGTCAAAAAAATTAATATTATTAATTTAATTAATTTAGTATTAAAAAATTGAATTAGTCCAAATAATGCCTAGTGTAATACAAATATGATAATGCCATTAGAGCTCAATATGCCAACAAATATATTTGCAAAACTGTGACTTACATCTTAATGCAGGGTCATAGTTTGTAAGTTGATTGGGAAAAACTCATGGCTTGTTTTCTGAAGAATTTTGATTAGTATAATTAGTTTGTACTTTTGGTGCTGATCAGAGATGTTATCTTCTACTTTTAACTTGGTATATTTCTCATTTATCCTTGTTTGCAGAACATATCGATCAGAATGCTTGCCAGCAATTTGCCAACATTGCTGACAAGCGCAAGAGTAACCAATGATACCTGGTTATTCATTTGCAGGTATTCCTGTCGCTTAATCTTAAAATGTGTCCCTTTCATTCCTTTCATATTCGTGGCAAGCTCATTAGAACATTATGAGACTTTGTTGCACTGCTGAATAGCGGAACATCTGTGGGGGGGTTGAAAAGCGCCTCCTCCATGACCACCAGCCTGAAGCAAAAGTAGAACTTCAGATATTAGGCTTACTTGGCAAATATCTGACTGGGCCTTGGATGAAGCGCTTCTACACTTCAAGTCAGAATCAGATCAACCATATTGATGGCATCAAAGTGGTTAAAGGGGTGATTGCTGCTCTAAAGGACGCCACAGAAAATCCAGAGAACTTGATATTGGCAAGGGAAGACGCCACATTGGCAAAACTTCGGGATGTTACCAGTACATCCACTGTTCAGTTCAAAGATGAGGAGCTGTCATCACTGTGTTGGAGAGGCAGTATAGTAAATACTTTGAACTTGATGTAACTGAGAAATGAAGGAGGAGACTGCATCAGCAAGATCACACAAGACATTGATGCGGAGGAGATAATGGGAATGTTTAGCTCATCGAAACAGCAATCTCCCAAATGCCACCATGTGCTATTTGTCATGTTAGGATGCGGGCCTGCAAGGAGAATAGAAAACAGTCACTTACCTTGATAATCTCAGGAGCATGGTAGTGGAGGAGGTGCTCTGTAAGGCAGTGACATGGGGGGGAGAGTACAGAGGAACAGGACGGAGAAAAAACAGAAGGAATGAGAGCAGAAATCATCAAGCGGACGAAAGGCAAGTGAGCAAGCTGGGAAATGAAAGAGAGGAAAAAATTGAAAGAGGACTGATTTAAACAGAATATCGCAGAGCTTATCCGAAATTTGGGCTACTACAAATGTGATGATCTACAGGACATTAATGGGAAAGTAGTGGGCAGAAAGGCATGTCATGTGTGCTTTGAAGAGTAAAAAACCTGTAGGTGTACAATGCCAAAAGGTGGAAAGAAGTTGAGGAAAAAACAAGGTGTACAGAGTTGCTTATTGGTTGCAAATCTGAGGATATGATGATGCTACTGATTTTAATATACCAATGTACCAGCTAGCAGACCCCCCATAAAAAACTTGTTTTTGGTTAGAAATTTTTAATCATGCACCTATGTATAACAGAATTACAGCATATATAATACAATAATATTAAAGTTCTGATCTTAAGAATCACATTTTGAATTTTCAAAGAAGTCTGGGTGTTTATTACTATTTCCATCACATTGGTCAATTTGTAATTAGCTACAATTAAGTAACTAATTATATGCTTTAATTTCAGGTCATCAAGTTAGATTGATTTATATTTGTTTCAGATTATTTTATATTTGTTTCAGAAATTGCGCTTCAATTTATAATAACTGAAACTTTCATTCAGTTCTCTTAATTTTTAAGAAAAGATAGGCTTTTGACTGTCCTCGATCACAGCTTTTGAGTTAAGTCAATGGAAAAGCAATGGGGAACAAGATGCTAATTTCCGAGTGAAAATCTGCCATAACTTTTTAAAACTGAAGATATGAAAGTGAATTAGGTTCAAATAAACTTATTTTTTATGCTTTATCTGATAGGATAATTTGCAGACCAATTTTTTAAATCTCAAAATGTTGTAACATTGCTATTATGGGTGAGGCAGGGCACGGGTTATTGATTGGGGACGATCAGCCTTGATCAGAATGAATGACGGTGCTATCCTCGAAGGGCAGAATGGCATCCTCCTACACCTATTTTCTTATGTTTCTATGTTTCTAAAATAAGCAATAGGTGCAGGTAGGCCATTCGGCCCTTCGAGCCAAAATTCATTCCAAAAAAGGAAGAAAGGATTCTAAGTGAGTAGGAGGCAACAGTGACTGCCAAGAGAAGTTAGGAAAAGAATAAACTAAAATAAAATAATATATAATACAGCAAAGAGTATCCAGAAGCCAGCAGGATTAGGAAAAACTATCATAGGAAAACAGAAGGAAACAAAAACAGGCACTACGGACTGAAAAAAGATGAGGTCGAAGGGAATCAGCTGTGAGGGGCCAGGAATATAAAGAAGGACAGTAAAAGCTTATTTAGATATGTTAAGGGAAAAGAGTAGCAAAGTCAAAATGTGTGGGTCCCTTGAAGGCAGAACCGGGTGAAATTATTATGGGCAACAAGGAAATGGCAGAAGAGTTGAATAGGTAGTTCGGATCTGTTTCACTAAGGAAGACACAAACAATCTCCCAGGAATGCTCTGGAGCACAGAGGATCTAGGGGTAGAGGAACTGACAGGAAATGTTCATTACGTGAGAAATAGTATTGGGTAGGCTAATGGGACTGAAGGATGATAAATCCCCTGGGCCTGATGGTCTGCATCCCAGGGTCCTCATGCAGGTCGTGGCTCTAGAAATAGTTGGACGCATTGGTGATTCATTTTCAATGTTCAATGAGATTCAGGATCAGTTCCTGTGGATTGGAGAATAGCTAATGTTATCCCACTTTTCAAGAAAGGACGCAAGAGAGGAAAAACGGGAAATTATAGACCAATTAGCCTGACTTTGGTCGGTGGGAATGATGTGGATGGTCAATTATTAAAGAGGTATCATGGGGCATTTGAATAGCAGTAAAAGATTATTCCAAGTCAACGTGGGTTTTATGAAAAGGAAATCATGCTTTGACTAATCATATGGAATGTTTTGAGAATGTAACAAATTAACTGGATGAAGCGGTGCCAGTGGATGTAGTGTTTCTAGACTTTCAGAAAGCCTTTGATAGGTCCTGCATGGGAGACGGTGACTAGAATTGGAGAGAAGATTTCTAGGCCGAGAGAGGCTGCCACAAGAAAAAAGCACCGCAAGCGAGCAAGCAAAAGCAAGCACAAAAGAGTATAGGCAAAAAGGCAAAGGCAGGCTAAAGAAGTAGGAGCAAAAAGCTCAACACAGGGTTCTTTGGGGGTAGAGTGTTGCATGTGATAGAACATTTTGGCAGACCGGAAGCAAAGACATTAAGGGACAGAAGTTTAGGGGTACATGAGGGGAACTTCTTTACTCAGGGTGGCGGTGTGTGGAATGAGCTTCCAGCAGACGTGGTGGAGGCAGGATCGATTTTAACAATTTAAAAGTAAAGTGGATAGGTAATATGACGGGAGGGAATGGAGGGGTATGGTCTGAGTGCAGGTAGATGGGACTAGGGGAAAACAAGTGGTCGGCTCGGACTGGAAGGGCCGTGGGGCCTGTTTCCGTAATTGTGATTGTTATTGGTTAAGAGTAGGAGTGAACGGGTCTTTGTTCAGAATGGCAGGTAGTGGCGAGTGGAGTGCCTCAAGGCTCGGTGTTGGGGCCGCAACTTTTACCACGTATATTCTGATTTGGAAGAAGGAATTAGGAGCAACACTTGCAAGTTTGCAGATGACACAAATCTGGGTGGCAGTGTGAACTGTGAAGCGGATGTTAGGAGTTGCAGGGTGAACCTGGACAGATTGAGTGAGTGGGCAGATGCGTGACAGATGCAGTATAAGATATAGATTAATGTGAGGTTATCCACTTTGGTGGCAAAAACAAGGGGGAAAATTATTATCTCAATGGGGTTAGGTTAGGTGAGGGATGAGGTGAGGTGCATGCGAAACCTGGGCGTCCTTGTTACACCGGTCACTGAACGTTAGGCTTACAGGTACAGCAGGCAGTGAAGAAAGCTAATGGAATGTTGGCTCATAAACAAGAGGAGTTCAGTATAAAGAGGTTCTTCTGCGTTGTAATAGGGCTCTGGTGAGACACATTTGGAGTATTGTGTACAGTTGTGGTTCTTAATTTGAGGAAGGACATCCTTGTGATTGAGGGCAGTACAGCGTAGGTTCTCGAGATTGATCCTTGGGATGGCGGGACTATCACATCAGTGCAAGATTGAAATAAGACTAGGTTTCATTCACTGGAGTTTAGAAGGATGAGGGGGATCTTATAGAAGCATAAAATTATAAAAGGAGTGGGCATGCTAGATGCTGGAAAATGTCCCAATGTGGGGCGAGTCCAGAACCAGGGGCCACAGTTTTAGAATAAAGGGGACGTCATTAGACTGAGGTGATAAAAAAGTTTTGACCCAGAGAGTTGTGAATTTTATGGAATTCCCTGCCACAGAGGGCAGTGGAGGCCAAGTCACTGGATGAATTTAAGAGAGATGTTATAGAGCTCTGAGGATAGTGGAGTCGAGGATATGGGGAGAAGGCAGGCACGGGTTTAGATAGGGGGGACGATAGCCATGAGCAAAATGCAATGGATGCTGGCTCGACGGGCCGAATGGCCTCATCCTGCACTATTTCTATGTCTATGTCTATGAGCCAGAGACACCGCCATTCAATGTGATCATGGCTGATCATCCCCAATGAGTACCCGTTCCTTGCCTTTACCCATATCCCCTGAACTCCACTAGCTTTAAGTGCCCTACTAGTCTCTCTTGAAAGTATCCAGAGACCGAACTCCACCCCTTGCGAAGTGAATTCCACAGACTCACAACTCTTGTGTGAAAAAGTGTTTCTTCATCACCGTTCTAAATGGCTTATCCATTATTCTTAAACTGTGGCCCCTGGGTCTGGACCTCCCCCACTTTGGGGACTGTTTCAGCCTTCTAGCGTGTCCAACCCTTAATATCTTATATTATAAAGATAATAAGATAATCGCAACTGGAACGAGGCTCATGGGGTCCCTGGTTTGCACAGTGATGTGAGGGGTATAGGTTGGGAGGGGTGTTGCACCACCTGCGGTCGAAGGAGATATACCTGGGTGGGGAGGTGATTTTGGGGGTGTCATGTCTTGGGCATTCTCCCTTGCACAGTTTTCCAACCTTGTAGTTCCTCCGGCTGTACTATCTTTCTATAGTATCTTTCTATGTCCTTCCCAAAATCCCCCCTCTCCCCTGCCCCTCCCTTCTGCCTACATTGAGATTCCTCTTGCACACTTCCATACATCAATAACTATAACTTCCTAGGCCCCCATTTTCCCTCATCTTCACCATGGACCTTCATCCCTTTCTAATTCTATTCCCACTGGAAGGTTCTAGAGCCCTCGGGTTCCTCTCCAGAGACCCATTCAATTCCCCTCGTTTAACACTCTCCTCCACTGGTAGAACTTGTCCTCACTTTATCATCTTCCTTATGACTCTTTCACGTTCTTTAGTTAAAGGTGTACCATGGGCAGCAGCTTAGCCCCAGCAATGCATTTAGAAACATAGAAACATACAAATTGGTGCAGGAGTAGGCATTCGGCCTTCGAGCCGTGCACGCCATTCATATGATCTGGCTGATTCATTCAACTCAGTATCCCGTACCTGCCTTCTCTCCATACTCCTGATCCCCTTAGCACAAGGGCCACATTAACTCCCTCTTAAAATATAAGCGAATGACTCTGTCTCAACTGCTCAGTGGCAGAGAGGTCCAAGGACTCACCCACGCTCTGTGTGTGAAAAAAGTATTTTCATCTCGCTCTTAAAGGATTATCCCCCTATCCTAAGCTGTGACCCCTGGTCCTGATTCCCCAACATCGGGGGAACAATCTGCCTGATCTAGCCTGTCCAACCCTTAAGAATTTTGTAAGTTTTTATAAGAGCCCTCTCAATTCTCCGATATTTAGGGAGTATAACGAGTCTATCCAATCTTTCTTCATAAGACTGTCTTGGACATCCAGGAATCAGTCTGGTGAAACTCTCTGCATCCTCTATGCAATAATGTCCTTCCTAGATTGGAGACCAGAACTGTACGCAATCCTCCAGGTGTGCTGTCTCACCAAGACCCTATATAAACTGACGTAAAACCTCCCTACTCTCTACTCAATCCTTTGCTTTGAAAAGCTAAAATAAAAAACACATACCATTCGCTTTCTTCACTGCTGCTGCACTGCATGCCTATTTCAAGGGATGGTGTACCATGACACCCGGTCTCGCTGCATCTCCCTTTTCCTATTCAGCCACCATTTAGATATTTGTTAGCTTTCCTGTTTTGCCACCAAGTGGATAACCTCACATTTTAACACACATTATACTGCATCTGCCAAACATTTGCCCACTCACCAGCCTATCCAAGTCACTGCCGTCTCTAGCTCCTCCTCACAGCTACACACTGACCCAAGTTAGTGTTCATCCGCAAACTTGGAAATTTTGCCTTCATTCCCTCATCCAGATCATTATTATATATTGTAAATAGCTGGGGTCCAGCACTGAGCCTTGCGGTAACCCAACTGTTACTGCCTGCCATGTGTGAAAAGGGACCCGTTTACTCCTACTCTTTGCTTCCTGTTTGCCAAGCCAGTTCTCTTTACACCTCAATACTGAAACCCCCAATGCCGTATGCTTTAAGTTTGTTATACTGATATCTTATGTGGGACCTGTCGAAAGCCTCGAAATCCAGAATACACCCATCACTGGTTCTCCCCTCTCCACGCTCTAGTTTCATCCTCAGAAAATTCCACCAGTATTCGTCAGACCATGATTTCCCTTTCGTAAAATCCATGCTGACTTTGTCCAATGATTTCACCACTTGCCAAAATGTGTCTGTTATCCCCATTCTTTAATAATGACTCTAGCTGTTTCCACTACCGTGTTAGACTAACTGGTCTGTAATTCTCCGTTTTCTCACTCCCTCCTTTCTTAAAAAAAGATGGGTTACGTTTGCTACCCGCCATTCTCAGGGAATACTCAGATCTAAAGAGTTTTGAAAGATTTCATAATGCATCCACTATTTCCGGAGCTACTTCCTAGTACTCTGGGATGGCACTATCTGGCCTGGGGAATATATCAGCCTTTAATCCATTTCAATTTACCCAACACACTTCCGACTAACCTTGGGGCTTTCATCAATTCCTCCTTTGACCGCGGTCCCCTGCTATTGCGGCAGATTATTTATGTCTTCCTTAGTGAAGACGGATCCAAATTGTTATTCAATTGGTCCACCAAATCCTTGTTCCCCATGATCAACTCACTGTTTCTGACTGCAAGTGACCTACATTTGTTTTAACTAATCTTCTTTCTCTTCACATTTCTATAAAAACTTTTGCAGTCAGTTTTTATGTTCCTTGCAGTTTTCTCTTTCATAATTATTTTTCCTATCTAATTAAGCCCTTTGTCTCCTTGCTGGTCTTGAAATTCTCCCAGTATACTGCTTTTCTGGCTTAATTTGGTAACGCGTTCATTCTTTGCTTTGAATACTATCCTGATTTCCTTGTTATCCATGGCTGCACTACCTTCCCTGATTTATTATTTTGTCAATCTGGGATGCACAATTTTTGTAGGTTCATCCATGGCAGTCTTAAAATGTTCTTCCATTGCATATCCACGTCAACTCCTTTTAGAATTAATTGCTAGTCAATCTTGGCAATTCACATCTCTTACCTCAAAGTTCCTTTAAGTTCAGAACCATTGTTTCTGAATTAAGAATGTCACTCTGCATCCTCATGAAGAACTCGACCATATTATGTCACTTTGCCCAAGGGGCCCGTCAACAAGACCTGCTAACTAACCCTTCCTCAATTACTGGATAATGAAGTAATTTTTCAAAGTCTAACAGAGAGATTTGGGCCATTTGGAAAAGTGGGTTGAAAGATGGCAGATGGAGTTTAAAGCGTGAATAAGTGTGAAGTGCTAACATCTGGCAGGACAAATTCAAAATAGGACGTACATGATAAAAAAATGGTAGGGAATTGAGGCAAAGTTGTGGAACAGAGGGATCAAAGGAATAACTGTGCATAGTTCCCTGAAGGTGGAATTGACTTGTAGAGGGTGGTAAAGAAAGCTTTTTGGTGTGCTGGCCTTCATTAATCAGAGCAATGAATATAGGAGTAGGGAAGTAATGTTAAAAATTGTACAAGAGGCATCTGGTAAGACCTATTCGGAGTAGAGGTACAATTATTGGTCGCCCTAATTATTGGAAGGATGTCAACAAAATAGAGAGAGTACAAGGAGATTTACTAGAATGTTGCCCTGGTTCCAGCAACTAAGTTACAGAGAAAGGTTGAACAAGTTAGGTCATTTCTTTGGAGCGCAGAAGGTTAAAGGGGGGACTTGATTGAGGTCTTTAAATGATGAAAGGGATAGACAGAGTTGACGTGGATAAGCTTTTCCCATTGAGGGTAGGGAAGATTCAAACAAGAGGGCATGACATGAGAAATTAAGGGACAGAAGCTTAGGGGTAACATGAGGGGGAACTCTTTACTCAGAGAGTGGTGGCTGTGTGGATTGAGCTTCCAGCAGAAGTGGTGGAGGCAGGATCGATTTTAACATTTAAAAGTAAAGTGGATAGGTATATGGACGGGAAGGGAATGGAGGGGTATGGTCTGAGTGCAGGAAGATGGGACTAGGGGAAAATAAATGGTCGGCACGGACTGGAAGGGCCGAGGGGGCCTGTTTCCGTGCTGTAATTGTTATATGGTTATTGCTCAATACACAGTCTAAAATAGCCTGCTCTCTCGTTGGTTCCTCTACATGTTGATTTAGATAACTATCCCGCATACATTCCAAAAACTCCTCTTCCTCAGCACCCCTGCCAATTTGATTCACCCAATCTATATGTAGATTGAAGTCACCCATTATAACTGTTTTGCCTTTGTCGCACGCATTTCTAATTTCCTGTTTGATACCATCCCCAACTTCCTACTACTGTTTAGGTGGCCTGTACACATCACCCACCAGAGTTATTTCTGCCCCCTTAGTGTTTCGCAGCTCTACCCATATCAATTCCACATCCTCCAAGCTAATCTCCTTCCTTTCCATTGCATAAATCTCCTCTCTAGCCAGCAACGCTACCCCCCTCCTCTTCCTTTCACTCTATCCCTCCTGAATATTGAATATCCTTGGATGGTCAGCTCCCGCCTTGGTCACCCTGGAGCCATGTCTCCGTGATCCCAACTATACAATAATTCATTAATAGCTATCTGCACATTCAACTCATCCACCTTGTTACGAAAATACTCCTTGCATTGAGAAACAAAGCCTTCAGACTTGTTTTTACAACGCTCTACCCTTATACAATTATGTTGAAAAGTGGCCCTTTTTGATTTTTGCCCCTGGTTTTTGTCTGCCTGCCACTTTTATTTTTCACCTTGCTATCCTATTGCTTCTACCCTCATTTTACTCCCCACCCACCTGCCTCTCTGCTCTGTACCCATCCCCCTGCCACATTAGTTTAAATCCTCCCCGACAGCAACTAGCAAACACTCCCCCAAGGACATTGGTTCCATTCCAGCCCAGGTGCAGATCCTCCTGTTTGTACTAGGTCCACCTTCCCCCCAACTGGTTCCAGCGCCCTAAAATTTGAATCCCTCCCCCTTTGCACCATTTTTTTTCAAGCCACGTATTCATCTGCAATATCCTCCTATTTCTACTGTGACTGGCCCGTGGTACTGGTAATAATCCATCTGAGATTATTATAGCTTTGAGGTCCTAAATTTTAAGTTATCTCCTAGCTCCCTAAATTCACCTTGTAGGACCTCATCCCTTTTTTTTTACTATATTTGGTGCCAATATGCACCACGACAACTGGCTGTTTCACCCTCCCTCTCCCAAATGTTTCTGCAGCCGTTCAGTGACATCTCTTACCCTTGCACCAGGGAGGCAACATACCTCCTGGAGTCTCGTTTGCGCCGCAGAACTGACGATCTATTCCCCTGACATTGAATCCCCTATTACTATAGCCCTTAGCCCTTCCCCTCTTTTTTCCCCCCTCATGTGCTGCAGAGCCACCCATGGTGCCATGAACTTGGTTGCTGCTGCATTCCCCCTGATGGAGCCATCTCTCTCAACCGTATCCAAATATACCTGTTTAGGAGGGAGATGACCGCAGGGGACCCCTGCGCTACCTGCCTACTACTTTGCTGGCTATTGGCCACCCGATCCCTTTCTGTCCTCTTATCATTTACCTGTGGTGTGACCAACTCACTGTATGTGCTATCCACGACTTTCTACGCATCGTGGATGCTCCAGTATGAATCCAGCCGCAGTTCCAATCGTTCAATACGGTCTGCCAGGAGCTGCAGCTGGACACACTTCCTGCAAATGTTGTCATATCCCTGATCTCCCGCATGTTGCAGGCTGAGAAAACCACGGGGCCAATCTCTACTGACATATCTTACTCCCAGATTACTCTGTATTAAATATTTTTTTTTAAACACACAAAACTTTATCCTTTAAACTTTACTAATAAATACTGAATCCTTAAACCTGAAGGCAGAAATGTAAAAATGTAACCCCGGGTTGCATACAATCAGCTGCTTCCTCTGGTCCTCTTCAACCAATCACATACACAGAGGCTCACCAGATTCCCTCCTCCGTTTTCGCTCTCACAGCTCAGGGAACTCCACCTCTCGTACAGGCGCTCCCGCCCTAGATATAATACTCACAGTCCCAGATAACTTCACCTCTCCTTCGCACCAGCGGCTCCCCGCGCTAGATATATACTCACAGCTCCAGATAACTCCACCCTCTCGCACCAGCGGCTCCCCGCACTAGATATATACTCACAGCGCAGGTAACTCCACCCTCTCGCACCAGCGGCTCCCCGCGCAAGATATATACTCACAGCTCCAGGTAACTCCACCCTCTCGCACCAGCGGCTCCCCGGGCCTCTTAAAAGCAAGCCCCACGCTAGATTTATACTCAAAGCGCAGGTAACTCCACCCTCTCTCACCAACGGCTCCACGGGCCTCCGTGAAAAGCAAGCCCCGCGCTAGATTTATACTCACAGAGCAGGTAACTCCACCCTCTCTCACCAACGGCTCCCCGGGCATTTATTTTCATTGGTTTCTAATCAAACAGTCCTTATTACAAACATGCACTACTGCTCCACTCTTTCTCCACTGCACCAGGGCTGCCTCCTGCACCCATACAGAACTTGCTGATTTCATTAACTTTACCAGTAACTTCCACCCTGTCCTCAAATTCACTTGCAATAGCTCTGACATCGCTCTCCTCTTTCTTGATCTCACTGCCTCCATTACAGGGGTCAGATTATTGACAGGCTTCAACTATTGTGCACACACAATGATTCCCCAAACGACTATACATCATCCCACCCTGCCTCTAGCAACGAGCCATCCCCTGCGCTCGATTTCACCACTCTGTCACATCTGAGAAATTGAATCGTTCCCTCGACGTCGACAGTGAGATTGTTACACCTAAGGTGCTGGAAGAGAGAAAGTGGGTGACGGTGAGAAAGGGAGGAAACTTGGAATGCAAAGGTCCCCGGGTGTTTACCCTTGTGAACAGGTTCACCCACTTAGAAGCTGTAGGGACAGAAGACGTTAAAACACTGAGCGGGCGGACTGGCTTTGTGAAGCAAAAAGGGCTGTGGAGCCAAAACCAAAGAGGCCAACATTCGGCAAAACGCCATTGTATTTGGAGATTCCATGTGAAGAGTACAGACAAGGGGTTTTCTGCGGCAACAGACGGATGCGAGGGGGGGGTGATTTGGCTGCCTTCCTGTGCCAATCCAGATTACTCTAATTATTTTTTTTTTTAACATAGAAACTTAGAAACATAGAAATTAGGTGCAGAGTAGGCCATTCAGCCGTCCCTTCGATCCTGCAACCGCCATTCAATAAGATCATGCTGCTCATCCAATCTCAGTATCCCGTAACTGCCTTCTCTCCATACCCCTCTGATCCACTTAGCCACAAGGGCCACATCCACTCACTCTTAAATATAGCCAATGAACTGTCCTCAACTCCCTCTGTGGTCAGAGAGTTCCAGAACTCACCACTCTCTTGTGTGAAGAAAGTCTTTCTCATCTCGTCTTACAGATTTCCCACTTATCCATAAGCTGTGACCCCTTGTCCTCGGACTTCCCAACATCGGAATCAATCTTCCTGCATCTATCCTGACCCTGGTCCAACCCCTTAATGATTTTGTAATTATTCTATAAGATCCCCGCTTAATCTCCCTAAATTCCAGAGAGTATAAACCGAGGCTATCCACTCTTTCTTCATAAGACAGTCCCTGACATCCCAGGAATCATCCTGGTGAACCTTCTCTGCACTCCTCTATGCAATAATGTCCCTTCCCAGATTTGAGACCAAAACTGCCACACGCATACTCCAGTGTGTCACACCCAAGACCCTGTACAACTAGAATAGAACCTCCCCTGCTCCTGTACTCAAATCCTTTGCTATAAGCTAAGATACCATTCTACAATACCAACATACCAACAACACCATACCAACAATACCAACACACAAACTTTATCCTTTAAACTTTACTATAAATAACTGAATCTTAAACCTGAAATCAAAATGTAAAAAAATGTAACCCCGGGTTGCACCAATACCCTGCTTCCTCTGTCCTCATCAACCAATCACAGGCTTCACCAGAATCCTCCGTTTTCGCTTCTCACACTACCAGGTAACTCCACCTCTCGCACCGCCGCTCCCCCGCGCTAGAATAATAGACTCAAGCTCCAGATAACTCCACCCTCTCGCACCAGCGCTGCTCCCCCGCCCTAATTATATACTCACACGCAGGTAACTCCACCCTCTCGCACCAGCGCTCCCCGGCCTCTGAAACAGCAAGCCCACGCTAGATTATACTCAAAGCACAGTAACTCCACCCTCTCTCCACCAACGGTCTCCACGGGCCTCCGTGAAAAGCAAGCCGCGCACTAATTTATACTCACAGAGCAGTAACTCCCCCCTCTCTACCAACGGCTCCCGCAGGGCATTTATTTTCATATGTTTCTAATCAAACATCCCTTATTATTAACATCACTACAGCTCAACTTTTCCTCCCCAGCACCAGGGCTGCCTCCTGCACCCATACAGAACTTGCTGATTTCATTAACTTTACCAGTAACTTCCACCCTGTCCTCTAATTCACTTGCACTATCTCGACATCGACTCTCCACTTTCATGATCTCACTGCCTCCATACGGGTCAGAGTATTGACAAGGGCAACAACTATTTCACACCCCAATGATTCCCATCGACTAACATCAACCCACCCTGCCCTAGCAATGAGTCCATCCCCAGCGACCCGATTTCACCATCCTGTCACCATCTGAGAAACTGAATCGTTTCCTCGACAAGTCCTACAGTTAGATCGTACACTTCCTAAGTGCTGGAAGAGAGAAAGTGGGTACGGTGAAAAGGGAGTAACTTGGAATGCAAAGGTCCCCTGGTGTTTGATCTCTTGTGAACAGTTCACCACCTTAGAAGCTGTAGGGACAGAAAGACGTTAAAACACTGAGCGCGGACTGGCTTTTAAGCAAAAGGGCTGTGGAGCCAAAACCAAGAGGCCAACATCGGGCCACGCCATTGTAGTTGGAGATTCCATTGTGAGAGGTAGCAACAGGGTTTCTGCGGCACCAACGGGATGCGAGGAAGTTGTGCTGGCCTTACCTGTTGGCCAGATCCAGGATTCACGGACAGAGTGCAGAAAATCAACCTCAAAGGCGAAGTGAACAGCCGGAAGTGTGAGTGCATGTGGCACAACATGTCGGAAAGAAGGGATGATATCTGCAGCTTGACTTAGAGAGCTCAGAAAAATGCTTGACAAGCAGACCACCAGGGAGTTATCACCGGTTTGCTTCCATTTCCTCGGCTGGCGTGAGCAGGAACAGACCAGAATGTGTGGCTGAGTAACTCGTGCAGGGCAGGGATTTAGATTCTTCGTTCACTTGGTTGAATCTGTTTAGAGTAAGGGGTAACTGTACAAAAGCGACGGATTGCATCTTAAAAGGTGGGGCACCACATTCTGCAGGCAGGTTTTGCCACTGCTACACGGTGGATTAACCTGAATAAGGGTTGGGGTGTCAAATGAGATAGTCAAGGATAGAGTTAAAGGGAAAAGAGAGTAAAGGATGTTTAATGAACCCCCAGAAATAACGGAAAGGGAGGGCTCACAAAGATAGAATAGGCCAAGTGTAATAGGGATCGATGTGAAGGTGTAAGCTTAAGGAAATTAAAAGTATTGTAGATGAATGCGCAAAGTATAAAAGTAAAGTATGAGCTTGGAGGCTCAGTTTAGCAGTTCGTGGATATGACATTTGGGATTGCTGAGACATGCTGCAGAGGAACGGGCCTTAACTAAATATGCAGGGTTATACATCCTATAGAAAGGACTAGGGCCGTTGACAAGAGGATGGTAGCTCTGCTGGTGAGGGATGAAATACAGTCCCTTTCGAGGGAAGACATATTACGACTGACGAGAATAGAGTCACTGTGGATTGAGTTGAGGATTGTAAAGGCAAAAAACACTAATTGTGTGTTATTTACAGACCCCCAAATAGTAGCCCGGATGTAGGTGTATTGCAGCAAGTTAAAACTGCATTTACACAAAGGTAATGGCCACTGTGATGATGGGGATTTCATATACAGATAGACTGGGGAAAAGCAGTGGTTCAGAACCCCAAAAATGAGATTGTAGAATGCCCGCTGAGATGATGCTTAGAATTCTTAGGGCAATAATTACATGAAATTAAGGACAAGGTTTCGGTATCGTGAGGGAACATCTTACTCATAGGTGGTGCTGGTGTGGAATCATCTTCCACCCGAAGTGTGGAGGCAGGACGGATTTTAACATTTAAAGAGTAATGATAGTATATGGAAGTGAAGGGAATGGAGGGTATGTCAGTGCAGGTAATGGCCTAGGAAAACAAATGTCCGCACGGACGGGAAGGGCCGAAAAGGCCTTTTTCCGTCTGTAATTGGATAAATGGTTATATGGTTATAATTGTAATGGAACCGACAGAGAAAAGGCAATTTCTGATGTGGGTGTTGTCCAATAACCAATTTGATAAGAGAACTCGAGGTAATGGAACCGCTTGGGAAGGTAGTGATCATAAAATGATTTAATTTTAATCTGCAATTTGAGAAGGAGGACGTTTAAATCAGAAGTGGCAGTGATCATTGAACAAAGGAACTAAGAAGGCATGAAGAGAGGAGCAGCCAAAGTCGACTGGAAAGGGATCCTACAGGAATGAAATGACGGTGGAACAGCAATGCAAATCTCTGCATAAACCGAAAACTAGAAATCATTTCATTCCACAAAAGGAAAAAATTCATGGGGCGGAGGAGCAACTGTGGCTGACAAGAGTAGTTAGGGATAAATAAAAACTATCAGGAAGAGATGTATAACACACCAAAGATAGTCGGCACCAGAGGATTGGGAAACTTTCAAGACAACAGAAAAAACCAAACGGGCAATACGCTGCAAAGATGAAGTATAGGGAAATTGCAAGAATATAAAGATGGACATAAAAAGCTTCTTTAGATATGATAAAGGAAAAAAAGTAGCAAATCAAATGTGGGCCCCTGAAGCAACACGGTGAAATAATTATGGCAATAAAAGGTAATGGCAAAATTGAATCGTACTATCGATCTGTCTTCACTAATAAACACATAGAGCGTGAATAGTATTCCCAGATGTACTGGGAGGACAGAAGATCTAAGGGGGGTAGATTTTTAGAGGGGGGGATTAAAACTGACAGAAATTTTCATTAGGCGAGAAGCGAAATAGTATTGGGTAGGCTATATGGGAAGAAGGATGATAATCCCCTGGGCTGATGGTACTGCATCCCGGGTTACTCAGGGGAGGAGGTTGAGAAAATAGTGGACGCCCATTGGTGATCATTTTCCCAATGTTCAATAGATTCAGGATCAGTTCATGTGGATTGGGGAGGATTAGCTAATGTCATCCACTTTTCAAGAAAGGAGGAGAGACGAAAACCGGGGGGAATTACAGGCCAGTTAGCCTGACTTCGGTGGTGGGGAACGATGCTGGGATGAGTCAATTATTAAAGAGGTAAATAATGGATGCATATTGGATAGCAGTAAACGGATTTAGTCCAAGTCAACATGGATTTATGAAAGTGGGATAGTCATGCTTGATTAATCGTCTGGAATTTTTTGAGGATTGTGACAAAGTAAAATGGAATGATGGGGTGCCAGTGGAGGTAGTGTATCCTGACTTTCCGGAAATCCTTTTGTTAAGGGTTCCCCACACGGGAGATGGTGACTAAATTAGGCACTTGGTATTGGGGGTAGGGTGTTTGACATGTATATACAATTGGTTGGCAGACCAGGAAGCAAAGAGTAGGAAAAGGGGTCCCTTTCAGAATGGCAGGCAGTGGGCGAGTGGAGTGCCGCAAGGGCTCAGTGGTCGGGGCCGCAACTGTTTACCATATACAGTGGCTTGCAAAGCATTTCATACCCTTTGAACTTTCAAATTTTGTCACGTTACACCACAACCGGTTAAATGTATTTTTTTTTTATTAGGATTTTATGTGATATACCAACACAAAGTGGTGCATAATTGTGAAGTGGAAGGAAAATTATACATGGTTTCCAAATTTTATTACAAATAAAAAACTGAAAAGTGTGGCGTGTAAAAGTATTCAGCCCCCCCTGAGTCAATAACTTTGTAGAACCAACACTTTCGCTGCAATTACAGCTGCAAGTCTTTTGGGGTATGTCTCTACCAGCTTTGCACATCTAGAGACTGATATTTTTGCCCATTCTTCTTTGCAAAATAGCTCAAGCTCAGTCAGATTGGATGGAGAGCTTCTGTGAACAGCAATTTTCAAGTCTTGCCAGAGATTCTCAATTGTATTTAGGTCTGGACTTTGACTGGGCCATTGTCACATGAATATGCTTTGATCTAAACAATTCCATTGTAGCTCTGGCTGTATGTTTAAGGTCATTGTCCTGCTGGAAGGTGAACCTCCACCCCAGTCTCAAGTCTTTTGCAGACTCTAACAGGGTTTCTTCCAAGATTGCCCAGTATTTGGCTCCATACATCTTCGCATGAACTCTGACTAGCTTCCCTGTCCCTGCTGAAGAAAAGCATCCCCACAGCATGATGCTGCCACCACCATGTTTCACAGTGGGGATGGTGTGTTCAGGATGATGTGCAGTGTCAGTTTTCTGCCACACATAGCGTTTTGCATTTAGGGTCAAAAACTTCAAATTTTTGGTCTCATCAGACCAGAGCACCTTCCCCACAGGGTTTGCTGTGTCCCCCACATGGCTTGTGGCAAACTGCAAACGGGACTTCTTATGGCTTTGTTTAACAATGGCTTTCTTACTTGCCACTCTTCCATAAAGGCCCAAAATTTGTGGACGTGCATGTCACATAGTTTTGTCCTGTGGGACGGAGTCTCCGACCTGAGATGTGGATCTCTGCAGCTTCTCCAGAGTTTCCATGGGCCTTTGGCTGCTTCTCTGAACAATGCTCTCCTTGCCCGGCCTGTGCAGTTTAGGTGACGGCCATGTCTTGGTAGGTTGCAGTTGTGCCATACTCTTTTTCCATTTTGGATGAAGGATCTTGAACAGTGCTCCGTGAGATTGTTCAAAGCTTGGGGATATTTTTTTATAATCTAACCCTTTGCTTTAAACGTTCCCACAACTATATCCCTGACCTGTCTGGTGTGTTCCTTGGGCTTCATGATGCCCAAGGAACATTGTTTGTTGACTAATGTTAATCTAACAAACCTCTGAGGCCTTCACAGAACAGCTGTATTTATACTAGATTAGATTACACACAGGTGAACTTCTATTTACTAATTAGGTGACTTCTGAAGGCACATTGGTATGCATCTGGATTTTATTTACGGGTTGGTTATCAGAGTAAATGGGGGGTCTGAAATTTCTTTTGCACGCCACACTTTTCAGTTTTTTATTTGTAAAAAAATGTGAAAACAATGTATCATTTTCCTTCCACTTCACAATTATGCGCCACTTTGTGTTGGTCTATCACATAAAATCCCTATAAAATACATTCACGTTTGTGGTTTTAACGTGACAAAATGTGGAAAAGTTCAAGGGGTATGAATACTTTTGCAAGCCACTGTATATTAATGATTTGGAAGAGGGAATTAGGAGCAACTCTAGCAAGTTTGCGGATGCCACAAAGCTGGGTGGCAGTGTGATAACCTCACATTTTGCATTTGCCATTTTTGCTCTAATAATAATATCACTATGTGGTCACACAAAATTAAGATAAAATATGTTTCACATAAATGACCATCAAGAGTATCATTGATTGTACCACTGTTGGCAAAATTCATTTCACTGATCTTTATTGTGTATGTGATGAATAAATTGATTGATTGATTGATATTGAGTTTCTTGTGTTTGAAGAACTGCAGTCATTCAGACAAGTGGGAGGCATTCCATTACACTCCTGACATTCCACATAAAGAGCATAAATGAAATAGGAAGTTAAGGAACAAGTACACAATAAAATGTACTCAGCTTTCAATCATTATGTTAATTATATATGTGGTTTTTTTTTTGTTGTTTATCCAGGTTAAATACACCTTAGTATGATGCAGTGTGGGTGTAAAATGTTCCCACAATGGGTGGGAAGGGGGGTTTTATGTACTTTGCTTTATAGCTTCTCCAGAATGATAGCTTATTGTTGGGTACAACTGATACTACTGGAACACATTTTTATAGCTGACATTCAATTATGGTTGGTCTCCAGTTTAATGGCCCAGATTTGCAAAATGTATACTGATGAAAATAAGTTCAGAATACCTCCTCTTTCCTTCCCACCCAAACCACCCCCTCCCCTGGTACCTTCCCCTGCAACCGCAGAAGGTGCAAACTAATTCCTCCCCACCAAAACCACCCCCTCACCTGGTACCTTCCCCTGCAACCACAGAAGATGCAACACCTGTTGCTATACCTCCCCACCCTTGACAATGTCAAGGGACCCCAACAGTCCTTTCAGGTTAGGAGGTTGCAGGGGGACCTGGACAGGTTGAGTGAGTGGGCAGATGCGTGGCAGATGCAGTATAATATAGATAAATGTGAGGTTATCCACTTTAACATTTTGCATTTGCATGCACTTTGGTGGCAAAAACAAGGGGGCGGATTAGTATCTCAATGGGGTTAGGTTAGGTAAGGGGGAGGTATAGCGAGACCTGGGTGTCCTTGTACACCAGTCACTGAAAGTTGGCGTGTAGGTACAGCAGGCATTGAAGAAAGCTAATGGAATGTTGGCCTTCATAACAAGAGGATTTCAGTATAGGAGTAAAGACATTCTTCTGCAGTTGTATAGGGCTCTGGTGAGACCACATCTGGAGTATTGTGTACAGTTTTGGTTCCCTAATTTGAGGAAGGACATCCTTGTGATTGACGCAGTGCGGCGTAGGTTCACAAGATTGATCCCTGGGATGGCGGGACTGTCATATGAGGAAAGATTGAAAAGCCTAGGCTTGTATTCACTGGAGTTTAGAAGGATGAGGGGGAATCTTATAGAAACATATAAAATTATAAAAGGACTGGACAAGCTAGATGCAGGAATAATGTTCCCAATGTTGGGTGAGTCCAGATCCAGGGGTCACAGCATTAGAATAAAGGGGAGGTCATTTAAGACTGAGGTGAGAATAAACTTTTTTACCCAGAGAGTTGTGAATTTATGGAATTCCCTGCCACAGAGGGCAGTGGAGGCCAAATCACTGGATGGATTTAATAGAGTTGGAAAGAGCTCGAGGGGCTAGTGGAGTCAAGGGATATGGGGAGAAGGCAGGCACGGGTTATTGATAGCGGACGATCAGCCATGATCACAATGAATGTCGGTGCTGACTCGAAGGGCCGAATGGGCTCCTCCACCTATTTTCTATGTTTCTATCTGCTCTCAAGATGAGGCTTTCCACTCGAGGACATCCTCTTTCTTTAGCAAACATGGTTTTCCCCCCCCCCCCCTGCTCTCGTACCTATATATTGATCCTTTACCTTTCTCCCGCATCCTGTAGTTCTTCTCTCGCTCCCCCCCCCTCCCCAAATGAACAAGGAAAGAGTTATCCTGCTCCTTACCTTTCATACCACCTGCCTCCACATCTGTCATTTCAGCCACCTACATCACCACTACCAGTCACCTCTTTCCATCTTTATCCACAGAGACTGCTCCCTCCACACTCCTTGGTCCCCTCATCTCTTCCCATCCAAACCATCCCCTCTCAGGTACTTTCCACTGCAACCATAAGAGATGTAATACCTGTTCCCATACTTCCTCCAATATATTCTGCAATTCAGTTCTCACTCCCTTTAACCCTCCGGCTACAGACGGAATAAGCATAAAGCTCCCCTTGTCCTGGTCCTTTGTTTTTCATTCCACCAGCCTTTGCAACTTCCCATCCCCACAGCTTTCTGCACAGACTGCTCCCTCCACAAATCTTCGGTTCACTCATCCTTTCCTGTCCAAATGACCACCTTTCCCAGTACTTTTCCCTGTAGCCACAGGAGATGCATCCTCTGCAAACTTACTAATCATGCTTCTGTACATTAGACAGTAATGTACAAGGCATGATTAGTAAGTTTTCAGATGATACTAAAGTAAGCAGCTTTATAGGCAGTGAAGATGGTTATCAAAAATGACAGCAGGATCTTGATCAGCTGTGGGCTGAAGAATGGAGCTTAATGCAGGTAATTGTGAATTTTGCATTATGAAGTCGAATCAGGGCAGGATGAATGCTGGGGCTCTGGGAAATGTAGACCAGAGGGCTTCTAGTACAACTAAACGGTTCCATGAAAGTGGCATCACAGGTAGCTCGGGTGGTAAAGAAAACCTTTGTTACATTGGTCTTTATCAGTCAGGGTGTTGAGTATAGAAGTTGGACATGTTGATGAAATTGTGCAAGACATTAGTGAGCCTACATTTAGAGCATTATGTTCAGTTTTGGTCAGGGATGTCATTAAGCTGGAAAGAGTCCAGTGAAGATTTACGAGGTTGTTGCCAGGACTTGAGGGCTTGATCTTGGAGAGGGAATCTAGGGAGAGATGGAATCGAGGTATTTGGAGATTAGTTCAGTGCAACAGTGAGAAACAATGGGTTAGCCAAGCCAGTCCAATTTGTGGATTTTGGGACTGAGACCATAAGATTGGAGTTGTGGATGGGAAATCAGCAGCGGTGATGACCCACCCAAACCACCACCTCCCCAGGTACTATCTCCAGGAACCAGAGGAAAATGTAACACTTATATACCTATAACTTCCCTGACATCCATCCAGGAATCACAAAGTCCTTCCAGGTGAGATGAAGTGTCACATGCAACTCCTCTAACCTCTACTGCATTATGTGCCCCTGATGTGGCCCCTTTACTTTTTCGGCAAGACCAAACTTACTGGGCAACCATTTTGTCGAATACGTACATTTGATCCACCAAGGCCAGCTAGATCTCCAGGTTCCTTAACCATTTTATCTCCCCTTCCCATTCTGACATTTCTATCCTGGGCCTCCTCCATTACCAGAATGAGGCCACCTTGTATTCTTTCTGCCCCTTTATTTTGCTTGGGTCGCTTCACTGCACGTGATAGTTCAGCTCTTGCTCCCCCCTCCCCCTCCCCTCCAGATAGAGGAAAGATGTTCCTTGCGTATTTCCCTTTCATATCAAGCACATCATTCTCCAAAACCTCTGCCATCCCACTACCAGTCACATCTTCTCATCACCATTATTTTCCCCTTCCTGCAGAGACCAGTCCCTCTGCAACTTATAGGTTCGCCCTTTTCTTCCCACCGAAACCATCCCCTCCCCCAGATATTTTCCTCTGCAACCACAGATGTGTAATTTGCAAATTTAGTAATCATGCTTTTGTACATAGTTGAGAATGTACAAGGCTTGATTAGTAAGTTTTCAGATTACACTAAAGTGGGTAGTATTGTAGGCTGTGAAGCCGCTTATGATAAATTACAGCAGGATCTTGCTCAGCTGGGAAAATGGGCTAAAGAATGGCTAATGGAGTTTAGGGCAGATAAGTGTGAGATGTTGTATTTGGGAGTGTTCAACCACGACAGGACCTTCACAATGGTAGGGCTCTAGGGAGTGTGGTAGAGCAGAGCAATCTTGCAGCACGAGTACATAGTTCTCTGAAAGTGGTGTCACAGTGTAGAGAAGGTACATAGACACCTTAAAGTCTTCAGTACTTTATTAAGCATACGCTATACATAGCCCTGGCTGTACGTGGTCTGTCACAAACACTAGAGAGAGAGCTAGGGGCGTGTGGGTTGCAATTATACTAACTGGTGGGGGAGTGGCTAGCATGGACATCGTTACTATCTATTAAAGGTGTACACACATATCATCTACATCCTTCCTCTACCAAAACAAACAGTGAGTGACAGGGCGACCACGTCTCATGCGCCAGGGTGAGTGCAAACAGTGCAGCACAGGGATACAGGATCACACGTAATCGCCGTAACGGACCGGCGGCCTGACCAGGCGACCAGACCGGGTCCGCACCTCGCCATCACCTCCTTCCCCGACGGGAACAAGCGGGGACGCTGGGGCATGGTGGGGGCTACGGACAGGAGAAACCCCTTGGCGGACGAAGGCATCGGGGGGGGGGGGGGTGGCGAAGAGAAGGGCGAGGAAGCCGGAGAAAGCGGGACCGCAGCCGGGAGGCATTCCAGAGGATGACGAGGGGAGGTCGGTCCCAGAGGAACGGGCAAAGCACAGGGCCGCGACAGAGGCAGCGGGGGGGCATACGGAGCCGCCGGGGGTGGGAGAGGCTCGTTCACGAGCCGGAGATGCTGGCGGGACCGGCGGTACACCCTTCCGTCGTGGTTGACAAGGTACGAACGAGGGGAACCGGCAGAACCGACGACCACGGCCAGCCTGGAACGGCCAGAAGAGGACCACATACGGACGACCTGGCCGGGGAGAAGAGGGCGGAGGACACGGCAGGACCTGTCGTGGGAACGCTTCTGGATACTGTGACTCGGGACATGAGTCGCTGAGCCGGGGAGCCCAGGGCATGGTCGCGGGAGATGTTGTGGAGGTTCAGCAGGGCCAGCCAGATGTCGGTGCGGGATAGGCGGCAACGTTCCAACAATCCTTTAGCACTGCGGACCGCGGGCTCGGCCAGTCCATTGCTCTGTGGGTATTCCGGGCTGCAGGTGTAATGACGAAAGTTCCAACGTTCAGCAAAAGCGCGGAACTCGGCACTGGTGTGAACTCACCAATTGTGCCGACTGCAGGCTGACGGAGGGACCCGAAGGTGGCAAAGTGGCGGCGCAACTTCTCGATGACTGCGGAGGAAGAGAGGGAGTGGAGCTGGTCAACTTCAAACCAGCTGTGGTAAGTCGACAAGCACCAGGAAGTGCTTTCCGTGCCACCGAAGATGTCGGTTGCTAGTGGCAGACCATGGCAGGTCAGCAGCTGGCTGCTGCAGGAGCGGCTGCCACTGTTGCTGTGGAGCGAGGCTGTTGCAGGTAGGGCACGCGGAGACCCTATCCCGGAAGTAGCGAGGCATGTCGGGACAGAAGAACTGGCTCTGAGCGACAGAAAGGGTCGCCTCGGCCCGGGATGGCCACGATGAGGCGGTTTCGAAGTATTGTTCCCGTAGTGTTTCGGGCACCACCACCTTGTGCCCCCTTCACAATCACACCACCACGCAGCACCAACTCGTCACGAACCAAGAAGTAAGGCACCGCTGCGGCCGGCCAGGGAAGAAGCGGCGGTCTGGCCAGCCTGCCTGATGATCGCGTCCAGCTGCTGTAGCGAAGCGTCTGCCGCCGTGTGCTTGGCCAGGGACTTCAACTGACTGGAGGGCACGAAGTTCACGCCCAGGAATATCAGATCGGACGTCTCGTACGGATGCTGGTTTGTGGATGAGAGAGGCGCCCGAGACAGCCGTGTCCGCAACAACCATGTCCTTGCCCTTGCGATAAACCACTGTGAAAGTGAAGCGTTATTTTCAGGTCTCCGACTGGAGGCGTGGGTTCGTATACCACTTCTGACACCATGTAGAGAAGGTACACAGACACCTTAAAGTCTTCAGTACTTTATTAAGCATACGTTACACATAGCCCTGGCTGTACGTGGTCTGTCACGAACACTAGAGAGAGAGCTAGGGGCGTGTGGGTTGCAATTATACTAACTGGTGGGGGAGTGGTTAGCATGGACATCGTTACTATCAATTAAAGGTGTACACACATATCATCTACACACAGATAGTAGTAAAGAATGCTTTTAATACATTGGCTTTCATCTGACCTCCGCACCCATGTCAACCAGAAACCGCCGACTGGAATGACGGTTCCAGGCGTAGAGGTGATTCTTCTGGCCAGCCAAGGCAGCCACTACTGGCAGCCGGCCGCAGCGTTCCCCAGATACGTGCAGGGCGGCGACTTTGTTGGGCCACAGCATTTCCCGGATGCAAGCAGGGCAGCATTGGTGGGCTGCAGGACCCCAGCGTTGGTAGTAGCAGCACCGCCTACCTTTACCCACGTCACTCGAAACCGGCCCTCCGGTGGAACCCTCAGCCCACACAGAATGGCCGCCAGCCTCGCCAACACCCGACCGATAGAAAATGCACCCTGCAGTGTGGCATGTCACAGCTCGTCGGTACGTTCAGCCAGCCGCAGCGGGTCAGCAACATCCTCACCCGCGAGGAGCCGGCGGATGTCCTCGGGCATCTGCTCCAGAAACACGTGCTCAAAAAGGAAACGGCTGATGCCCATCCATCAAGATGAGCATTTCACTCATCATATCCGATGGCTTGCGATCACTGAGACCACCCATGTTCACAATCCTCGCAGCCCGCTCGCACTTGCTCAGCCCGAAAGTGCACAATAGAAGCGCCTTCAGGTCAGTGAAGGAAATGAACGAGACGACCAGCCGTGTCCTGATCCAAGGCCCCGGCCTTAGTAATAATATTTCGTGCTGTGAGCAGTAATGTGCCGAATATGAAATTGAGCTCGGCCTGCTCCAACCATATGTGCGGCTGCGACATCGAAAACACGGGCAATTTAACCGCAACGGCATTCTCAGAGTCTCTCTCCCTCTCTCTCTGATTCTCCCTGTCTCTCTTATTGTCTGTTACTCTCTGTCTGTCACTCTCTGTCTGTCTGTCTCTCTGTCTCTCACTCTCTATCTCCATTTTTCTCTTTCAGTCCGGACCGCTCCCGCTCCCCTCATCCCCGACACTACATCCCCACCAGATGGGGGGTGGACTCACCAGCACCTTGGCTGCCCTCAATGTCCGCTCACGTCCCCGTCTCTCCGTCCACAGCAACGGCTCCTAAACCCTGCAGGAGGGGAACACAGAGGGTCAACAAGCTGGCAAACAGGACATTACTAACGTGTCAACATTACTGGGACCTGAAGGGGGGGGGAGGCAGGGGTTGAGGGGAGTGTGGGGGGGGGGGTTGAGGGGAGAGGCAGGGGGTGTGAGGGGGAGGGTGTTGAGGGGGACGTGTGAAGGGGAAGGGGTGTGAGGGGGGAGGGGTTTGAGGGGGGGGTTTGGGGTGTGTGAGAGGGGGAGAGTGTGTGAGGGGGAGGGGGGGAGGGTGTGTTATGGGTGAGAGGGTGTTGAGGGGGGAGGGGGTGTGAGGGGGAGGGGGGGAGTGAGGGGGAGGGGTGGGGGGGGTGTGAGGGGGGACGGGGTGTGATGTGGGGAGGGGTTGTGAGGGGGAGGGGGTGTGAGGGGGGAGGGGGAGGGGGTGTGGGGGGGGAGGGGGTGTGAGGGGGAGGTGGTGTGAGGGGTATGAGGGGGGGAGGGGGTGTGTGAGGGGGTGTGGGGTGAGAGGGGGGGGGGTGTGAGGGGTATGAGGTGGGTGTGAGGGGGGGAGGGGAAGGGGGTGTGAGGGGGGTTTGGGGGGGGAGACAGACAGACAGACGGGGGGGAGGGGGTGTGGGGGAAGGGGGTGTGAGGGGGGAGGGGGTGTGAGGGGGTCGTGAGGGGGTGTGTGTGGGGGGAGGGGGTGTGAGGGTGGGGGGGGAGGGGGTGTGGGGGGGGAGGGGGGGGGGTGGGGGGGGTGGGGTGGAGGGGGAGGGAGGGGGGAGGGGGTGTGAGGGGGGGGGGGGTGTGGGGTGTGAGGGGGGAGGGGGGTGTGAGGGGTATGAGTGGGTGTGAGGGGGGGAGGGGAAAGGGGGTGGAGGGGGGGGGGGGTGTGAGGGGGGTTTGGGGAGAGAGGACAGACAGACAGACGGGGGGGAGGTGATGGGGCGTGTGGAGCCGCCGCGCGGACCCGGGACCTGGAACCGTCCACCATCGGGCAAACGCCGCCAACTGTCTGGATATTCTTCGGGGACGTCACCCCGCCCACCCTGCCCACCTGCGCTTAGTTCGTGACGCCCGACCACCCTGCGCCGTGACGCCCCGACGCCCTGCGCCGTGAGTCCACCCGCCCACCCACCCTGCGCAATACTCAGGTTTCGTGGCCTCACCATGACCCTGTACAGCTGCAGTAGAACCTTCCCTGCTCTTGTACTCAAATCCTTTTGCTATGAATGCCAAATTACCATTTGCTTTTCTTCACAGCCTGTGTCTCTCCATATCTCTCTCTCTCTCTTTCTCTCTCTGTGTGTTTCACTCTGTCCCTCTCTCTGTCTGTCTCTCTCTCTGTCTCTCTCTCTCTCTGTCCGTATCTCTCTGCCTCTGTGTCTCTCGATCTTTTTTTTCACTTAAGAAGAGATGAGAAGAGTGAGAGAGACAGAGGGAGAGAGAGAGAGAGAGAGACAGATTTTTTTTTGAATATTTTCGGAGAGCGAGAGGACCCCCTCCAGAGGTGAGAGGGAGACTATGGACAGAAGACGTGAAGAAGGAAGGAAAGCGGAGAGAGAAGTGAGAGAGACAACAGGGATAGTGAGAGACAGAGGGAGACAGTTAGAGAGAGGGGGAATGAGGACGGACAGAGGGAGAGACAGACAGGGAGAGAGAGAGAGAGAGAGAGAGAGAGAGTCAGAGACAGAAAGTGAGACAGAGAGATTGCAGCACATTGGGATAGCAGCTCATTTGGAAAGTGGTGAAATAATTGGACAAAGTCAGCATGGATTTATGAAAGGTAAATCATGTCTGACGAATCTTATAGAATTTTTCGAGGATGTAATTAGTAGAGTGGATAAGGGAGAACCAGTGGATGTGATATTTCTGGACCTTCAGAAGGCTTTTCGACAAGGTCCCACATAAGAGATTAGCATATAAACCTAAAGCACACCGGTAATGGGGGGTTCAGTATTGATGTGGATAGAGAACTGGCTGGCAGACAGGAAGCAAAGAGTAGGAGTAAACAGATCCTTTTCAGAATGACAGGCAGTGACTAGTGGGGTACCGCAAGGCTCAGTTGCTGGGACCCCAGCTCTTTACAATATGATACTAATGATCTGGATGAGGGAATTGAATGCAAACATCTCCAAGTTTGCGGATGACACTAAGATGGGGGCCAATGTTAGCTGTGAGGAGGAGGATGCTAGGAGGCTGCAAGGTGACTTGGATAGGCTGGGTGCGTGGGGCAAAATGCATGGCAGATGCAGTATAATGTGGATAAATGTGAGGTTATCCACTTGGCGGCAAAAAAAACAGGAAAGTAGACTATTATCTGAATGGTGGCCGATTAGGAAAAAGGGGAGGAGATGCAACGAGACCTGGGTGTCATGGTACACCAGTCATTGAAAGTAGGCTTGCAGATGCAGCAGGCTGTGAAGAAAGCGAATGGCCAATCATAGCAAAAAAAGGATTTGAGTGCAAGAGCAGGGAGGTTCTCTGCATTTGTACAGGGGTCTTGGTGAGGCCACACTGGAGTATTGCTTACAGTTTTGGTCTTTAATCTGAGAAAAAAAACATTCTTGCCATAGAGGGAGTACAGAGAAGGTTCACCAGACTGATTCCGTGGGATGGCAGGCCTTCCATATGAAGAAAGACTGGATAGACTCGGCTTTGTACTCGCTTGAATTTAGGAGATTGAGGGGGGGGGATCATTTTTTGTAATAATATTTTTATTAGAAGTAAATCCATCATAACAACGGTATAAACAATCTTTTCAATACACAACCAACTTATTTCAATAAGTGCATACGAATGTTACAATAATTTTTATACAACTTCTATTTTTTTATAAAGTAGAAAAAGAAAACTAATCAATAAGAATAGTGAATAAATATAATTTTGATTATATAGAAAGAGAAGAGAGAGAAAAAAATATGTATATAAACATTCTTGTTATATGTATTTAATTAAAACTAAGAATTATATATGTATGTAATATATATATATATATATATATATATATAATATTATATATATTATGTGTGTGTGTGTGTGTGTATATATATTATATAATATATATATATATCTATATTTATACTATAATATATATATTATTATAAATATATATATATATATATAGTAAGATTAAACGAGAACTTACCAGTTGAAGTTTGATCTGTTATTTTATGGAGGAGTCGAGAGTCGAGTTGAGGGACTACTGTTGGATAGAAGCCCGTACAGCGTTGGTGCGACAATCTTCAAAGCAGCGGAATGAATTCACAGCTAACAATGACCGAAAAGTATACGGTAAGTATGATAAAACTAGAACTTACCAGTATGAGATCTATGAGGGTGGCGAGCTGAGATGGGCACGTAGTCCCTCAACTCGGACTCCTCATAAAATCAAAAGATCAAAACTTCAAAACTGGTAAGTTCTCGTTTAATCTTACTTTTTTATCGTAGTCACTGTGAGTGACCTACGTGACGACTTCAAAGCACTGTGAATTCAGCGCAGACTCAAATCCGGACGTTCACACTGCCTGGATTGACTCAAAAGTCGGTTAACAATCAATCAGGCAATCAGTAATACATTTGTTAATGGAATAACAGTTTATTTAAAAAACAGATCATAACAAAACCCTCTAACTCAGACGGGAAAAATGTAACAGTACTGACACCAGAATCAGCAAACACCCGAAGGCCTTGAAATCGGCTTGTGACAAAACCTCTGAAAGTTAGCTCACTGGACCCCCTGCGGCCGCGAGGACCTTGAAAATCGTGTCTGCACGGACACCTTACTGTGTGGTTTTTTGTCGTAATAAAACATAGCACTTCTGTTCCTCTCAGAGGTAGTAATCTCAATGTAAAGAGATAATTGTGAGGACTATACAGAAGCCGATCATCTGGGGGTATGCTGAAACACCATCTTACATCCTTGTCATGCCTCTTTTATTATGTCAAGCAAATATAGGACATAAAATATAATGGCATCAGCCGACACATGCATTCTATCTAGCCGTGCTTTTGCAATGTTTGTACCACGTTGGGCTGAAACCAACACCAGAGCATGACCCCTTCCATAATTACTCTTGGCTACAGATTAGGGCTTGTAAAACGGAGCCCAATGGCGAAAGAAGCATAAAAACCTCACTCACATTTGCAAATACCGGCATACCTGAGTTTAGGAGGATTAGATTGAAACTCCTCAAGATATCGTGAACTAAGGAGTCGTCCCTACTGTATGCATTCTGCATTCATAGGTAAATAGAAGAAGACAGAGCACTTCTGGCTGAAATTAATTTCACTGTAACTTAATTTTTTGGTCAAAATAAAGAGGTTGACCAACTCCAATACATCAGTGATCCCTGCGATTTGCGTGTGATATTACAATATCTGCTGTAGGCAGAATTGCTCACTTCCTTATATAGGTGATATAGTGCTGCTCGTGTACTATCCCTGCAGGCCGACGTGAGAACATCACCGTTCCGATGAGGACAGTCCTCTCCAGGTATGGCCTCCTTAATATCTGCAAATTAACAGATCAATACGATCCTATATAGGATGTTTGTTGAATCCCCAGTGACTGGCGATTTACCAGTAGATTTTTATTCTTGGGCATAAGCATTTAAGGCTCCCTAGCCATTTGTAATATCAAAAAGGGAAACCTTGCTCGGTAGGCACAATCTGGCACATTAACCAATACCCCGGAAGCGGAGTCTCCTTTGATTTTTTGCAAAACATCTGCTGATGAGACTGAATGAAGGAAATACATACACAAACATTCCTCCCCAATGCAGCGAAAATGCATCCACTGCTAATGCCCCAAGTTAGCATGAAAAAATATCTAGGTAAAACTGATGATTAATCGAGATGCAAACCAAGCCAATATTTCTGGCAACGCCTATGATCAATCATTTGGTTAAACACATCCTGATTTAACATCATTTCAAAGTTTGTCATTTAACTGGACTGACCTCTTCCTGGGCAAATAAAGATGCTGAAAGCCAGTTATTTTGGTCAATACCCAGCTCCAATCTGGTTTGCCAGTCTATCACAAGATTGTGACTTATATCCACCCAGGTGGTATACATATGCCACTGCTGTGGTGTTGTGAATTCTGAGCTGCACATGCAGATTCCCTCCTTATAGAACAATTGAGTTTGAGCCCATTACCAGGTGCCCACAAACTCTAAATAATCAGTTACCCTCTTAATTGAGGAAGCGATGTCTCATCACATTCCATCTGCCTCCACAACTAGAAGACATATCTGTTGCACCCCAACCCAGTGCACTCACATCAGTCTGTAATATCAGTGACGGTGATTCCACGAAACCTTCCTTAAATTTTTTGAAACATGTTACTATCCACCATTGTATGTCAGCAATCGCCCCAGCTGACAACTGAGTGCATAGGCCTATCAAAAAAATAGCCCCTTTGTATTCTCAGTGCCTGTTTCCTTTGATGGTTGTAATTGTTGATAATGCAGAGGACAATACGTGCACAGCTGGAAAGGCTGCAACAACTTCCCAATAAAACTGGCTACTTGTCTAATCAGAGGCCGTTGTTCTCCAACGAGATTAAACACAGTCCTCAATTAACTGATTCAATTTATCCCTGGGCAAAGTTACCAACATGTGATTGGAATTAATGGTAATCCCAGATAATCAATAATTTGGACTGGTGATATTTAGATTTACCTGGGTGAATAACAAATCCATTTGTTCAAAAGTGATTTTAACAACTGAAACTGATGATTGAGTTTCAGCGTGAGTCTTTCCAACAATCAGAAATCATCTAAATAGGCCATTACCACAATGCCCCTGAGCTCTAAGCAATGCTAACACAGGTTTTACCAATTTAGTTAAATAATCTAGGAGCTGAAGTTAATCCATTCGGCAATGTCCTGAATTGCCACAGCTCAGTACCCCATCAAATAAATTTTCAAATATCTTCTATCATCACCATGAATAGACACTGCGTAATATGCATTTCTTTAAAACCAATGGTTTTGCCATATATAACCCTTTGGACACTAGATGTTTTGCCTGTGGTAAAGTTCTCATTTTGAAATGCCTATAACAAACAAATTTGGTCAAATTCGATAAATCCAAAAAATAATTCTACATCCCCCAGTTTTTTAGATTCTGGGAAATATACTTGACAGAAATTGTTGTGGACTTTGATAGACAAGAAGGCTCAATTACCCTTCTTATGTAACGACTGAATCTCTGCTTGAATAAGCACATTTTCCTCATCCTGAAAATAAGTTTACTACTAGGAAATGTTGACTAGGTAGACTGTCCTTATAGTAAAATCCAATTTTTCACCCTTCAATACACTAAGTATGAACAATCTGATGTCAAAAACTGCTGCCATTCTTTTAGAAACAAATTTTTACCTTCCCCCCAATTTGAACAGGACATCAGTTAATTCATTGTCTGTCAATGGTTTATTCCTTTCCAGCATCTTTCCTTGCGGCCTTGTTGTCCTCAACTTCTTGTAGAGAACCTTTTTTGCCCTTTTGCTTCAGCTGGCTTAATGAAAGCCATGGTTATAACAACTCATAAACAGTCTTTGACCCTTTTTGCAAAGTTACCAAACAACAGGTTTCCGTGGTGGTTGGTACACTGGTTTCAAAATGCATTACAAAGGAGTTCCAGTTCATCCTGCTGTGCTTCAACCATATCATTTGTATCAATTACTTTCACACAGCTGTATAATACCTGCTGACAAAAAGTTTAAGCACTTTTTAAAACTTCATCTCCTGGGCCCTAGCAGGTAAAAAACCCATCTATGACCAAATTTGGTGACTAACCACCGGTACCTTCAGGAGATCTCAATTAACAGGAGCTTATAGTTTTTTTGCTATTCATCCATAGCTAGCTCCTGTAACTGGTGGGAGAGCATATACTGAATGGCTTCAGCCAATTCTCATTCAATCGCCTTTCCTGCCTCTCTATACTCAGCAAACTTCCCTAGCAATGTTCGGAATTACCCTCCACGAACACCTTCACTGCTCTCCCCCAGCAAACGTTTTTTTAACCTGATAGAACATCCTCCTCACAGGCAGGATAGTTCTGAGCAGCCCTGAAACAGGTGCTGCTAGCACAAGCTCTCCATCAGCCTGGCTTGGGCACTACTCCTCCTCACGGACGCTGGAACATCCTCCTCACAGGCAGGATAGTTCTTATGCAGCCCTGAAAACAGGTGCTGCTAGCCAAGCTCTCATTCCAGCCTGGCTTGGGCACCACTCTCCCCACGAAGCTGGTCCCTGTCGAGCTTCTTTTGAAAAGAATCTCGACGTGGGAGAGCCGTGAGCCAAACGGACTTCTCCTATGGAGGGTATAACCTCCAGGCCCGACTCATTTACGGGCCACAGAGACTTGCCAGTGGCCTTCCGCCCTACTGTGCAAGCCTCCACTGCCCCCGGCAGTGGACAAAGTGTCCGCAACCACTGGCTGTGTAGCCAGCACCGGACCAGGTGTACCAGACGGGCCTCCATCCTCAACACTTCTCTGCCACTTTACCTTTCTACCCCGGAGAGATCGCCGACACCTTTTCCCTTTCTGCAAACGTATCTACAAAAACTTCCCAACCGTCGCAGAAAAAGACCTGTGGTAAAGTATTTCAACAAACCTTACCTCGTTTCAACTTGTTAACGAAAACTGCAGATAGATGCTGGAGAATGGAGGGTGAAGCCTTGAAGAAGGGTCTCGGGACCCGAAACGGTCGCCCATCTGCTTCGCTCCTTAGATGCCGCTGCCACCCGCTGAATTCTCCAGCTTTCCAGTAACCCGCGGTTTAAACTCTACGCTCGGAGGGAGCGCTGCTGCTCCCCCCCGCCGGCACCAGTTTCGTCTGACGTCATGACGCACCAACGGCTGTACGGGCTTCTATTCACGTAGTCACTCACGTGACTCCGAAGTAAAAATATATATATATATATATATATATATATATATATATATATAAAAGAGTTATAGTATACATCTTAATAGTGAATAACACAAATTCAAATAGCGATATCAATAGAGACATGTATACCAAATCAAAAGAAAATCGAGTTATTTTCATCTAATCCTGCCGGGTACCCATTGAGTTGTGATTGCCAAGTACAGCTACCCTTCAAAATATTCTGTATATGGAGACCATTTCTGTTCAAAGAGTTCGTATTTGTCCATTAGGACAAATTTGATTCTTTCCAAATGCAACGTCTCCAAACATTTCCACTGTCCACATTTTAATTGTGGGGGATAATGTTCCCTTCCAAAATTTTATTATTAATATTTCCCTATTATCAAACAGTAATCCAAGAAATCTCTTTGGTTTACTGTTATATTAGATTTGAATCCGGAACTCCTAATATTTATTAATTTTGGATCTGGGTCCAGATTAATTTTAAGAACTTCAGAGATAACTCTAAAGATTTCTGTCCAAAATAATTAAGTTTTATATGTTACAAAACTATGCGTTAAATTAGCTTCAAGTTCTGACATTTATCACAAATAGCGAGAAATGTTAGAATAAATTCTATTTAATTTAGTATTTGAATAATGTAATCTGTGTAATACCTTAAATTGTATCAATATATGTCTAGCACGATGTATATGTTGTAGGCTTTCTTCCCAAGTTTCCTTTGTTATAGATAAACCTAATTCATTTTCCTATGTTTGCCGATATATTTCCGAAGTTGGGATTTCCTTATCCAAAATAGTATTATATTATATACGCTATTAATTTTCTGTATTTGTGTGTTTATTAAACAATTCATCTAATAATCCTCGTTTTTTATTTTTATAGTCTTGCGTATTTGACTTAAGATAGTTTCTAATTTGTAAATACATAAATATGTTATTTGACTGAAATCCATAGATATCCTGTAACTCTTGAAATGAAAGAAATTTTCCTTTCTTGTAAAGGTGTTGGTTCTATCCTTTAATTCCTAAATCATTTCCAGTGTTTAAACCCCTTGTCCAATACAGAGGGCCTAAACAGGGGATTATTCATAATTGGCAAACAAAGTGACAAATTATCCATATGTAAGGTCTTAACTATTTGTTTCCAAATATGTCTATTGCTATGAATTATAGGGTTGTCACCATACATTTTTTTTGTACTTCCCTTGGTGCAAAAAGAATCGAACCTACATCAAAAGGCAAACAGTCTTCCTTTTCCATCTTTAGCCAGCTTGGTTCATGATCTAAATTTACAACCAAAAATTCATATTCTTAATCTGAAAACTGCCCAGAAATAATATAAGAAATTTGGCAGTGCTAGTCCATCATTTATTTTAGATTTACATAGATGTTTTTTTACTTATTCGATGATTTTTATAGTCCCAAATAAAACTATTAACCAAAGTATGTATTTTTTTAAAAAACATTTTAGGGAGATATAAAGGGATGGTTTGAAATAAATATAACAATTGTGGCAAACAAAATCATTTTTATAGCATTTATTCTACCGATCATTGAAATAGGTAGTGTTTTCCAATATAAAATATATATTTTTAGTTTATTTAACAATTGAGGGTAATTATATTTAAATAACCAGTTATAGGATTTAGATACATTAATTCCTAGATATTTAAATTTGTCCGTGACTATTTTAAGTGGGAATTGTTCTAATATATTTAATTTTATTCCAGTTATAGGCATAATTTCACTTTTATTCCAGTTAATTCTATACCCAGAAAATGTTGCCAAATTAGTTTTATAACATTAAGTAGATTGGGAATACTAATCTCCTGTTTTGTGATATAAATTAAGATGTCATCTGCGTATAGAGATATTTTATTCGTTGTAGTTTTGGTATTATATCCATATATGTCTGGTTCTGATCTAATCTTTTCGGCTAATGGTTCTATTACCAGAGCGAATAGTAATGGTGATAACGGGCATCCTTGTCCACAACCCCTAAACAGATTAAATTTTGCTGATAACATTTGATTTGTTAATATTCTTGCAGTTGGATTCGAGTATACGATTTTTACCCATTTGGAAAATCTATCCCCCAGTTGAAATTTCTGCATTATTTTAAATAAATATGGTCAATCAACCTGGTCAAATGCTTTTTCAGCATCTAAGGATATGACAGCTAGTTCAATATCATTCACTCTTTTTGAGTATATGATATTGAATAGATGTCTCAGATTATAAGATGAATAGCGTTTTGGGATAACACCTGTTTAGTCATGATGTATTAAGTTATTAATCACTAAACTTAGCCTCCGAGATAAAAATTTAGTTAGTATGTTTTGATCAGTGTTTAAAAGAGCTATTGCTCTGTATGACCCAGGGTCTTCCAAATCTTTATCAGCTTTTGGGATAAGTGTAATTGTAGATTCATTTAATGATTCTGGTAACTTGTTCATAAGCATATTTATATATTATATGTAAACGTGGAGAGATCAGATCATAAAACTTCTTATAAAATTCAACACTTAAGCCATCAGGGCCTGCGGCTTTTCAGTTATAATGTTTACTTAATTCAATGGAATTTTTTTATTTTGTCATTCTTGGTCCTTTCTGTCATTTTTTTTTCTTTTAGCACAATGAATTATGGTTTTTTTTTTTTTGATATTCCAAGAATAACATTTTTTTAAAAGCTACAATAGCACAGCAACAACCGTTAGACTTAAAACTTTATGGACATGGGTTTAAAAGGCAGCCTGATGATTCATGTGGTTCTTATGAAATGCCAACTTGTGTAATGTCATCACAGCAGATTTACAATTACTTTACCGAGGGGTCGGGGGTCGGATGTTTTGGGAACGACTCCACAGCCCAGTTTATCCCGCTCCCTGTGTACTTATAACATTATTTACATCAGTTTTACCCCAGACCGGGTTTATTTGGCTCCCCTGTGAGTTTATATAGCGATGTTACAATACTTACCTTCAGCGGCACTGCAGTTCTGCCACTGGCTGTGTGCGCAACTTTGGCGCCTTTGAGGGGAGGGGCGGGATTAAAATCCAGTTTTCTACCGCCTGTCCGAGGCCGATTTCCTTGGGCTGCTAGCAGCTGCAGAAAAATTGTTCTGACTTCCATTCCCAATTTTTTTTTTTAATTTCGAGACTATTTAATGATTATATTAAAACAAAAAGTGACTTTGAACGCCCTCAACGCCTACAACGTGACCGATCTCACGTACGGGACAAAACAAAATGTAAGTTGTGTATTTTACAAATAAGCGTGCTACTTGGGATGACTTTAATCAATCCTCTACAGGCAAAAAAAATGTTATTACTTCTTGGGCCCCATACGAACGGCAGTGCTTTTCCTGCCGATATGGGGTTCAAATTCATCGCAAATGCAACGTTCCAATCGATCGCGCGCTTACAGAAGCAAGATGATGAAACTGTTTTTTTGGCGATATGACGCCGTCTAAATTGTCTATATTTTGTTATTCTCTCTCTCCATTATCATTATTTTATAAACTAATTATTCACAACCAGTTTGAGTCACATGTGTTGTGCCAAAAAAACAATAATTTAATTTAGGTTATATTTTTGGTGGATGTTTCTAGATTAATTTACGGGAATATATTCCTTCCATCTGGGATATAAATCCATGACAGAGAGATTTAAAAATCATGTTATATTGTGAATTCTTGTGTGAATGGGATTAGTTTGTTATTTGGATACTTAGGCTATTTAAAAAATATATCCTTTCTTAAGAAATTGAATCTGCAGGAGATTGTAAATGGGAAAGTAGTGGGCAGAAAGACATGTCATGTGTGGTTTGAAGAGCAAAAACCTGTAGTTCACAATGCCAAAATTGAAAAGTTGAGGAAAAACAAGGTGTACAGAGTTGCTTATTGGTTACAATCTGAGGAGTATGATAATGCTACTGTGAGATACGCTTTGTGCTCACAATCACTGCTCAAAGACTAAATCTTGGAAGCAAGAGTCTCTTATTTTTCACGAATCTGCAGAACCGGGTGCCTCTCCAAGTCGAGACACACCGAAGTTAGAGAAGTCATCCCCCTTTATACACAGAATTTTACATTCAACCTCCCCTCCGGACCCTTCTCCAATCAGGGTCTGAGGTGCACAATCTGTAGGTACATCCCCCCAGTACCTCCCATATCATACATCGCATGTCCAGACATGTTCATGGTAATGAGCAGTTTCTTGACCAGGGGTTGTGGTAATCCTATCTTCAATTAATTCTATTATGCATGCTCAGTTGCTCATGACCTACCCTAGTTTACTCACCTCCTAGTGAACCCTCTCAGTTCCCCTATATCAGTACTAAAGCTAAGCTATAGTGGCAAGGGTCCCATCTATCACTCCATTCCACTGATAGGATCTCTCTACATCACTCCCTTTTAACGCTATAAACAATTGCTATTACTTCTTACTCAAGGACTCAAGGATGGCGTCTGGTAACCTTTAGACACAGCTGTGTCAGAACCCTCTCTCCGGCCCTACATCAGTTCAAATTCTTTTAAGGCTCTTACTATAATGGGGTTTAATCAGTTTATCCCTCACAATCCTCCCTTTTTCTTTTGCTAAGCATATACTGATTTAAACCACCATTTTCAAGTTACCCTCAACTCGAATTGACATGACATTGTCCTTAATCTTCTTTTCCTGTAGATCATGGTCCTCCCCTGGCCGCATTATCATTATTCTCTGTATTTCTCCTTTCTCTCCCATAGGCATGACTACAGCCTGCATCTGACTGATACTTCTGGTAATAAGTTCCCTAAAACAAGGGATGCAACAGGGGATAAAGAGATCAATCTGTCCAGCCACTTGCACATAGAAACACGACTCCCACCGTTCTCCACCATGTTCCTCCGAGGATGAAATCCCACCATTGGGTTCCCATAATCGAATTCCACTTTTGTATTGGAACATGTGCCAACTTACGGATCCCCTCTGATATGTCCATCACTGCCTGTCCCATTATCATCGATGTTTAAACTGCAATTAGAGAGGTTGAATTTCCCCGCATACCCCTCTCTTCTGCCAGGAGGTATTCTAGGGCTAACCTGTTCTGGTATATTGCTGCTCTCATCTGTGTCTGCTGCTTTGCCAGCATCTCCAGCGCCCCCGCAGTTTGGTTGGTAATTACCTCCAGTACTGCCTGCAGTCTTATGATCCGGTTTCTTTTAACATGTATACTGGGGTTTGGTAGGCCCCAGGATCCATCCTGTTGCCCAAGTGGCTGGTCCATAGTATGAGATGATCCTTGCTGGTGGCCATTCATCATCTTCCCATTCTCCAATGTCTATTTTCCTCTTCTTCAGATATAGGTCATCAAATACAGGTGTTCCTAGCGACCGCACTTCTTCGATGTTTAACAGGAAAAATCCAGGTTTTGTACCAGTCCAATAAAGCAAGTCCCCGCTCCAATTTATTCGGTAACACCGAGTATGCCTGTATCCGCATATCCATAACAGCCCTTCAGGGGCCGGGTCCACTAGAGGCAACCTTGTTCCATATGTCTCGCAACACTGGATTCCTTTGATAAGGGTTGTTCCCGGTGCAGTTCCATAGTCCAGTCGATTCCATTCCATCAGTCTTCATCCAAATAGTGCAGTTTCTCCCGTATTTCTTAGTTGGATACCATTTAGGCTCCTCTGGCCACCACACTCGGGGCTGATTTGGCCACTGGGTGACGATGCGCTGGCAGGGGCTGCTGCCTACTAGGACGGCATCCTTTGCCCAGGGCCTAGCGCTACACTCAGTCCCTACCGGACCGTCTGTCAGGACCCATGCCTGGGGATCTCGATCTTGTCCAACTGTCAGGCTCCACTCCATCAGGTACCCAATTCAATAATGGATCCTCTCCACGGCCAACGTGAGCTCATCAGTGGTCCGCCACAGACCCAGCAGTTAGTCACATTCAGGGTTCCAGCTATCCGGGTGGCCAAGTCCACGAACAGGTTTTTTTTTTTTTTTCTTCAGGGATCTCAATCTGCTTCTTTATTTCTTCGTACAGTGTCTGGTGCAATTGAGGCTGAGTAGGTGGGGGAGGGGGAGGCTATGTGACTACTACTTCTGTAAACTATTTTATTACTTCCTCTTTCATCTTATCTATTGCCCATTTTACGACCTGAAAAGGGAAACCTAACTGTCCTGCCTTGGTTACACAAACCCATCTCTCTCCCTTTGGGCAGGTAACGTACCCAAACCTCCCTATATACCCCCTATTCCCTATCATCAAATACTTCTTTCCCCCCTCTTCACAATTGTTCTAGTCCTCACATTATTAGCATGCATGCATCATCACAGTCATGGGAATGATAGGTAAATGATCTGGTTATCCCGCCCTCCATATCTGATAGGGCTGATAGCATTTATCACAATTATCAATACTTTTTACCACAATTACATACAAAGCAAACAATACCACGACTGCTCCTTTCATACTGTCAGTTATACATTCATTTTTTTTTTAAATTACTGTTAGGGGTGTGTTTCCTGGCTTCACCATCCACTGTTCCTCCTCATCAGGGGCCGGTGGATCAACGGGTCCTTTAACCCGGATTGCGTGGGTCGACCCTTTTACTTTTGTTCGTACTGCTGTCTCGGTTGTCAGTAATACTAGGTATGGGCCGGTCCACCTGGGCTGGAGTTTCTCCTCCTTCCAATTCTTGACCAGTACCCAGGTCGCCTGGCCTTTACAGCAAGTATTGGAAAGTCGAGTGGTGCTTTGAGCCAATTAGTCCTTTAGCTTTTTAATTCTGTAAGGGAACGAGATACTGCCAGTAAATAGTTCCTTAAGAATACATCACTGCCCTCTATGGTGGGTAATTTCCTTCTATCTTTCCCAATATAAGGTAACACCAAACAACATTTCATAGGGGGGACACTGCTAATTTTGCATCATGGGGTCTCCGTTGCTTTTCACAAAGCCTTTCTGTTCCCCTAGCTGCTCCAAACATGTGTCAGACTCCATGTACATATGCTGCTCTTAAAGCCTTAATTTCTGCCAATTGAGCTAAGCAAGATTGGCAGGCAAGCTTCAATTTTTTGATCTGCGCTATAGCTTTTAATTTTTTAGATATTACTGTCCCCAAAATATTCTACCTGCTGCTGACAAAACAAAAACTTCTTCCTTGATACATCATGACCTCCTGTGCCACCTTTTCCAAGATAATTACAATGTCTCTCTCTCACATTGCTCCTTCAACTTGTGGAACCAAACCAACAAATCATTCACATACTATATCAACACCTTCCAAACCTGCCTACAACATCTGATTAAAAACACGGCGCTAGTATTTAAAATGCTGCCGCATCCTAGCCTAGGTGTATTTAATACCTCTTCTTAATGTTCTTACCATAGCTATGTTCACCATTATCTCAATATTATTATTATCATTATTATTATTATTATTATTATTATTATTTCCTGATTATCGTACCTGTTTACATCCCCAACACACCTTATCCATTACCTATCTCCTTACTAGCCTTGTCTGGGCTTATATCCAGATTTATTTCACTCCTGATGGGGCATTTGAGAAAACAATCTCCCAAATACATTTATTATTGGCATGGAATCTCTGGCCCCTGTTTGGCTCTGTCATAGGACTCACTGTGTGTCGGTGCATCACTTATTTCATACTTTTTCAATCAGGTCTGTTGTTACTGACAACATTGTCTTTCCTTTTTCACGCTCTTTCTTTCTAAAGCAGTCTCATCAATTTATCCCTCTGCTTCCCACTTTAATCCTTTCTGATCTGCCTTCTTTCTCATTCTAAACTCAATGTCTCACTTCTCAGATAGTTTATCCTCCTTTGCAAATTTATTCACCTTCCTTTTTAAAATCTTCCACACTGACTTCTCGATCCTCATATTTTACCACCACCCCTTCTACCTCGGGTAATGTCGTCACTTTCCCTTCTACCCCTGAAATTCTAACTTGTTTTTCACCCAAGCTCATTCCTTCTGGTACTTAGTTACGCTCGATCTCTATGCTCCCAAATCTCACCATAAATATCATATCCTCTGCCTGGGTCAGTAATTTCAAGGTTTACTAGAGGTTCCGTGGGTCTTATCCCATACACCCCAGGAGCAGGACCCCCGGACTTCCCTATTCTTCCTCCATGAGTGTGTACGACTGCACCTCCCGTCGTAGCCTGGGACATCCCTCTTGAAATGACCCTCCTCGTTACAATAGTAACACCAGGATGGCCCCGTGTACCACCCTCCTGATCCTTGTTACTTGTTTTCCCGGGGACCCCAACTTCGGTCCCTCCATTCACCTCTTCCTCGTCTTCTAATACTACCGCTTCCCCTTCCCTCCATGAGCACCCTGCCTTCTATCACCTTCGATACCCGCCTTCTGTACTCCTTGCTGTACTGCTTGCAACATCATTTTTAACTTTCCCTTCTGTTTTTCCTCATCCCGTCTTACATATACCTTTTGAGCCTCTGTTAACAATTGATTCAATGGTTTGTCATTCCAATCTTCCAATTTTTCCAGTTTCTTTCTAATGTCTGGCCATGATTTGGTTACAAAATTAACTTTTAGCAACTGCTGACCTGCGTCTGAATCAGGGTCTATCCCCGAATCCTGCTGGACATTCCTCCTCAACCTTTGTAAGAACACTGTCAGAGGTTCGTCCTTGTTCTGCTGATTTTCAAAAGCCCGTTCGAAATTCTGTCGCTTGGGAACGGCTTCTCTGATTCCCTTGATTATTAGCTCCCTGAGATTTCTCATACGTCTTCTGTTTGGTTACTCCAATCCGGCGCAGTAATGGGATATTTTACTGCTCCAGCATCTGCTGCTCCCGCTGGAGCCTGCAACCCCTTATCTCAGACTTTTATTCCTGCCTTTCTGACCATCTGTCTTTCTTCTGAAGTAAACAAACTTCCCATTATTGACATCATTGTCTGCCAACTCCTTTTTTTTACCTGGGCCCCATTAATTTATTACCCTTCTCCAACCAGAATGTTTATCTAAACAAACATTAATGAAAAGCTGCTTGTTGTTCCAGCAATTAACTTATTTCTAATTTTGTTCAAACCATTCTCCCTACAATTCCCAAATTCCAATTCCTAGTTTAAATACATACGACTAACAATTTTCCAAATTAACTTTACTGAAAAGAAATCTATAGAAGCCAAGCAACCTACATTTTCCAACTTTCCCCTTTTAAGTTGCGGATGATTACAAAGCGTTGTCCGTACCTTTAACAACTATTCGTAACCTCCCCCATTGCTTACAATTTCTTAAAGGAACACGCTCACATACCCTTACAGCATGTGGCCCACAGCAAACAAACGATAACTATCACATATACTCAAACTTCTCATTCATACAAAACCGGTTTTTACACACACTCACATTAGTTCCATTCTTACTTCAATGAGATTGTTTCGAAACAACTCAATATTTTTCATAGAAACATAGAAATTAGGTGCAGGAGGAGGCCATTCAGCCCTTCGAACCTGCACCGCCATTCAATATGATCATGACTGATCATCCAATTCAGTATCCTGTACCTGCCTTCTCTCCATACCCCCAGATCCCTTCAGCCACAAGGGTCACATCGAACTCCCTCTTAAATATGACCAACGAACTGGCCTCAACTACTTTCTGTGGCAGAGAATTCCACATCATTTCTTCCCATGACATATATTTGGCCCTAGGAACTGATCTATTTGTTCAGCCAGTCCCAAGGGGTCTTCCAATAAACTTTTCATCTCCTTTTAAAGTTCCTCACCTCCATACTGGTGAGAGGCACGTTTACAAATCCCATCCCCCCTTCATTTTCCCCCTAACGGACCTCTCTTAGGGGCTTCATTTGAACCGAGCTCGGTCTGATCTTTGTTTGGCTGCCCTCGTTTTGAGATCGCGTCATCCGACTACTGCCTGGGACACCCGTCCATCATCGTCCTCACTTTTTTTCCCTCTTCCTTTATCTGACTGGCTCTCTCCTTCACGTTCTATGTTTGAATCACAGTTTCTTTCACCTGTTTCTCATGCTACTCTCCGTGATTCTCTACTATCTGTCTCTTCTGAGACAAGGACGAGGACAGGTTTACTGCCGATCCGCTCTGGCTTAGTGGGGGACATCCCTGGGCAGATGCAGCCGGCGCTGATGGGGTATATTTGGGGCTGGGATTCATATGGCGGGGGGCGGTCGTTTCGTAGGTGATCTATCACCAATTCGGGGGCCAGTCAGGTTCATCCTGCTCTCTCTCTGTCTTTAACGGAAACATCCCATTATTGGGTTTCCAGCAATGGGCATAGTCCTTTTCTATTTGATTCGGCGTTTCTCTTTCATTCACAAAAAATTCAACGCCTGTCTCACCCAGTCTTCATTTGAACCCAACTTCGGGCACCACACTGCGCTCCCTCGAATAGGCTCCTTCTGGCCATTCAAAGTAACAAAACTTTATCATAGTTTCCTTACTCTTACCCGGGTGTTCCCTTCACCCCATCCGTTGCAACATTCGCACCAACGGACTATCGGGTGGAATGTGCGGTCTCCATATCAGTATGAGCCTTATTCCTGTTCCCCGGACCCTTACTTCACCCGTTCCGGTTTCATTGTCTCGTCGTTACTATACCCGTCCGACAGACCCCGGTCGCCAAGGCAATATTAATAGTCAGTTTTCTTACCTGGGTCCTTGTGCACAAGAATCGCTCGACCGTTCTTATTTATTTACCATACACCCCTCTTGCTTCCAGAGTCTTATACCCGAATATCTCTCACTCAAAATATGATGGCAAGCAAGGAGAAAACAGAGGACTGCTGAAATCAGCAGGGTGCACCTTCCAAATATCCTCAATCTCCTTTAGCCTCCACCAAGCAGCCGGAGTGGCGATCCCAGGACGAGCCCAGTTTGTGAGATACGCTTTGTGCTCACAATCACTGCTCCAAAGACCAAATTTGGAAGCAAGAGCTCTCTTTATTTTTCACGAATCTGCAGAACCGGATGCCTCTCCAAGTCGAGGACACACGAAGATAGAGAAGTCATCCCCCTTTATACACAGAAATTTACATTCAACCTCCCTCCGGACCCTTCTCCAATCTGGGTCTGAGGTGCCTCAATCTGTAGGTACATCCCCCCACTACCTCCCATATCATACATCGCATGTCCAGACAATGTTATGGTAATGAAAGCAGTTTCTGACCAGGGGTGTGTTGTAATATTCAGTTATTCTATTAAGCTGCTCAGTTGCTCATGGAACCTACCTAGTTTTACTCACCTCTTAGTGAACCCTCTCTGTTCCCCTATATCTAGTATAAAAGCTAAGCTATAGTGACAAAGGGTACCCATCTATCATCCATTCCATGATTTAGGGATCTCTCTACTCACTCCCTTTTATCGCTATACAATTTGCTATTACTTTCGTACTCAAGTGGATTCAGGATGGGTCTGGTAACCTTTAGACACAGCTGTGTCAGAACCCTCTCTCCGGCCCCTATCAGTTCGAATTCTCTTTAAAGCTCCTTACTATAATGGGGTTTAATCACTTTATCCCTCACACTACTGATTATGATCTGTAAATGTACCAGCTAGCAACTGATCGTCTCCATAAAGACATGGTCTAGTGCTAGAAATTGTAATTTATTTACCTATCTATTACGGATTTACAGCATATAATACAATAATATTAATGTTCTGATCTTGAGAATATCGCATTTTTGAATTGTCAAGGCAGTTTGGGGTGCCTTATTAATAATTCCGTCACAAGGGTCAATTTTGTAATTAGCTACAATTAGGTAATTAACTAATTATATGCTTTACTTTCAGGTCATCCAAGTAAGATGTTTTTATTTTTTTCAGAATTGCTTACAATCTATAAAATGAACATTTCATTTCATGGTCTCTTATAATTTTAAGAAACTTATGGACTTTCGACTGTCCTCGATCACAGATTTTGTGTTAAGTCATTGGATATTGCAAGTGGGATACAAGGATGCTTAATTTCCGAAGATATTGAAAATGGCAATAACTTTGTTTAATACTGTAGATATAATAAGTGAAATTTAGGGTGTCAAATTAAAACTTCTCTTGTTATGCTTTATCTGATGGGATAAATTGCAGACTTGATATTTAAAATCTCACAATTTTGTAACTACTGTGGATTTATAACAATATTTACCCCAGTTTCCCCCCCAGACGTGTAGTTTAGGTGTTGATTTATTGATTATTTTCAGATGGGGGGGGGGGGGTTAGAGAGAGGGAGATGTTTATAGACGGTGAGTTTATATTATTTACCCCAGTTTCCCCCCAGACGTGTAGTTTATGTGGAGATTTACAGGCGTGTAGTTTGTGTGGAGATTTACAGGCGTGTAGTTTATGTGGTGATTTACAGACGTGTAGTTTATGTGGAGATTTACCTCGGGTCTCCCCCAGATTTACCGGGTTTATTTCTCTCCGCTGCTGATTTATAACGTTATTTACCTCAGTGAATGCTCCAGCTACAACGCTTCACTTTCACAGTGGTTTATCGCAAGGGCAAGGACATGGTTGTTGCGGACACGCTGTCTCGGGCGCCTCTCTCATCCACAACCCAGCTTCCGCACGAGACGTCCGATCTGATAGTCCTGGGCGTGAACTTCGTGCCCTCCGTCCAGTTGAAGTCCCTGGCCAAGCACACGGCAGCAGACGCTTCGCTACAGCAGCTGGCCGCGATCATCAAGCAGGCTGGCCAGACCGCCGCTCTTCCCTGCCGGCCGCAGCGGTGCTTACTTCTTGGTTCGTGAGCGAAGTTGGTTGCTGCGTGGTGGTTGTGATTGTGAAAGGGCACAAGGTGGTGGTGCCACGCAGCACTACGAGAACAATACTTCGTAACCGTCATTCGTGGCCATCCCGGGGCCGGAGGCGACCCTTTTACATCATCAGAGCCAGTTCATTCTGGCTGACTTGCTCGCTAATTCCGGGATAGGGTCTCCGCCGCTGCCCTAACATGACAGCGCCTAGCTCCACTGCAACTGCGGCAGCGACTTCTGCAGCAGCCAGCTGTGACCTGCCACTGGTCTGCGCTAGCAACGACAATCTTCGAGTGCCACGGAAAAGCAACTTACCTGGTGCTTGCCGACTCTTACTCCAGTGAGTTTGAAGTTGAAAGCTCCATCCCTCTTTCCTCCGCGGTCATCACAAGTTGCGCCGCCACTTTGCCACTTCGGGTTCCCCCGTCGATGGCCTACAGTGGGACAATGGCAGCCTGTTCACAGTTGCCAATGTTCGCGTTTTTGCTGAATGTTGGACTTTCGACAATTATCACAGCAGACCGGAAATACCCACAGAGCAAATGGACTGGCTGAGCGGCGCGGTCCGCAGTGCCAAAGGATTGTTGGAGCGTTGTCGCCTATCCCACTCCGACATTACCTGGCACCTGTGAACCTCCGCAACATCTTCCCGCGACCAGCCTGGGCTCCCCGGCTCAATATGTATGATTTGCATGTCCATTTACACGTTGACAATACCACAGCTGCAGCATATATCAATCAAAAGTAAGATCATTATCATATGATTATCTGGTTAACCAGATGTGGCATTGGTGTATCTTTAAGAATATTTGGTTTCAGCTATTATCTCAGGGAGAAAACAATATTGTTGGCAGACAACAGAACAAGGAAAATTTTAAAGGACAATTACAGAATGGATATTAAATCCACAAGTTTGAAAAACATTGTCAGTTGTATGGATTACTGACATTGATCAGTTTGCGTCTAGATTACATATTAATTGCCAAATACGTCTCATGGGAAAACCAACCCAGGCGCAGTAGATGTGGGTGCATTCTACTACATTGAGGGGGGAAATATGTTCTTTTATGTTCCCCATTCTGTGCTGATTAGGCAATGTCTGAAGAAAATATAAGCAAAGACTCTGCCACGGGCGGTATGGTGGCCAAATCGGAACAGTCATGGCTCTCATTGATGTTAGAATGATAATTGTATCATTTATGACGATTCTAGCTGCGTTAATTTGTTGCCAGAAATTCATATGGCTTTGATCTTATTGAATTTGTTAATCTTGGCAGGTTCTGGCCAGACCCATTACAAGAGTCGGACTGTGGATAGGACCATGAATGTTATAACTGCAGCTTGGAAATAATAGCATTTTAAAACAATATTTGTTTATATAAAGAAATTGGAAGTCTTTGGGTAGACAGTCAAAGATTTTTTTCATACTGCTAAATATCAAATATAGTGGAGTTC